>CM033121.1:14462255-15055164 GCA_019321725.1 Paulownia fortunei
TTTTTATATCTTCCAAAGATATTCAAGATTAAACTCTTGACTTTCCATCTTTTTTCATGGGCCTTTCCTAACAGGCCTTAGTGAATTGGGCTTGGACATAAAAATAAATACTACAATTAATCTAATTAATTATCATACCCAAATTAATTAAATTTATCTAGTCCATCTAATCAAGTTAGACCCAATTAAATAATCTAATTATTTAATTAGGTATATTAATTTAATAATTAAATTAATTTATGGACTACATAATTATTTTAATCCAATCAAATAATTATTTCACTCCAACTGGGCTACTTAATCTTATTTGGTCCAATTAAATAATATAATTATTTAATTGAATAATTAATTCAACTTCTTGAATTAATTTAAGTTTCAATTAATTAATCTCTATTAATTAATTTGATCCAACCCTTTGGATCAATTCCTAAATTAAAAATGTTCCATCTCAAATTGTATGTGACCCTTTAGGTTCACAACTTAGCTAGCAGTGGGCTTGCAATATTTGCAACTTATGAATAATAATTATTCTGATTAATTAATCCAATTAATTAGTTCACTTGAAATTAACTCCTTAATTTCAAGAACCTCACAAGTCATGGGAAACACCTAGTAATTGTATCATGACTACCTAGACTTAGGTGAAATAGCGAGTGAACTTATTTCAATTATGAGTATCATATACGTAAGGTTTGTCCATTAACTAATCTCCCAATTGAGTCTAGGACAGGGATCAATAGTCGAAACCCTAATTTCTCAATAACTATGATTCCATTTAAAGTTTCAATGACTCATGATGAATCATTAGAAAACTATCATCTAACATTCATCCTACCATAGCCAAGGACTTTTGAGTCATGAACTATGAAAACATAGGAGATTCACTTGTTCTACCAGACAAGTGACAAATCCTTTATTGACCACTCATTAATCTCCATACATATCAATGCAAAATCCAATGTATCCCCTTTATGATTATTAGGCAATCAGAAGATACATCAAAATGAAAGACGACATGCATAAGGCTACCTTGGTGTCTCAAGTCAAAGACTAATCGTGTACTATCATAACATGGAATTTCTTATTTCGACAAACAAGTTTCCAGTTAAGAAATTCTAGTGGGCGTGTTTAGTGTACTTATTTCCTAGCAAGCACCCACATACATGAACTAGCGTCTCTACGCCAATGTCCATGAAGTGAGACACCTTCCTCATGCGAGCATACATCGTATGCACGAGTCTATTGGGGTATTCGATGTCCCTTCTCAAAAATCCCTTGACTCAAAACTAATTTAAGACTAAAGTCATAGTGGCATATTCTATGATCACCATCAAATATGTGACCATGCTCCATAACTAAGTTTGGTCTAGGGACTTTATCTTATTACAATAAGCAATTAAAGATAAAGAAATTTGCCTTTTTATTAATATGATTTAAAAAAGATTATTTTTACAAATACAAGAGTATAAAGGATACACAATCTAATTGGCATGTCGAGTACTACTCTAACACTAGAACCTGGTAGGAAAGAGATAAGCTTGTAGTAAATTTGGAAGAGTTAACTTGGGAGATGTTTAAAATAATCTTTTATGATAAGTATTTCACCAGGGATGCTGGGTCACTCAAAGTAAAAGAATTCCTGGAGTTAAAATAAGGAGGGATGTCTGTAGGTGATTATGTGCGAAATTTTGAAGAGGGTTGCAAGTTTGTGCCATACATCACCAGAGACAATAATGAGAAGATGGATTATTTCTTGAGGGGTCTTAATCCTGAAATTGGAAGAGATATGAGTATGTCCTTAGCAACAGAGTTTAGGGAATTGGTGGACAAGGCTTTGATGAATGACTTAGATAAGAAAGAGATTGAGAAATTCCATCAACAAAAGAAGTAAGTATTCACTCCAAGAAATCTGAACCAGTGGAAAAAAGGAGAGCAAAAATAAAACTAATGGAATGAAAAGTGTCCTAGAGTTGGGCAGACTTCTACTACAATTGAAAGGCCTAAATGTGCTAAGTGTTGGAAGAATCATTTTGGGGATACTTTAGTGGTACTGATCATTTCTTTAAGTATAAAAAGCCTGGACATATAGCAAATGATTGCCCAATAATGCATGGAAGAGTTTAGGATAGAGTATACGCAATGACACAAGAACAAGATGATGCAGATACTTCTGTAGTCATAGATAGTATTTTAATTTCTGGGATACCTGTAATTTCATTGATAGATTTAGGATCTACGCATTTATTTGCATCAAATGCATTTGTGAGAAAATTGGGCATTACACCAGAATTATTAAAGGTAAGGTACAGTGTGACAGTTCCATCCAGAGAAAAAATGAATTCCAACCAAATATTAAGGGCTTGTTCTATTCAGATTAGTGATAGGACACTCTATGCAGATTTTTTGTTTTACGATGCCAAATTTTAAGGTTATTTGGGGTATGGATTGGCTCACCAAATATCATGCAGCAATTGATTGTCACAAGAAGATTGTAATATTTCAGGTACATGGGGAAGAACAATTTGCGTTTAGTGGTACCTCATTCTCACAGTCCTTACAAATTATAACTGCTTTGAAAGATCAAAAGATGTTGAATAAAGGTTGTGTTGGATATTTGACAAGTGTTCAGGACACTTCGGTCGAAGCACTATTGAAGCCACAAAATATAGATGTGGTTCAAGAATTTCTTGATATATTTCTAGATGATTTACCAGAACTGCCACTGGATTGAGAGATTGAATTTGTGATTGATGTTATGCGAGGAACTTCCCCTATTTCTAAAGCACCATACCAAAAAGCACCAATTGAGTTGAAAGAGTTAAAAGTTTAATTGCAAGAATTGCTTGATAAGGGTTTTATTCACCCTAGTTATTCTCCTTGGAGAGCACTTGTGTTGTTCGTGAAAAATAAGAATGGTACATTGTGGTTGTGCATTGATTATAGAGAGTTGAATAAAGTAACAGTCAAGAGTAAGCATCCACTTTCAAGAATAGATGATTTTGTTTGATCAGTTACAGGGAGCATCAGTATTTTCTAAGATTGATTTGCGCTCTGGGTATCATCAATTGAATATCAAGGAAGAAGACATACAAAAGACTACATTCATAACAAGGTATGAATATTATGAAATTCTAGTGATGCTAAATTTGAATCAGATTTCGGATCAATCTATATTGATTGACTGCCTCTATTATGTTGTTGCTAGCAAATACCACTATTTTTGGTTTTAGATCTTCCAAATCATTCCCGTAGGAGATTCGGACCCATTTTTTTTTATCATTCGAGAAAAAGATTCATTCTCTTCATAAAAAATAAGAGGTAGAACTAATAAAGATTTCTTTTTTGATTCATCCCTGGCCTCATTCAAAAATTATTTTTGATCCAATCCATAGGAATCAATAGAAAAAGGAAAATCCCTTATGATATACCAGATCCGACTTGGTTATTGATAGAGTGAATAGATCTGCCATTTCTTGAAATCTCTATTCTGATTCAAAATTATGGTGTAACGTGTATCTTGCCTGTTTCGGTTATGGAATAGATGAAATAAATGTTTTCAAGTAATTTCTCGATAAATTTATGATTGTGTTTATTGATGACATCCTAATTTATTCACGGGATAAACAAGAGCACAAAGAACATTTGAAAATTATTTTGGAAGTTCTTAAGGAAAAATAATTATATGCTAAATTCAAGAAGTGCAAATTTTAGCTTGAGCAAGTGGTATTCCTAGGTCATGTAGTATCCAAGAATGGTATTTTCATTGATCCAGACAAGGTAGAAGTTGTCATTAAGTGGCGAACACCAACAAATATATCAGAAGTAAGGAGTTTGTTGGGATTAGCAGGGAACTATTGATGATTTGTTTAGGAGTTTTCAAAGATAGCAACTCCATTGACAATGTTAACAAGAAAGAATGTGAAGTTCTTCTGGATCGATGCTTATGAAAGAAGTTTTCAGAAATTGAAACATAAATTTACTATAACTCCTGTTCTTAACAGGAACTGGTGGATTCATGGTGTATTGTGATACTTCAAAAAATGGTTTAGGTACTATTTTGATGCAAAATAAGAAGGTTATTGCCTATGCTTCAAGGTAATTGAATGAGTATGAAAAGAATTACCCAAACCATGACTTGGAACTTCTTGTTGTGGTTTTTGATTTGAAAATCTAGAGACATTATTTGTATGGTGAGAAGTGTGAGATTTACACAAATCATAAAAGTTTGAAGTACTTCTTTACCCAAAAGGAACTGAATATGAGACAACAAAGATGGTTAGAACTTGTGAAGGATTATGATTGCGTGATCAACTATCATTTTGGTAAAGTAAATATGGTTGCAGATGCATTGAGTAGAAAATCCATGTCTTCTTTTTTTGTCATACAAAAACTAATATTACTAGATTTGCAAAGATTAAAGCTTGAAATTGTACCTAAAGGGAAAAGTGTTCATTGCTAGCCTTAGTGTTGAAACTTGTACTTCAAGATAGAATTAAAGAAGGTCAAAAGGTGGATATGCATTTGTTTAGATTGAAAAGAAAAATTGATGCTGGAAATAGGCCAGAGTTTTCTATTATTGATGATGAAGTTATTCAATATAAAGGGAGACTATGCATGCCGCTTGACAATGCCAAGAAATGAGACATTTTAGAAGAAGCTCATGCTACTTCTTACTTGGTACACGTAGGTAGCACAAAAATATATAAAGACTTACAACAACAGTATTGGTGGCCTAAAATGAAGAGAGATATAGCAAAAATTGTGGCTGAATGTCTAACTTGTCAACAAGTTAAGATTGAACATCAAAGACCAGCAGGGTTGTTGAAGCCTTTGTTGATTCCAGAGTGGAAATGAGAGCACATTACAATGGACTTTGTAATTGGATTACCTAGAACTCAAAAGCGGTATAATTCTATATGGGTGATTGTTGATAGATTAAAATCCATATATAATATGGACTAGTATGCTCAATAATATATTAAAGAGATAGTCAGGTTACATGGAGTGCCAGTTTCAATAGTGTCTGACAAATATCCTAAGTTTACATCTATATTTTGGAAGAGCTTACACAGTGCTATGGGAATGAAACTTACATTTAGTACATCATTTCATCCACAAGTGATGGATAATTAGATAGGGTTATTCATATATTAGGGGATATGTTAAGGAGTTGATTCCAAGTAGATTAATTAATTGGATTAACTAATTAAAATATTTGATATTCATAAGTTGCAAATGTTGTAAGTCCACTACTAGCTTAGTAGTGAACCTAAGAGGGTAACACATCTTTATGGAAAGTAACATTTCTAATTTTAGATTTTATCCAATGGTTAGAAATTAATTAATTAATACTGATTAATTAATTAATTAAGGATTTTATTTAATTTAATAATTAAATTAAATTATTCAATTAAGTAATTGGATTATTTAATTGGACCTAATATGATTAGGAAGCCCAATTGCAGTAAATTAAATTAATCAATTGGATTGATTAAATTGAATTGATTTCGGAATTTTTGAGTCCAAGCCCGAAATTAATGTGGATCACTTAAGAAACCCACTAAAATATGAAGAGAATAAATTAAATAAATATGATTTATTTAATTAACATATTTATAGATAAATAAATATAGTGACGAATTTTATGGGATAACATCGGCCACTAAGATTTAATTTATATATAAATATAATTATAGTATATATATGATATATATCTATCTTGATATTACTTGAAGAGTTCAAATTAATATAAACAATGTATGTAGATAATTTTTATGATTAATGTAGTCTCAAATTAGTCCACATACAATAGGAGAGAAAAAAGATAAGAGCTCTTGGGAAGATTTGGAATCCTTATAAGATAAGGTTTTGAAATAGTTCAAAAATGAAAAACTTTCCAAGAGTTGGAAAGAGATTAAAATTTTCAGCCCTATATATATATGCGGGATGAAAATTACATAATTAATTCAGAAAATTTGAGAAAAAATTATTTTGTTTAAAGTCTTCTATTTTACTCTCCAAAAAAGAAAAGAAAGAAAAAGAAAATCAGTTTCTTATTATTTTTTTCATATTATTGTTTCAAGAAATTAAAGAATTAATCTTTATTGTTCTTGAAAATTTACTCCGGTTCTAAATTAGTAAATAATTAAAATGATACTAGCGAATCCTTTTGATTGGTGTTGCTATTCCATATTGTGGATTTGATAAAGGGGAGACACTTGGATCCCTGCGAGTTCTGATAGTCCAGGATAAGCAATTGATTGTTTCATTCCCTACAACAATTGAAGTGCACGGAAGGTATAATTCAAATTTAATATTTGTTTATATATTCACTTGAATAAGCGCGATCGTTAAAATAGATTTCGAATTGAGGGGTTAAATTTATATTTAATAAAATTTTAATTTTCTGCTGCATATACCCCTGTGATTATAGCGAACCCAACATTAACATGCATTAGTACATGAAATATGAGATCAAACTTTTGTTTCTTGATTTAACATATTCCTTAAGTGCCTTTTTGCAGTGAAAAACTCAATATCTCAATTAAGGAAGATTGATGTATTGAATGGCCATGAAATGAAATATTCGTATTGCTCCATACTTATTACATTTTAAAGTAATTATTTGCCTAAATATTTTCTTTAAATATAATACATTTGGCAAAGAACTAAAAGTATGCAAAATGGTGCAATTTGATTGGTTGGTTGACTAGGTTGCATGAAATCATTCTAAATTACATTGCACTTGATTATAAAATCAAAGCATCAATTTTTGTCATCTCTCTAACCCATAAACATGGCTTTTGGCATGAGAAGACACCAAGCATGATCAACCAATCACCACCCTCCACTTACCTCTATTTGAAATGTCAAACAAGTCATTTTTAGCCATGTTTTCTTGTGGAAGCTCCTAAAAAATGACCAGCCTTCTTCTCCAAAGTTTCTCCCAAATTTGTACACTCTCTTACTCACAAAAATTAAATTCAATCCATAGGAATCCATAGAACACAAACTAGAACAAGTTTTCACCTTTTTAAGCTTGAAAACCGTTGATTTTGAAGTTTAATTCCAACGTAATCAAGGTATATTCTTTTCAGTGTTTCGTATGATTCATTTATAGTGTCTTGGATGGTTACATGTTGTAGTATGATTTTGTACAAATGAAAACTCAAGTGCGATAGACTTGAAGCCAAAACCAAGCTAGTTAAGCTAGTTTCTAGCAAAATTGATAGTCTTGTGAAATATGCTTAATTTACTTATTTGTATTAATCTTGTAATGCTTATATTATGGTTGTAAGTTCCTATGAATAATTGAAAACAATAGCAATTAGTTTGCTTAATTGAAGGTTATAATCAATTTAAGTTAGAACCAAGTTTACGTCATGTTTATTTTGATTATGTGCATGTTTTAGGGGCTGCCGTAATAAATTATGTTTGAATTATTAGTTATTTAATAGCTGCCCTAATGTTTAGTGTCTTGAATTAGTAGTAAAATATGGAGTATGCATTGTTTTTAAGGTTATATAATTGATATGGAAATATTTACAAAAGATTAAAAAGTGTAGTGATTTTAATTAGAATAGATTATGTGATTTATCAAAAGGATATTGAAAGGTACATGATTTGGTTATGGTAGGCCTTCAACACATCCTATCTTTCAAAGAGATTGACCTTTTCATTTAACACAAAATGGACTTGAGGTAAGTTGGAACTTTCATTTGCTGTATCACAAGAATCATATAATGTTGTTCATGTTTTAATGTGATTGTTATTATTTGTCAAATGATGTAATGTTTGATGTATTTATGGTTTTATGACGCATGATACCATTAAGAATATAATGAGGTTTTTGAGAAATGAAGTATGGCACTTGATTGATGGTCGGGTAGATAAGGGACGTGGGAGGGACCGGCGGACCCAACAAATGGTGGCAAATACAGCAAATACCTGAGGTTGAAAGACCAAGTATGAAAACCCTGTATTATTTCTCTTATTGGCTAATCATTATGAACAGATTTCGAAAATCATGGTCTATCGCTATTAGTTAGGTACCACACTTCAAGGGCCCTAAAAAATAATTTATGAATGAAAGTTATTAAATAAAATAATATATTTAATGATTTATAAAATGTGCATGTATGCTATTTGTTATTGCATCAGTTTCACCTTACTGAACCTTTAGCTTATTAGATTTATGTGATGCAAGTGGAAATATACAGGTTTAGAGGTTGATTGAGTCTCTAGAGCGGCCGGACAGAGATTTGTTCATATGCCATGCTTCGAGCTGTTTTGTAGCCTATTATGAAAAGTCTATTTTATTTTTAAATAAGCCACTCTGTTATAGTTTTGTAAACAGATGTACTTTGTTTTGATTTATGTATATGGTCTGTTTAAAATGAAATGAAACAACAAATGAATTCAAATTCTTTCTCTTATAGCTAAAAAGAGGATTTTTATTAAAACCATAACTCTAGTATTGATGAAAAGTTAACATTTCTTAACTTAACTGTATTAGCTTATTTAGGTTCTACAGTTAGGTTAAGGGGTGTTATAGGTTTGTCAATAACATATACTACCAGATCCATTGTTATAGCTTTACCTCTCGGTCTTAATTGTAATAATTAAAATCAACTTGAAATTGGCTAAGTCTCAAGAAGTATTAAGAACTTAGCATATGCTCATCACAATAAAAGCAACATTCCAATCACAATATAAATATCAACTCATAACTCAATATAATTAGCTTTCGAAGCCTTAACCAAAATAGTTTAGCTCATTTTGAAATTGAGCAAGCACTAAGTGTTTCCCAACATCATGATTCTTACAAATTTCTCAAAACTAAACAAAATAAATGAAGAAATTAAACTAGAAGATTACAACCGCTAAGTAATTCTTCACTTCTTTAAAATCTTCAATACCTAATGAAGCTCATCCTCTTCTTGTCTTCAAATCCCAAACTCCTTGGTAATGGGTGTGTGTGTGTGTTCTTCACGTAGTGTGTGAAGAAATATGGAAGAATGTGCATTTTGGGTGGAGAGAAAAAGTATGTGAGAATTTAGGTGCAAAGTGTGTGTGGGTTACAAATTGTATGTTGAATGATGTGTATATTTCATTTGTGTGTATATAGTGTATCTAATAGAGCGTCACATGGTATATGAGAGTGTAGTGGTGTATAATAAGAAAGATCTATGCATGGATTAGATTGGCAATTATTCCTAAAAATCTACAGATATTTTTTTTCAATTCTGGGCCACTAGCGCCGTAGCGTGAGGCACCCTATTCTTCAAGTGTCGTAGCGCTAAATGGGGGGTGTCACGACGCTTCAAAAAAATACTTCTCACTATCCAAGTTTGGGCACTCGCGCTGCGGCGTGACCCAAGGGGGTGTCGCGGTGCGAGACTGTTCCAGACTGCACTTATCACCCTCTTTCAACCAATTTTTTACCTCTTTTAGGCCGAACTGGCTTTTGGTGTCTCATACGATTTGTAGTCCTATCTTTTAGATTTCTATATCTTCATAAATCAACTCAATATCATTTTTTTGGAAAGAGTTATGACAAAAATACAAAGACTACACATTTGGAAATTTACGCTAACTTTTTAACCAATTTTCCATCTTTCATTCTATTTCCAATTCTTAGTTCCTACACGCAATTATCACAAAATAAGGCATAATTCTCTTAGAGATACGGCAGAATAGGTCAGGAATAGAAAACCTAAGGCCGGCCTCTAGTTGATCTATGAATAAAGTCACATAGCTAGGAGGTGGGTCGTGAGGTCTGTCGCGAGGGCCTGGCAGGACCACATTAAATTCCTCAGGTATTCCTGTGTTTTTCTTAAGGTTTGCTAGGTTTGTCTCAAATAGGCTGGCGGCATGGGTCATATAAGCAGGGTGATTAGCAGGATTAGCCATCCTAATTTTAGAAGGATGATGGGTTGATAATTCAAGTACTAGATCAGGAATGGAAACTCTAAAAGGAAGAAGAGGGGGAATAAATGACAGAGGGTCTGGAGATTCAAGAGAAGTGGACATAAAAAATAATAATAATAGTAACATGTAAAATGAAAGATGGGAAATAAACGAATAGCAAAAGAAGACTTACTTGACTTGTTGAAGGGAGAAAAGAAGGGAGTTTCTGGAAGAATACAAGAGGAGGATCGCCGGAGAGTAAAATTGTAGAAAAGAAGAAGGGAAAAAAAAGAGAAGGGGAAGGCCTATTTTATAAGGGGGCGGCAGCACTCGAACAGGCAGAGGAAGGTATAGCGAAGGATAATGAGATGGAGACACGTGTATGGCTGGATGAGTGTAACACCCCTTAATCTAATTGCAGAGCCTAAACAAGCTGATACAGTTAAGTCAAGAAATGTTAATTTTTCATCATTACTAGAGTTATGGTTTTTAATAAAAGTTCTCATTTTTTTTAGCTATAAGAGAAAGAGCTTGAATCATTTTAAACACACCATATAAATATATCAAAACTGAGTACAACTGTTTACGAAACCATAACAGAGCGGCTTATTTAAAAACAAAACAGAGTTTTCAAAATATGATACAAAATAGCTCGATGCATGGCATATGAACAAATTTCTGTCCGGCCGCTCTGAAGACTCAGTCAACCTCTAAACCTGTATATTTCCACCTACATCACATGAATCTAATGAGCTAAAAGCTCAGTAAGTTGAAACTCATGTAATAACAAATAGCGTACATACAAATCACATAAATGATTAAATGCAGTATTCAATTTAATATCTTTCTTCCATAAATCATTCTTTAGGGACCTTGAAGTGTGGTACCTAACTAATAGCGATAGACCGTGATTTTTGGAACCTGTTCATAATGATTGGCCAATAAGAGAACTAATACGGGATTTCTATACTTGGTCTTTCAACCTTAGGTATTAGCCGTATTTTATCTCATTTATTATGGCTTTTCTATACTGGTTTTTCAACCTCAAGTATTTGCTATTATTTGTTGGGTCCATCGGTCCCTCCTGCATCCCTTATCTACCCGACCATCAATCAAGTACCATACTTCCTTTTCAAAAACCTCATTATATTCTTAATAGTGTCATGCTTCATGAACCATAAATGCGTCAAACATTACATGATTTGACAAATAATAACAATCACATTGAAACATGAACAACATTATATGATTCTTGTGATACAGCAGATGAAAGCTTCAACTTACTTCAAATCCACTTTGTGCCAAGTGAAAAGACCAATCTCTTTGGAAGATAGGATGTGTTAAAGGCCTAATATAATTAAATCATGTTCCATTTAATATCCTTTGTATAAATCATTTAGTCTATTGTAGTTAAAGTTCATATACACTTTTCAATCTTTTGTAAATAATTCCATATCAATTACATAATCTTAAAAACAATGCATACTCCATATTTTACTACTAATTCAAGACATTAAACATTAGGGGAGCCATTAAATAACTAATAATTCAAACATAATTATTAAGGCAGCTCCTAAAACATGAACACAATCCGAATTAAAATGACGTAAATTTGATTCTAACTTAAATTGATTCTAACCTTCAATTAAGCAAACTAATTGCTATTGTTCACAATAATTTGTAGGCACCTTAAAATACAATATAAGCATTACAAAATCAATAGAAACAAGTAAATTAAATAATTTTACAAGACTATTAATTTTGCTAAAAACTAGCTTAATTAACTTAGTTTTGGCTTCAAGTGTAACTTACTTAAGTTTTCAATCATACAAAAACATACTAAAATATGTAACCATCCAAGATACTACAAATTCATCATAAGAAACATTGAAAAAGAATATACCTTGATTAAGTTGGAATTAAGCTTCAAAATTAACGGTTTTCAAGCTTATAAAGGGTGGAACTTGTTCTAGTTTATGTTCTATGAATTCCTATGGATTAAATTCAATTTTTATGAGTATGAGAGTGTAGAAATTTAGGAGAAACTTAGGAGAATAAGGGTTGGTCATTTTTGAGGTGCTTCCACTAGAAATATGAATGAAAATGATTTATATGACCTTTCAAAGAGAGGTAAGTAGAGGGTGATGATTGATTGCATCATGCTTGGTGTCTTCTTATGCCAAAAGCCATGTTCATGGGCTAAGGAGATGACAAAAATTGATGCTTTGGTGTTATTATCAAGTGTAATGCGATTTAGAATGATTTTATGCAACCTAGTCAGCCAATCAATCAAATTGCACCATTTTGCATACTTTAAGTTCTTAGCCAAATGTAATATATTTCAAGTAAATATTTAGGTAATTAATCACTTTAGCATAGAACTAGTATGGAGTAATACAAATAATTTATTTCATGGCCATTCAACACATCAATTTTCCTTAACTGAGATACCGAGCTTTTCACTGCAAAAAGGCACTTAAGGAATATGTTAAATCAAGAAATAAAAGTTTGATCTCATATTTCATGTACTAATGCATGTTAAAGCATAACTAGAGCATATAATAACAATTATTCAAGTTCGTGCAATCATGCTATTTGTATGCCATAATTCAATAATACACATTGATTAGATGCATATTCATGCAAGATGCTTATTATTGGCTATGTAGGAGAAAATTGGACATTACAATCATTCATTCCTTATAAAAATTTCATCCTCAAAATTTGACGTACCAAATAATTCTGGATACTTGCTCTGTATTTCTTGTTCTCTTTCCCACGTGGCCTCTTCTATAGAATGATTCCTCCACAATACTTTAACAAGTCGAATCTTTTTCATTCTCAACTCTTTTTCCTTCTGATCCAAAATTTGCACTGATTTCTCTTCATAGGCTAAATCAGGAGTCAATTCCAACAGTTCATAACTCAACACGTGAGAAGGGTTTGAAATGTACTTTCTCAACATAGACACATGGAAAATATTATGAACACTAGATAATGATGGAGGTAAAGCCACTCTATAAGCTTTATCACCAACTCTTTCAAGAATTTCGAATGGGCCGACATACCTTAGGCTGAGTTTTCCTTTCTTTCCAAATCTTATAACATCTTTCATGGGAACTACTTTTAAGAACACATGATCCCCAATGACAAACTCTAGATCTTTTCTCCATTTATCTGCATAACTTTTTTGTTTACTCTACGCAATCTTCATTCTCTCTCGTATCTTGTAGACTACCTTAGCGGTATGTTGAACTATTTATGGACCAAGTAGGCTTCGTTCTCCAACTTCATCCCAATGAACTAGAGATCTACATTTCCTTCCATACAATGCTTCATAAGGCACCATTCCAATTATTGATTGGTAGCTATTATTTAAGTAAACTTCACTAATGGAAGCTTCGCATCCCAACTCCCTTAAAAATCTAGCACACAAGCTCTTAACATATCCTCTAATATCTGAATAATCCTTTCTAATTGCCCGTCACTTTGTGGATGAAATGTTGTATTGAATGCAAGTTTCGTTCCCATGACACTGTGTAAGCTCTTCCAAAATATAGATGTAAACTTAGGATCTCTGTCAGAAACTATTGAAACTGGCACCCCATGTAACCTGATTATCTCTTTAATATGAGTATACTGGTCCATATTGTATGTGGATTTCATTAGAAGAAAATGGGCTGATTTAGTTAATCTATCAACAATCACCCATATGGAATTATACCCCTTTTGTGTTCTAAGTAATCCAAGCACAAAGTCCATTGTAATGTGCTCGCATTTCCACTCTGGAATCAACAAAGGATTCAACAACCCTGATGGTCTTTGAAGTTCAATCTTAACTTGTTGACAAGTTAGACATTCAGACATAAATTTTACTATATCTCTCTTCATTTTAGGCCACCAATAATGTTGTTGTAAGTCCTTATACATTTTTGTGCTATCTAAGTGTACTGAGTAAGGAGTGGTATGAGCTTATTCTAAAATATCTCCTTTCATGGCCTTGTCAAACGGCACACACAGTCTTCCTTTATATCGAATAATCCCATCATCAGTAATAGAGAAGTCTGACCTCTTTCCAGCCTCAATCATTCTTTTCAATCTACACAAATGCGTGTCCACCTTTTGACCTTCTCTAATTCTATCTTGAAGTGCAGGTCTCAACACTAAAGCTAACAACAAATACTTTTTCCCTTTAGTTACAATTTCAAGCTTTAATCTCTGCAAATCCAGTAATATTGAATTTTGTATAACAAAAAGAGAAGATGTGGATTTTCTGCTCAATGCATCTGCAACCACATTTGCTTTACCAGGATGATAGTTGATCACACAATCATAATCCTTCAGAAGTTCTAACCATTTTCTTTATCTCATATTCAACTCTTTTTGGGTAAACAAGTACTTCAAACTCTTATAATCTGTGTATATCTCACATTTCTCACCATACAAATAATATTTCCAAATTTTCAAGGCAAAAACCACAACAACAAGTTCCAAATCATGGGTTGGATAATTCTTTTCATATTCCTTCAATTGCCTTGAAGTATAGGCAATAACCTTCCCATTTTGCATCAAAACAACACCCAAATTATTTTTTGAAGCGTCGCTATACACAACGAATCCACCAATTCCAATTGGAATGGTAAGAATAGGAGTTTTAGTCAATTTATGTTTTAATTCTTGAAAACTTATTTTACAAGCATCGGTCCAAAAGAACTTCACATTCTTTCTTGTCAACATTGTCATCACGGTAGGAAATAATTTGTTTCACTATGTCGTGAAGAGAGCTGAACTTGGGAAGCTATATCCGTGATTTTTAGCAATTCTATGATATGGTTACATTTACATACATGTTATATAAGTGTGGTAAAAATTTTGGAGTGATTGGATATGTTTAGGGATGTTAAAATTATCATGCAACTAAACTTGACAGCAAGAAAATATGAAAATGTGAATCTGCCACATTTGATCACTTAGCATGTTTCAACCTAGACATGTTGCTATTGAGTGTTAACAATTAGGTACATGCTATTAGAGTTATAATACTTCAATTACATGATGTTTTCATGTATTTAAGATGAGAAATTGAGGTATTTGAGGGGCTATATTGGGTTCTAGTTTGTTGCTATCTTTGAAAACCCCTGAACAAATCGTCGATAGTACCTTGCTAATCCCAAGAAACTCCTTACTTCTGATACATTTGTTGGTCTCGGATCAACAAAAATACCATCCTTTGATACTACATGACCTAGAAATACCACTTGTTCAAGTCAAAACTCACACTTCTTGAATTTAGCACACAACTATTTTTCTTTAAGAACTTGCAGCACAATCTTCAAATGTTCTTTGTGCTCTTCTTTATCATATGAATAAATTAGGATGTCATCAATAAACACAATCACAAATTTATCAAGATATTACTTGAACACCCTATTAATTAGATCCATAAAAGCTGCAGGGGCATTAGTTAAACCGAAAGGCATCACTAGAAATTCATAATGTGCATACCTTGTTCAGAATGTAGTCTTTGGTATGTCTTCTTCCTTTATCTTCAATTGATGATACCCAGAGCGCAAATCAACTGTAGTAGAAGTCTGCCCAACTCTAGGATGCTTTTCATTCCTTGGTTTGATTTTTGCTCTCCTTTCTTCCAATGATTCAGATTTTTGGGAGTGAATACTTGCTTCTTTTGTTGATGAAATTTCTCAATCTCTTTCTCATCTAAGTCAGCCATCAAAGCCTTGTCCACCAGTTCCCTGAACTCTATTACTGAAGACATTCTCACATCTCTTCTAATTTCAGGATTAAGACCCCTCAAGAAATGATCCATCTTCTCATTGTTGTCTTTGGCGATGTATAGCACGTACTTGCAACCCTGTTCAAATTTTCTCACATAATCACATACAAACATCCTCCTTTTAACTCCAAAAATTCTTTTACTTTGAGCTACCTAGCATCTCTAGTGAAATACTTATCATAAAATATTATTTTAACCCTCTCCCAAGTCAGCTCTTCCATATTCACTGCAAGTTTAGCTCTTTCCCACTAGGTTCTAGCATCCTTTTTCAATAAGAAGATTGCACAAAGTACCTTCTCAACATCATCAATTCTCATGTAGTCAAAGATAGTATCCAATGATTTAACCCATTCCTCTGCAACCATAGGATCAGACCCACTAGTAAAATCAACAGGTTCCATCTTTCTAAACTTCTCATATACAGCCTGTGAAGGATCTTGTCGAGCTTGTGGTGGAGGAAGTCACTGATTCTGTTCTTGGGTTCTTTGTTGCATATTTAGCAATTGTTGTATCTATTCACCATACATTCTAGTTTGTTGTTGAATGAGATCAGTCAAATTGTCCACCACACTATGATTACCCTCATGATCATCCATTGTCTTCATTTTTGTGCCATGACCTGATATGCATTACCCAATCTCATTTCAATCATTAGCCAATAATAAATGCAAAATCATGATAGTAATATGGAATGAAATATAACCAAATAAACATAAAAGCAAATAAACAAGTAGTTGACCGAGTTTCCCAGCTAGGATGTGTTCATATGCCTTCTTCTGTCTACAGGAACGACTAAACCTCTGCTCTAATACCACAAACTGTAACACCCCTTAACCTAACTGTAGAGCCTAAACAAGCTGATACAGTTAAGTCGAGAAATATTAATTTTTCATCATTACTAGAGTTATGGTTTTTAATAAAAGTTCCAATTTTTTTTAGCTATAAGAGAAAGAGTTTGAATCATTTTAAACACACCATATACATATATCAAAACTGAGTACAACTGTTTACAAAACCATAACAAAACAGCTTATTTAAAAATAAAATAGAGTTTTCAAAATATGATACAAAACAGCTCGAAGCATGGCATATGAACAAATCTCTGTCCGGTCGCTCTGGAGAGCCAATAATCATATAAGCATGCAAATCCATGCATACTCATACGCATGCAAATCCATGCACGCGAACCTGCAAATCCATGCATAACACCATGCAAATCCATGCATGCTTCGGTACACTAGTAGTGGTCAACAAAACATTTTTCTTTCTCTGAATCATGCCGTGCAATGCAAGATTTATCACAATGCTAGTATATGATGCATGCACGTGCTAATGACAATGCCCATGTATGTATGCTCAATGGAGAGCCCTCTACTATGCACATATGATTTATGATATTACATATAATTCACACATCTACTATGTCTATGCATTATAGTTGCAAATGAATCTTTACTTACCTTTCACTTGGTTGGTGGCTTAGTCTAAATTTGTTTAGTATTCCTCTCCAACCTTAGATGTAAAATAGCCTGTAATATTACCCAACATCAAGCACCATTCCCAATTTGGCAAGTTGAAAGCACAAAATCTCATACTAGACCTTAAACACCAACTGCATCACATGAATTTAATGAGCTAAAGGCTCAATAAGGTGAAACTCATGCAATAACAAATAGCGTATATACAAAGCACATAAATGATTAAATGCAGTATTCAATTTAATAACTTTCTTTCATAAATCATTCTTTAGGGACCTTGAAGTGTGGTACTTAACTAATAGTGATAGACTGTGATTTTTAGAACCTATCCATAATGATTGGCCAATAAGAGAACTAATACGGGGTTTCCATACTTGGTCTTTCAACCTTAGGTATTAGCCGTATTCTATCTCATTCATTGTGGCTTTCCTATACTGGTTTTTCAACCTCAAGTATTTGCCACCATTTGTTGGGTCCGTTGATCCCTCCTGCATCCCTTGTCTACCCGACCATCAATCAAGTACCATATTTTCTTTTCAAAAACCTCATTATATTCTTAATAGTGTCATGCTTCATAAACCATAAATGCATAAAAAATTACATCATTTGACAAATAATAACAATCACATTAAAACATGAACAACATTATATGATTCTTATGATACAACAAATGAAAGCTTCAACTTACCTCAAGTCCACTTTGTGGCAAATGAAAAGACCAATCTATTTGAAAGATAGGATGTGTTAAAGGCCTAACATAATCAAATCATGTACCTTTTAATATCCTTTTTATAAATTATTTAGTCTATTCTAGTTAAAGTTCATATACACTTTTCAATCTTTTGTAAATAATTCCATATCAATTACATAACCTTAAAAATAAAGCATACTCCATATTTTACTACTAATTCAAGACATTAAACATTAGGGCAGTCATTAAATAACTAATAATTCAAACATAATTATTAGGGCAACTCCTAAAATATGAACACAATCCGAATTAAAATAATGTAAACTTTTAAGCAAACCAATTGCTATTGTTCACTATCATTTGTAGGCACCTTCAAACACAATATAAGCATTACAAAATTAATAGAAACAAGTAAATTAAATAATTTCACAAGACTATCAATTTTGCTAAAAACTAGCTTAATTAACTTGGTTTTGGTTTTCTATCATACAAAAACATACTAAAACATGTAACTATCCAATCAATCAAATTGCATCATTTTGCATACTTTTAGTTCTTAGCCAAATGTAACATATTTCAAGTAAATATTTAGGCAATTAATCACTTTAGCATATAACTAGTATGGAGTAATGCAAATAATTCATTTCATGGCCATTCAACACATCAATTTTTCTTAATCGAAATACCGAGCTTTTCACTGCAAAAAAACACTTAAGGAATATGTTAAATTAAGAAACAAAAGTTTGATCTCATATTTCATGTACTAATGCATGTTAAAGCATAACTAGAGCATATAATAACAATTATTCAAGTTCATGCAATCATGCTATTTGTATGCCATAATTCAATAATACACATTGATTAGATGCATATTCATGTAAGGTGCTTATTATTGGCTATGTAAGAGAGAATTAGGCATTACAATGAGGATAGTTAGTTGAAAAGATTAAGACATTAAAGTCTCAGTAATGGGCATGAAATCCTAAGGGGTGGAATTTGGAAAGAGGCCCACGTCAGCCCTAGTAATCAAGATATTTTTGTACTCTATCTATCCTACAGAGGTTGCGGGTCAGGCAGAGTAGGGGGACTAGCTGATGTGGTATAGGTTAGGACGGACCTGCATAGATCGGATCATAAGTAAGAAGCTAATGCGACTTAGGTCAGGAGTTGGAGTAGCTTGGGTTATGGGGAATGAGCTAATTGGAAGTAGGTCAGGTTGGGATAACATAAAATTCTCATTTATGGTATGGAAGTTGGGTGAACAGATGTGTTAGCTCAGCACATGGGCTAGAAGAGTAGCATGACCTGTTAAGCATCTTGTATCTAACATTGGGAAGCTTATCGACCTCCAAGTCGAGCAGGTTTACGTGAAAAATTAGAATGAAATGGTTACAATTAGAAAATAAAAGGGAATTTTTTTAGGGTAAATCAGAAAATATGGATACGCGCACAGTAATCTGTTATAACAAATTGAGGTTTGAAATCTCTCTTTTGCCCTTATTGAGTATCTATAAATAAGGGAATGCATGTCATATCACGGGTTACACTTTTCATATATCTAAAATACATATATATCTATCTGTTTTTTATCTTCTCCAAGAGAATAACCACTGACTTGAGCATCGGAGTTCTTACGCCAGGTCACACCGGTATTTTGTGCAGGTGATCCAGCCGAAAAAGGAGAGCAAAAGCAGTGGACTAGTACTTGGGGTGCACCTTCTCCAATTAGTGCATAACAACATCCATCATACAAGTGTCCTATTTTTTATAAAATGCGACATTTGGCCTTCATCCATACACCAAGTGTACCATACACCTGGTATAGCATGGATAATACTGAATATCCTTTTCTTTTTCTATTCTTCCATTACCCAGATTTATAGCCTAATTTTGTCGCTACTCTTCAGTAATTAAATCCGCTACACATATTTCTTTATCATTCTCACTGTTATGGTTTGAAGGATCAACAACATATTGAACTCCAGGTCATATTTTCTAATTGCATCATTTGTTTATCTCGCTTGATTTGAACATATATTTTACTTTTCCCTTTTTAAGGTTGTCTCCTTAACCAGATGCTTCTGAGTACCATTCTCAAAATAATTTTGATCATCATGTCCTAAATGTGTACATGCAATGCAATATTTAGGACATTGGTCATAAATAATCTTCTGTTGCATGTTATAATCACCTAACTATGATAATCTCTTCCTTGCATGGATCCAATAGATTAACCTCAACACAAATTCTGGCCAAACTAGTTCTCATCCGACTGTAGTTAGTTTATCTATTTCAAAGGCTTTCCAACCACCGAAGCAAGTGTAAATAATGCTCTCTTAACAAACTAGTGGACCGAAAGCTCCAGATATTTAATCCAAACTAGAGCCAATGGAGACTCAATTTTAGGATCGAACTATGGTATCCAGTTAAAAAATCTCATTGGGAATCCATCGTGATACCAGATTAGGCGCATCTAAATGCAGTGGAAATTATCTTCATTTTCCAACAACCAATATATATTTAAATAGAGTCGCCAAAGTTTCATTTTTCTCCTATTAAACTAAATTGTGGTAACACCTTTGTGCATAGAAATTTTACCTTAAAGGACTTCTTTAGAGTTCTATATGCATTGACATAGGGGGTTTCAATGGTGCATGATTTGACAATTAAGGCAAAAGATTGAATAGTAGAAGAATATAGAGGCTTGGAACTGGTTAATAAAGAAGGGTCCAAAGGTTTCGATGGAGCGGAATTTTGGTAGGAGTTTGGATCAGAATTTGGAAGAGTAGAGATAAAATTATATGCCATCTCTGTCAAATTCACCCACCAAGTTACTAGGATGGATACATAGATATTGAGTCAATAGGGTTCGATTCATGCCTTAAGCTTAAAAAATGAAAGGACCGGAGTCGTATAGTATTCACAATTTTAAAGGTTAATTGTTTAGTTATATCTATGTCTTCCAGATGTTGCCTATGATTAGAGAGGTTCCTAAAGTTAATGAGTTAATTTTAAGATGATTAATTAATTTGATTAAGTAAGTAGAATGAAAAATTATTTAATTATTCAACTAAGTTACAAGAGTGGTGAGCCCACTACTAGATTATGGGTGAACATAAGGGGTCATTCACTAACTCGAATAAGTCCATTTCTTGCCTAAGAAATAATTTAAAAATTAGACTAAATTAATTAAATTGATTAATTAACTATGGCTCAATTAATATCTCCAGAGTTTTTCCTTCGTTGAGGGTTGGCACAAAAGTAGAAAATATTAAAACTAATAACAAAGAAGGCTAGGCTTAGGCTCCTCGAACCAGATTCTAATTCTATTAGATTTTCAACTGTAATTTTCTAATCTCGATAAAAGAACAGGTAACTACATAAGATAACTTTCCCCCTCTATCTTCTCTATGATTTTGGGCACTTACTCATGCAGGGATGAACAAGATATTGAGAAATTGTACATACGTAAAAACATAATTATTGAAATAGGCTTTTTCCATAGAAAAAGGGAATCTTTTGTTACAATAGAAGCATAAGTGATGTGGATTATTCAAGATCAAAGTCGATTTGCTTTATAAAAATAATATGTCAACGAACTTTTATGAAATGATTTCATGTGATTTAACCAATTATCTTATTTTGGAGTATTTAGATTAATTAATTGACCTAATTGGATTAGGCAACCCAACTTGGAATAAATAATTAATTCATTAGATCAATTAATTATGATGGGCCTTTTTTTTTTCATGAGATGAATTAATTTAATTTAGATACAATTAATTAATTGAGTTAGGTTCATTGGGTGTAGGCTTGTAGGAAGCTTAATAGGAATTAAAATGGAGATTTAATTTTTAATTGAACTAAGTTTTAGTCTTCTAAAGGTAGCAGAAGACTTACCTTAAAAGATAGGGCATTGCACAAGGAAATAATTCCATTTTAAAAGGGGTGCCATAAATAACACCCCAAGAGGCCAAAATTTTCAGCCAAATTTTCCTTTGGTGTAGCCAATTTTTGAGTGCAAAAGTCCAACCTTTTTTTTTTTTTTCTTTCTCAAGTTCCACCAAATTTCATGCTTCTAGTATTATTATTTGATTAAATTAATCCTTCACAAATTGAATTAAGAATTAATAAAGAATACCTAAAATAATTTGATTGTTCTTGTTCTTTAATTTCTAAACACCTGTTAAGCTAGAATAATCGATTCGATATCTACTATCATAGGTTTGTTTGTGAGTAAGCATGTGGGATGTGGATACACTTGGATATCATAGTTATTATGAAGAGTTTGTTGTGCATATCAATTTGAATTGATTCACTCATCTTCTTCAACAAGAGTGCTTTAGTTATAATTTGATTCATACCTCATAATTTTATATTTGCATAGGGTATCAGTAAATACATATTTGATCAAATTGTGTCGATTATGGGATACTAGTTATTACATTTGATATATGTTTCAATTGTAAAATTTTAAATTATGCGATATATTGTAAAATTTTAAATTATGTGATATATTGTAAAATTTTAAATTATCCCTCAATTTTTCAAACCCAATAATGCTATCAAAGCCTAGTTTCATACATTTTTAATACCTTTATGATTATTCTTATTTAATTTATGTGATATAATGAATATTATGATTATGTGATTGATTTGATCAATTATTTTCTTTGTTTGGGATTAATTTTGAATTGTATTTTAATTGTTAAAACATGAAAGAAATCGAAATGAAACTACCCACAACCACAAAAGTTGATTTCTTGAATCAAGAATTAGATTCTTGAATTCAAGATTTCAAGGTTTGGATTCAAGAATCAAGATTCCAAGATTTATGAAATCTTGAATTTCTTGGATTGGTGGCAAGAAATAAAAAATCAAGAAGTTAATTTCTTTATCATGAAAATAAGTTTCTTGATTAAGTTTTTCAAGATTTTTTGATGTGATCAAGAGATCAAGAATTCTTAGAAAATAAAAAAAATTGAAAGCTGCCGACCACCCGACATTAGTTGGGTGGCCCGTGCCGAAGTGCTAGGGCGCCAATTGAGTAGGTGCACAACTGAATGCCCGGTGTCGTGGCGCTTGTCTGGACAGAATGCCCAATTCTAGGGCAACTGTCAGGCAATGCACCCAAGCTCTTGGTTAGCTAGTAGGTGCCTGGCATTAGGCGCTGGGCACCCAATAGGCACCCAATGTGCAACTGATGGCACCCTACTTGCAATGCCCCAACTCGTTTGGATGCGGAATTGTTGCATGAAAATTTATATTTTTTAAAATTAAAATTAAATATTAATTTTATTAAAAATAGTTCATGAAAAATCTAAGTTTTTAATCCTAAATTTGAAAGAAATTGCATATAATATAATCAATAAATTATACACTTTCATTATCAAAAAATTATAATATGTTAAGCATGTTGTGATGGAATGAATGATCATGAAGCCTAGATGAATTGATTGATATTATTTTATGCACGTTTTGGTAATTTTTGGATTTTAATTAAATTGAGCCTGTGTATCTCGTCTTTTTCTATTTTTTTTTAATCCTTCCTACTTCTCCTTGAAAATTGTTCCATTATTTCTTTGAATTTATTCAAATGTAATGAGATTAGAATTAGATGGTGAGATTTTCTTTTTTTTTTTTTTTTTTTTTTTTGGTGACATAAAGAAGGAGCAAGATAGAGAAGCGAGGAATGAAGGCATGTATGCATGGGATATATATATGTAATAGTTAGAATAATTAATATTTTAACAATCACCCTAAATTGACATTTGATCCACTTTGGCTCGAGTAGATTGCATAAGATATATGAAAGTTGTGGAAACACCTTTTAGAAATGTTGTAGGTACACTCTTAGAGATAGTATGTATGTGATGCATGCTACATTTGTTTATGTGCCTTTATGATGATTTCTTTATTTTCCAATGATAGGATAGATAAAATTAAATAAGATAATCATAAGATGAGGCCTTGCATAACAAACATACCTATGCTTTTTCCTTACTTGAAAAAGTTTCAAGTTCAAAACTATTAAAGGTCTTATATAAAGTGAAAATGGGAAATATTGGGCAAGGCCCAATGATTCATGCCTTCGATCATAAGTAGTTATATGTGATATTGTGTTGAGCTTGGTTCATTGGCCACGAGTCATGGGATGTGCTAAGTAAGGTAAGTTGTGATTATTACTGATGCCTGTGGGATGGGGTGTCTAAATATTGGCCACGAGTCATGGGACTTTTAGGGGGATGGATATTTGATTGGTCATGCTTGATATAAAGTACCATATGGGCTCATAGTATTGGGGTGTATGGGAAAGGTAAGGAAAAATAGATTGAAAGTTGTATAGAGATGCAATTGGCAATGCGTTGTCTACCTTTTGACTTTGTCATATGGGCCTTATAGCATTCGGGTGTATGAAAAAGTGAATTGGACTTCAAACCTACTAGGAAATTAGATTTTTTGAAGTTCAATATTTAGGGTGATGGAATTCGAATAAAATAGTGGGAGACATTTATAATTAAAGACCAAATCATAAATAAATATTAATTGAATGAATTCTTAGTTATCACTTAGGATAATTGTTATTGCAATTAAACCCACTTAGATTAATTTAGACACAAACGAACTTATTGTCCCAATCTAATCGAATAATTTACAAATTTTTAGAATGGTTTTCGAATTTGAAAAATTGGTAAAAGTGCTAGAGGGAGTTTCTACAAAAGTTGTTGAAATAGCTTCTACAAAAGTTGTGGAAGCACCTCTCAGAAATATTGTAGATGCACATTCTACAAATAAAGTAGAAAAACCTGCTGGGGAGACTTTAACAGTTAAAGCCTATTTTACTTGTAGGTTCATCTTACTCTATAATTGGTCCAAGAGAAGGAATGAGAAAGAGTTCTCAAAAGGAAACAAAAGGCGAAAGGGGACAAGGCTAGAGGATTAATATAGATAAGAAAGGTGTATGTCGCCACTGTGGCAAGCCGGGGCATAGAAAGAGGAAGTGAAAGTATTTACTTGCATAATTGAATTATAAAACTTCTAATTCAAATTTGTACTTTGTTAAAGTTAACCTTTAAGGTTAACAATTTTTCTTGAATATTGGATACCGGATTTGATTCCATCTTTTCAAGGGGTTGCAAAGGATGAAAGAAGAATGAGACTAAGAAGAAGGACAAACCTTAAGCTTGAGAATAGAGCAAAGATTGCTTCATTAGCTATAGGAGCAGTCTACTGAGCTCCAGATCGATTAGGGTAGTATAAATCATTTGTGTTTGGTAACAACACTGTTAAGAACAACATACTAGACATAGATGATTTTGATTGAAAAACTTGAAGGAAGGAAATGTTCCATAATTCTTGATTTGTATTGGTATATTGACAAATGATCTATTCAACTCCAAATTCCATGATATATAATCAATAAAGTAACAATAAAACTAGATAATCAAAATAGTGTATACTTATGGCATGCTTGGTTGGGTCATGTCTCTAAGGATAGAATTCACAAGATGGCATATTTTCTTGACCTCTTGAACTTCCTAGAGATGCCGACTTGTGAATCTTGCCTCAAGGGAAAGATGACCAAATCACCATCTGCGCTATAGATGGAGCAAGGTGCTAATCCTTTGGATTTGATCTGTATGGATGTATGTGATCCACTAAGTGTAAGTATGCGGGAGAACTATTCTTACTGCATTACTCTAAATATGGGTATGTATATTCTTTTAGATTTAAGTCTAAAGCCATTGAAAAGTTCAAAGAATTCGGACATGAAGTAGATAATCAAACCATCCAAAGTATTCAAATCCTTTAATACGATCGAGGATGTGAATACTAAGTGGTGAGTTCCTTGATTATCTAAAGAAGAATGTGATTCTCTCTAAGTGGATCCATGATGAGGTTCACTAAACTTCCTCCTTTATTCTATGGATATGCCCTAGGATTGGCAGAAGTCTTATTGAGAATGCCATCTAAGTTGGTGCATAAAACACCATATTAGATTTGGTGTGGAAAAACCCCTATTATAGAGTGCCATGCTTACGTGCTAGCCGGAGATAAGATGGATGTAAGACCTATCTTATGTAAATTTTTGGGGTACCTAAAGGAATCCAATGGATAGTATTTTTATGACCCCTCAAAACAGAAAGTGTTTATTTTGAGGAATGACACCTTCCTTGAGAAGAAGTTTTTATTAGGTAGAAAGGGCGAGATCATAAAGCTTGCAGAAGTTCAAGAACCACAGACTGTCCCGTAGGAGGCAATGGTACTTGAACCTACTACTAACATTCCTAGTGCACAACCTCCTTAGAGATTCGAAAGGGTGTTGAAGCGAGCTAAGAGGTACGAATTCTTATTAAAGAACAACAAGGAAAATTTTCCTATAGATACTAGTATAAGGAATTACAAGCAATATTGATGTGTGACATCAATTTAGGAACATGGAAAAAAGCTATGTAATCTGAAATAGACTCCATTTACTCTAACAAGGTATGGACATTAATGGACCTACCAAATGAGAATTGTTCCCATTGGCTTCATTCGGATCTATAAGTAAAAGCTTGGAATAGATGGAGAGGTAGTGACTAGTAAGACAAGAATGATGGAAAAAGGTTACATTCAAGTCAAGGCATTGACTATGAGGAAACTTATCACTAGTGTGATTGGATGTATGTTTTTTAATTTTTAAAATGGGGCCTGCATGTCTCTTATTCTTTTTTTATATTTATTTCCCTATTTTTGTAATGTAAAAGAGTAGTATAGCATGAGGTTTTCTTTTTATTTTTATGGACAAGAAGAAAGACCAAGGCGAAGAATCAAGAGAAGACCCATGAATGTATGCGAATATATTCATGTAATAGAAATTATTTTTGTTTCATTTATTACCCTTAGACTGACCTTGATCTATTTTAGCTCAAATGGATCGCATAGGACTAGACCATGATCATCCAATTGTGTATATATTAGATGCATACATAAGGTTTATTTAAAATGGTGTACGTGAAAAATAATATTCATAATTTTCTATTTTACAAAATTTAAAATAGAAAATGAGCATTCTTTAAAAAACATATTCATTTATAATAATTATCTTAAATTATGAATATAAATCATAATTATCTTAAATTATGATTTAGGGTTCACGTACACCATTTAAATAAATAAAATACTATATTGAATATAATTATAATTAAAATCACAAATTTTCATATTAAATATAGTTAAACCCTAAATCATAATTTAAGATAATTATGATGTTATATTCATAATTTAAGATAATTATTATAAATGAATATGTTTTTTAAAGAATGCTCATTTTCTATTTTAAATTTTGTAAATTTCATCTATAAAATGGCTAAGAATCCACTTGCATCAATCTTGGATGCTAACAAATTAACTGGACCCTACTATATCGACTGGTTGAGAAATCTCAGGATTATTTTGCAATCTGAATGAGGGCTTGCATCCTCAATACTCCTCCTTGGGCATACCCATCGGTAGTTGGGATGGAGGAGGAGCTTGTAGAATATCAACAATAGGTTGATGATGATCTTCAGGCATGATGCTATATGATGGAAACAATGTCGAACGATTTGCTGCGACAACACAAGATATATACGCATGCCCATGATATCTTCCTTCACCTACAAGAGTTATATGGTGAACACACCAAGCAGGCGAGTTATCAAATCTTGAAAGATCTTTTCAAGACCCCTATGATAGAGTGCTCTTAAGTCATGAATATGGATTGAAGATGATAGGCCAGATAGAAAGGCTCGAGTCCCTTTGAGTCGTTATGAACAACAAACTCTATATAGATCTCATGTTGCAGTCTCTGCCTCTATCATTTGACATCTTTGTTGTCAACTTGAACATGCATAAGATGGAAAATAGGCTTGTTAGGCTGGATAACATGTTGAAGATCACTCAGTCCATAATAAAAATAGACAAGTTAGTCATACTTATTAGATTCTCATCCAAATCAAAGGTTGCAAAGCCCAAGAAGAAAAAGGAGAAGAGGAAAGGTTCCTTAAAGGCCAGCAAGATGAAGGCAACTAGTGGGGCCATGAAGGATTCCAACAAGGCCGATGATAAATTCCATTATTGTGGCAATGCTGGGCACTAGAAAAGGAACTGCAAAGAGTACCTTGTGAGCCTAAAGAGTTTAGGTACATATTTTGTTGAAGTTAACTTATTTGTTAATGATGATTCTTGGGTATTGAATACTGACTATGGGTCTCATCTTTGAAATAATTTGTAGGTTATGGCAAGAAGCATGTAGCTTACTTGATGAGAGATGGTCCTGCGAATGGGGAATGGAGTAAAGGTTGTTGCATTAGCCATAAGAACTATTAGCTTAGCTTTAGAAAATGGAGTTATTTTAGTTTTGAGTGATTGTCTTTATGTGCTAGGCTTAGTTAAGAACATTATCTCTATTCCTATTTTAGATGGAGGAGGTTATTGTTTTACAATAAATGATGGAAGTTGTTCCATCTTCAAATGTTCTTTACAATAAATGATAGAAGTTGTTCCATCTTCAAATGTTCTTCTTTGATTTACACTGGTGTATTGATGAATGGTTTATATACTATTACTCCCCGTAACTCCCTTTTCCATGTTTAACAAAATAAAAGAAAATTAGATAATCATAGTTCCTAATTCTTATGGCTACTAGATTAGTTCAATTATGTAAAGAGAATCCACAAGTTGGCCTAATTACTTACTCTTCAGAACGAGCAAGGAATGCCAACATGTGAATCATCTCTTAAGAGAAAGATGACCAAATCACCATTTGTTAGACAAGTGGAGCGAGCCAAAAACTATTTGGATTTGATTTATACAGATGTATGTGGGCCACTAAGTATTAGTGCTCAGGGAAACTATCACTATTTCATAACCTTTACCGATTATTATTCTAGATATGGTTATGTGTATCTAATAAGGTACAAATCAAAAGCCTTTGAAAAGTTCAAGGAATTAATATTTGAAGTGGAGAAACAGACTGGGTTAAGTGTCAAAGCTCTTCAATCTGATCGAGAAGGTGAATGCTTAAGCATAGAGTTTTTAGATAATCTAAATGAGAATGAGATTCTCTCGCAATAGACTCCTACTCCTACTCCTTAACTTAATGGAGTTGTAGAGTGTAGAAATTAAACTATCTTAGACATAGTTCGATTGATGAAGAGTTTCACTGGACTTCCTCTTTTATTTTTGGGGCTATGCCCTAGAAATGGCGGCATATCTATTAAATAGAGCACAATTAAAGTTGGTGCTTATGACACCTAATGAGATGTGTAGGAATTCACCCTCCTACAAATTCCTTAGGGTATGGGAGTGTGTTGTTATGTGAAGCAGTAAGTGGAAAATAATTTAGATATGAGATTTAATTTATGCAAGTTTGTGGGATATCCAAAGAAATCCATTGGATACTACTTTTAAGACTCCACAGAATAAAGGGAGTTTGTTTTGAGGATGATAAGCTCATAAATTGTAACATTTTCAACACCACCATGACAACAATTGTACATGTTTTTATCTTACAATTGAACTATTCCATGCATCGGAAAAGAGCTCTGTACACCGCCATAATCTAATGGCCAATAATCATATAAGCATGCAAATCCATGCATACTCATACGCATGCAAATTCATGCATAAAACCATACAAATTCATGCATGCTTCGGTGCACTAGTAGTGGTCAGCAAAATATTTTCCTTTCTCTGAACATGCCGTGCAATGCAAGATTTAACACAATGCTCGTATATGATGCATGCACGTGCTAATGACAATGCCCATGTATGTATGCTCAATGGAGAGCCCTCTACTATGCACATATGATTTATGATATTACATATAATTAACACATCTACTATGTCTATGCATTGTGGTTGCAAATGAATCTTTACTTACCTTTCACTTGGTTGGTGGCTTAGTCTAAATTTGTTTAGTATTCCTCTCCAACCTTAGATGTAAAATAGCCTGTAATATTACCCAACATTAAGCACCATTCCCAATTTGGCAAGTTGAAAGCACAAAATCTCATACTAGACCTTAAACACCAAGCTATAAGCTAACAATCAAACTTTCACAAACTAGAACCCAATATAGCCCCTCAAATACCTTAATTTCTCATCTTAAATACATGAAAACATCATGTAATTGAATTATTATAACTCTAATAGCATGTGCCTAATTGTTAACACTCAATAGCAACATGTCTAGGTTGAAACATGCTAAGTGATCAAATGTGGCAGATTCACATTTTCATATTTTCTTGCTGTCAAGTTTAGTTGCATGATAATTTTAACATCCCTAAGCATATCCAATCACTCCCAAATTTTTACCATACTTAGATAACATGTATATAAATGTAACCATATCATATAATTGCTAAAAATCACGGATATATCTTTCCAAGTTCAGCTCTCTTCACGACATACTAAAATAGATTATTTCCTAACGTGACAGTTTTGCACACTTCATGACATTAATAGTTTTGGCACCATTAAGTATATTCAATCACTCCAAAATTTTCACCATACTTAGATAACATATATAAGGAGACAACCAGGTCATAATATTACCAAAAATAATGGATCTAGCTCCCTTAATTCAGTTTCCTTTACAGCACACCAAAACAGATTTTGCTATTTTGGCAGTTTGAGTGTTTCTCCAATATCATTCTCTATTTCAATTTCCAACTGATAAAAATTCATTCCAATACTTTTAACTCATATATGTTCATGTAAATGGTAATAATTATAGGTTTTATTCAACATACCATACACTTTTGAAGCCTAAAACACAATAAAACAGTAAGATGACAGTTTCTGCCACAAGTATTTTCTATTAAGTGTTTGTCATCAAAAACCCTTTCTTTGTGCACCAAAGTCTAACTAAAAACTTCCTAAAACTTTTATAAGAGATATTAAAAGCTTAATAAACAATAAAAACATTCATAATAATCTGAAAACCAAAGGCAAAACCGTAGATAAGTGTTACCTATGCAGATTTTGAGGTTAACTTGATGGTAATCACTTCTCCTTTGCTTTTCTTGCTTTTATTTCAACTTAGAATCAATTTGGATCACTTGTAGACCTTAAGGTGTGTGTTTGGAAGATGAAAATGGCTGAAATGGGGGTCTGGTCGTTGCTTAAGGGTGAAGGGTTTGAGGTGTTAGCTTGAGATGTTAGCTTAAGCTTAATAAGAAAGCATGAGCTGGCAAGTAAATAGCAAAATCTGATTTTCTCCCTTATCTTGCAGCCCTAATCTTATGTGTCTCACCTATTTTTATTTGGTTGCAACCTATCTTAGTCACCATTCATTCCCATAGTTATTTCCTATGTCCGTTCATTCGATCTCCAAACCGATTCACATCTAATTCTTAACGAAATATCAAGTTTGCATTTCTAAAATCATATGCATATATGGGCCTTGTAATAGGACACTTAAATCACATTATATCATGTCTAATATCCCAGGTATGTTAATTTACAAATATATACTTTTGAAATAACTTGATCAAATTAAATTAAATCGTATAAGCTTACTAGTAACACTTTTAACACTTCTAAAATTATAACCTATATATCCCATCTATATCTAATATTGATCCACCTCATTTTCTTCTTATTTCAATATAAAATCAACTACTTAGATTAGGAAATTTAATAACTAATACCGTGCAAGAACTTCAGAATTAAGTTTAATATTCAAGAATGTCGTATAAAATGAAATAAATTATGCAATGTCAATAGAAATGCAAATAGCATATAAAATTAACACGTAATGCATGAATCATATTTGGCCATGTGAGTAGTAAGAGGCTCGGGTATCACATCCTCCCCTCCTTATAAAAATTTCATCCTCGAAATTTCACTTACCGAAAAAGTCTAGGATACTTAGTTCTCATTTCATCCTCCCTTTCCCAAGTGGCCTCTTCTACCAATTAGTTTCTCCATAACACTTTAACCAATGGAATCTGTTTATTTCTTAGCTGCTTCACTTCTTGTAACAAAATTTGTACAAGTTTTTCTTCATAGCTTAAATCTGCCTTTAATTCTATTAGTTCATTCTTCAGAATGTGAGAGGGATTAGCAATATATCTCCTTAGCATAAACACATGAAATACATTGGGTATTTAGGACATAGATATTGGCAGATCTAGTCTGTAAGCAACGTCACCAATTCTTTCAATCACAGGGAATGGGCCAATGTATCTGGGACTCAATTTTCCTTTCTTTCCAAACCACATGATGCCCTTCATTGGTGCTGCTTTCAAAAATACCTGATTTCCTACCATAAACTCCGACGCCCTTCTTCATCGATCTACATAACTTTTCTACCGATTTTGGGCAGTTTGCATTCTTTGTCGAATCCGTGACACAGCTTCTATCATTTCTCGAATCATATCTGGGCTCAAAAGTTTCTTCTCACCAACTTCATCCCAGTATATCAGAGACCTATGAGCCAAACCATAAGTTATGGTAGCTTTTTTTCATGCTAAAACTGCTGAGGCATGCCTATTTTATTTTACATCTCAGGGAGCAGCTAAATTTCTGGAGGGGAAACCCAGTTCCTTTAAAAGTTGGAAGAAAATATACTTTTATATTTCCTTCCCTGGCCCTTGGAATTTTTCTACCAATTGGATCACCGACTTACCTCATCAAAGTCATGCACTCGAGCTGGACTCAGCCGCCCAAGCACTAGCTTGCCGATTAAACGACAACCCCTACCATGTAAGGTTATTAGCTAATTCTTAGCCTTTACCCTATCATTTTCAGTTGAAACCCAAATCTATTCCACTCCTTCAGCCTATAGGTACCGTCCTATTCAACTATTTGTTGTGATTTCCTATTTACCATATACTAATTATATAACTATTTTTTTCAGATCAACTGATGGAGTCTTGTATACTAGTAGCATACCGAGCTTAAAAAGTCACTGGAGGTTCAAGTCAGCCTAAAGGTCAATCCCGAGTTCCCCTGATTAGTGCACCTCCAGATCAACAACGCATGCCCGCAACTCGAGCTTCATCCTCAGCTTCTCAACCACCCCCATCTACTTCCCCACTTGCCGCAACTACGGCACCCATTTCTTCCCAAAGTCGAGGGAAATGCCCAGCCTCTGCAGGTAGTGGTAGCTTAGGTCCATCTCAGCATCCCCGTCTCAATGCCTCTACTTCTCTAAATACCTCTTTCTTTACCAGCAACTCAATATTGGAGACTCAGGATGGAAAACTCTGCGCCGAGTAGCTCCAAGGCACCCAACTCCATGGATCAGCACATCTTAGGGTCCATGGATTATGACGCTAGGGTGGTTAATCTTGCAGATCATGCCTCCAAGGTAATATCTATTTCTTAATTCATCTCATTTATTCCAAGGGTTGGAAATTTTCCTAACATCCTACTTTCTCTAGGCCATACTATATCTAAGCTCTTTGATGGCCAATCTGTGGTCTAGATTACCTTTCTCAGAGAAAGAAAAGCTCAGGTAACATGATAAAGACCTGCAGCAGCGGTTGCAGTGCTCTCAAGCTCGCACCAGCAAGTTGGAAGCAGATCTTGAAATAGCCAGAGGTAAACATGCTTTCCTGGAGGAAAAACTAACTGAAGTGGAGGGAGATAGGAACATGATGGAGAATCATATATTGGGTTTCATAACCGAGTTACATATGCCTTACCAAAGGTATTCTTGCTTTCTAAAGTATAAAAAAGATAATCCAGCTCAGCTGGTCTTGCTTTTAGAGTTTTTCTTAAGCCATTTTTCAAGGAGGTCGGTCTTTGCAAACCCTCACAAGGAACCCAGGTAGGTCCAGTTCAATTGGCCTTGCCTTAGAATTTTTTGCTTGAATCATTCCACAAGACGGTCGGTCTCTATGAACCCTCACAAGGAACCCAGGTAGGTCCAGTACAACTAGCCTTACCTTAGGATTTTTTGCTTGAATCATTCCCCAAGGAGGTCGATCTCTGCGAACCCTCACAAGGAACCCAAGTAGGTCCAGTTCAACTGGCCTTACCTTAGAATTATTTTCTTGAATCATTCCCCAAGGAGGTTGGTCTCTCCAAACCCTCACAAGAAACTCAGGTTGGTCCAGTTCAACTGGCCTTGCCTTAGAATTTTTTCTCGAATCAATTCCCCAAGGAGGTTGGTCTCTGCGAACCATCATAAGAAACCCAGGTACGTCCAGTTCAATTGGCCTTGCCTTAGGATTTTTTGCTTGAATCATTACCCAAGGAGGTCGGTCTCTACGAACCCTCACAAGAAACCCAGGTAGGTCCAGTTCAACTGGCCTTGCCTTAAGATTTTTTGCTTGAATCATTCCCCAAGGAGGTTGGTCTCTACGAACCCTCACAAGGAACCCAAGTAGGTCCAGTTCAACTGGCCTTGCCTTAGGATTGTTTACTTGAATCATTCCCCAAGGAGGTTGATCTCTACGAACCCTCACAAGGAACCCAGGTAGGCCCAGTTCAACTGGCCTTACCTTAGAATTTTTTCTCGAATCAATTCCCCAAGGAGGTCGGTCTCTACAAACCCTCATAAGGAAACCAGGTAGGTCCAATTTAATTGGCATTGCCTTAGGATTTTTTGCTTGAATCATTCCCCAAGGAGGTCGGTCTCTACGAACCCTCAAAAGGAACCCAGGTAGGTCCAATTCTACTGGCCTTGCCTTAGGATTTTTTGCTTGAATCATTCCCTAAGGAAGTCGATCTCTACGAACCCTCACAATGAACTCAAGTAGGTCCAATTCAACTGGCCTTGCCTTAAGATTTTTTTCTCGAATCAATTCACAATAGGCAAGATAAATTCATTTCACTTCTTTCTTCAAGAAAAAAATCAAGATTACATATAGAATTTCTTCAAATGGCAAACATTCCATAGTCTGGGTACTTTTTTTCATTTCTCATCTTCCAGCTCATAGGCACCTCCAGCTATTACCCGAGTTACCTTGTAAGGCCCTTACCAATTTGCCTCTAACTTGCCCATTTACTTTAAAGTATCTGCTTGTCATAGTACCAAATTCCCGACCTAAAAATTCCTTATTTTGATCTTCTGGGAGTATCCAGCTCGAATCCTGCTTTTATATGCTTCCATTCGAAGGTACGCCCTCTCTCTCTTTTTATCAATCCAGTCTAATGCTTCTCTTATGAGTTCGTTGTTTTCTTTTTCATCATAGGTCTGGATCTGGTAGGTTTCCATCCCGATCTCGGTAGGTATAATAGCCTCGGCTCCATATACCAAATTGAAAGGAGTTTCTCCTATTATAGTTCTTGGTATTGTATGATATGCCCATAAAACCGAATCTAGCTCATCCCCCAACCACCTCCAGATCTATCTAGCCTGGTTTTAATCCCTTGTAAAATTATCCAGTTGGTTACTTCAACTTGCCCATTGGCTTGGGGATAGGCCACCGAAGTGAAGTGTTGCTTGATTTTCATCTCAATGCATCACCTCTGGACCTTTTTCCCATAGAATTGGGTTCCATTATCTGATATCAGGTCACGCGGAACCCCATATCTACATATTATATTTTCCCATAGAAATTTCATGACTTGCGATTCTATAATCTTAGCTACAGGCTCAGCTTCTACCCATTTACTGAAATAATCTACTGCCACTATTAAGAATTTCCTTTGCCCTATCACTAGGGAAAATGGTCCGACAATATCAATTCTCTATTTGAAAAAAGGATAAGGTGAGCTCATGACCTTCAACATCTCTATTGGTTTATGTATCAATGGGGCGTGCTTCTAGTATTTTTCACATGTTCTGACCAAATGCTTCGCATCCTCTTTTAACAAAGACCAGAAATACCCAACTCTTGTTATCTTAAAACCAACGTATGACTTCCATCATGGCTTCTACATCCTCCCTCATGAATTTCTCGCAATACATAGTCTCCTTCCTCTTGTGATAAATATCTCAAGTATGGTGTAGAGAAAGTTTGTTTATACAATAAACCATCAATTAGACAAAATCTAGTAGCTCGTACCTGGAATTGAACTGCTTCTCTTTTATTTTATAGCAGTTTCCCCTCTCGTAGATATTCCAATATATTTGGCCTCCAATCCTCTTTTTCTTTCACTAAGGCTACTTCCACCCCATACTATCTTGATAGGCCGTTAATAATGTGATTTTTCTAGTCTTACAATTGGTGGTAGAACTTGCGATTTTGGAAAGATAATTAACCTTGGAATTCTCAGCTCGCGGCATGTGACTTAGCTCAATCTTTATAAATTGTTGTTTCAACTGAGATACCTATTCCACATAGTTTCTCATTCTTTCTTCTTTGATCATAAATTCTCCTTCAACCTGCTGCATGACCAACCTTGAATCTAAATAGACATTTAGGTGCCTAACTCCAAGCTCTATAGCCATTTTCAATCCCCTCACCAATGCCTCATATTCAGCTTCATTATTTGATGTTTTGAACTCAAACCTTACGGCAAATTCCAACTCTTTCCCTTCTGGACTAGTTAGCACAATACCTACCCCACAACCTGATATGGTAGCTGAGCCATCCACATTTAGCAACCATGCCTTAGGATTCTCATAAGTAGGTATCATTTCCTGCAAAAAATCTGCTAAGGCCTGCACCTTAATAGCCACTCTTAGCTGGTAATCTATATCATATTCACTCATCTCTACTGCCCATTTAACCATCCAACCTAAAGTTTTTGATTTACTTAGTACTTGTCTCAATGGTAGGTTAGTTCGGACCACTATCTTATATGATAAGAAGTATGGCCGAATTTGCCTAGCAGTCGTTACTAAGGTTAATCCTTATTTTTCTATTTCAGGGAATTTAATCTCCACCCCTCTCAGCAATTTGCTTACATAGTAAATGGATTTCTGCTGAGCTCCTTCTTCTCTTAACAGCATTGAGCTAACGGTCGATTCTTCTACTAATAGATATACATGCAGTGTTTCATCTTGCACGGGTTTGGTCAACAAGGGTAGCACGGCTAAGAAGTTTTTTAATTCATCAAAAGCCCTCTAACACTGCTTAGTCCATTCAAACTTGTTAGCCTTCCTCAGGATTTTGAAGAAAGGTAAGCTTCTCTCTGCTGATCTAGATATGAACCAGCTTAGAGCTAATATCCTACCCGTGAGCTGTTGAACCTTTTTAATACTATTTGGAGGAGCCATATTCTGCACTACCTTTACTTTCTTGGGATTCACATCTATATCCCTCTCAGTTACCATATAACCCAAGAATTTACTAGACCTAGCCCCAAAAGCACATTTAGAAGGGTTAAGTTTCATACCATACCTCCTAAGGACTCGAAAAGCTTCTGTCAAGTCAGCAACATGAGTTTCAGCCTTTATACTTTTTATCAGCATATCATCCACATATACCTCCATGTTCTGCCTGAGCTGTTCTTTGAACATTCTATCTACTAGTCTTTGATATGTAGCTCCTAAATTTTTTAGTTCAAAAGGCATAACCACATAACAATAAGTCTTTGTGGAAGTTATAAAAGCTTACTTTCTTATGATCTTCAGGTGCTAACATGATCTGGTGGTACCCTTGTGAAGTATCCATCATACTTAACAACTCACATCCTGAGGTAGAGTCAACTAACTGGTTTATTTGTGATAACGGGTAATGATCTTTAGGACATGCTCTATTTAAATCTCGAAAATCAATGCACATTCTCTACTTTCCTTTTATTTTTGGGACCAAGACAACGTTTGACAACCATTTTGGGAATTGGATCTCTCTGATATGTCCAGCCTCCAGCAATTTCTCTACCTCCTTCTGGATAACCTTATCCTTCTCGGGCCCAAAATGCCTCTTCTTTTATTTAATAGATTTGCATGTTGGGTCAACATTGAGGTGATGTACTGCCACAACTGGATCAATTCCTTCTAGGTTACGCACAGTCCATGCGAAGATATCGATATTGTTTCTTAAGAACTGAGTTGTCCTATCTATCGATTCTAAACTCAGTTGTGTGCCCATCCTAGTAGTTCTGGTCTCATCCCCTAATATCAATTCTATATTGAACAATTCCTCATTTAGCATTACATGCTCTTGCTCAACTGAAGGCCCTTCTACCTTATTTCTTTTTATAATTTTCATTGGGGGCTCCCCTTCTGTATTTTGTTCTCTTTTAGCTTTTTTCTGCTCAACTTTCTTGATAGCTTCCACATAGCATCTCCTAGTCGAGCACTGATCCTCTTCTACTTCTCATATCCTTTCATCTACAGGAAACTTCAATTTCATATGAAAGGTGGACACCACCGCTTGGAAGGTATTGAGCGAAGGTCTTCCCAAAATAATGTTATAGGCAAAAAAAGAGTCAACTACCAAAAATTTAACCATCCTAGTCTTACGCATGGGCTCAGTACGTAAGGATACTTGTAGGATGACCTGACCCATAGGATCTACCACTCCTCTACCAAAACCGAACAAGGCTATCTCTAATGGCTGAAATGTTATATCCAGATTCATCTTCTTATATGCTTTATAGAACAAGACATCAACTTAGCTACATGTGTCTACCATTACTCTGGCCACGTTAAAGTTAGTCATGGTTGCAGTGATGACTAGTGCATCATTATGCGGTGCCTGCAATTCTCTGATATCATGGGGCCCAAATTGAATCATTGGTTCTTCGTTAATTTTATGGACCTCTCCTCTTGTGCTTCCTAGAGTACGTTGGTCATATACTTTCCTAGCTCGATTAGAGTCCCCATCTGTAGGACCTCCTAGTATCATTCGATGAGCTTCTTCATGTTAATATACTTTTCATCTCGGGCTAGCAGGTCATCAAAACTTCTGACTGATTTCTTAGCCAACGACCTGAAAAATTCTCCATCTTGCAAACCTTGGGTTCTGGCTCTTTCATTTTACTACGGCATTATCCTATATGACTTTCTTCCAGCCTCTAGGGACGGAGTGGGTTTTTCGGTACCTCTAGTGGTAGTGGTGGATTAGCCTCCCTTCTTCTTAAAGCTACATCCACCACAGTTGTGATCAGACTTGTTAACTGCTCCATAGTAAGCTAGCCGGCATTTTCTGCCCCAAATTCTGGAACCAAATTTACTCAGGGTGCTGCATGGTTCGAAGCGGTGGAACTCCAGGTGTTACCGGGGGTGGGCTATCATTCTCTCCCCACTCTTGAACCTCTGGATCATGACTGCATCGAATGACTGGTGGTGGAGCTTTACCGGATGTTCCTTCGCCCAGAATTCCTTTTCCTACCATTTCTCACACCTTAACTCACAATTTTCCCACAAACAGCGCCAACTTGTTATACACCAATTGGAGAAGGTGCACCCCAAGTTCCAGTCTACTACTTTTGCTCTCTTTCCCCGGCTGGATCACCTACACAAAACACTCGCGTGACTCGGCGTAAGAACTTCTACGCTCAAGTCAGTGACTATTCTCTTGGAGAAGATGAAAAGCAGACAGATATATATGTATTTCAGATATATGAAAAGTGTAACCCGTGATATGACATGCATTCCCTTATTTATAGATACTCAACAAGAGCAAAAGAGAGATTTCAAACCTTAATTTGTTATAACAAATTACTATGCACGTATCCTATTTTTTTATTTACCCTAAAAAGATTCCCTATCATTTTCTAACCATAATCATTTCATCCTAATTTTTCATGTGAACCTGCCCGACCAGGAAGTCGGTAAGCTTCCAAATGTTAGATACAAGACGCTTAATAGGTCATGCTACTCTCTTAGCCCATGTGCTGAGCTAACACATCTGTTCACCCAACTTACATACCATAGATGAGAATTTTATGTCATTCCAACCTGACCTGCTTCCAATTAGCTCATTCCCCATAACCCGAGCTACTCCAACCCCTAACCTAAGTCGCATCAGCTTCTTACTTATGATCTGACCTACGCAGATTCGTCCCTACCTAAAACGCACCAACTTCTTACTTATGATCCGACCTGCGCAGCTCCGTCCCAACCTATACCACATCAGATGTATACCAAGTATATGTACACTAGGTGTATCATCTATAAGACCGAGGATATTTCGATAATTGTGGATTGATTCACATGGGCGATGCTTGTGATTCTATTAAGGAAATTTCTCTTTCTCAAGTTAAATCTCCAAATACTAAAAGATTTTAAATTTAAAGTGATGAATCAGAGGGAAATATGAATTAAAATTGTGAGGCTCCTGCTAATTTGGAAATGGACCTAATATTAATTACCTAGTGAGATTATGGACAGATTGGCTGAAGGGAGGCAAATTGGTGCAATCTATTTTAGTGTGCCATATCAATCACTCTAATCATGATTTTGAGATTTCCAACAATAATATTGAGGAAATGTTGGACTTTGCTCCTCTGAACTATTAACAATTAATAACAAACTGATGAGGGTGATAAATTGGATGATGCGGCCAGCCTGTGGAGACATTGATGGGTTTCATCTTTAGATATTGAGGTTGATAGGGAAAAGGGTAATAAAAAATAGGCCTTTGTGAGCTCCATCCAAACATGACGAATGATGAGGTCCTCTTTGAATTTAATTCATTAATATTTTGATAAAGATACTAATCGGGAATGTTAGGGGTGTTGGGAATTTCTCATCACAAAATATTGTTCAAAGGCTAAAACAAACACATAAAGCTATCATATTAGTGCTTCTTGAACCAAAAGTGCAATTTGATAAAGTAAACAATAAGTTGTGACAGAAATTTAGTTTTGTTCATGTGGAATCTAATGTGACCAATAAAATTTGGTGTTTATATAGTAGTGACGATTTTAATTAACCATAAACAGTTTCTCCTTTTGAGATTTAGGAATTTTAAAGAACTGGGAAGGTTTTCTTTGATTCATTTGTCTATGCAAAGTGTACTAAACTGGAAAGAAGAAAATTGTGTGGACTTTGTTCTTATGTGCCTTTAGCCCATTGGATTGTCGGTGGAGATTTACTGTTACCCCTAACCTTTATGAAAGCAAAGGAGGAAGAGCTCCTAAACTCCGATCAATGGAAGAGCTTGGGGATGCCATTCTTGATTGTGGCTTAAATGGTGTATGATTTGAGGGATCATCATTTACTTGGACTAATAATAAAATTTGGGAACGACTGGATAGGGTCCTCATTTTATCAAAATAGAGTGATCTTTATTCTTCTACTAAGGTCCAACATCTTGCTCGATCAGGCTTTGGTCATTGTCTCTTGTCATCATTTTAAAAAATCATACTAGGAAGGGCTCATCCATATTTTCGATTTCAACAAATGTAGTTTCATCCTAATGATTTCTTTAAGATAGTCAAAGCTAACTGGGAAGCATAGGTGCATACTGTTGGGTTCGCTATAATTATAGGGGTATAAGCAGTGAAAAATTAAAATTTTATCAAATATGAATTTAACACCTTGATTCGAAAGTGATTTTAACGATAACGCTTATTCAAGTGAATATATAAATAATTATTAAATTCAGATTATACCTTCCGTCCACTCTGGTTATTGTAGGGAATGAAACAATCAATTATTTATCCTGAACTATCAAAACTCGTAGGGATCAAAGTGTCTCCCATTTATTAGATCCACAATATGGAAAAATAATACCAATCTAAAGGATTCGCTACTATCCTTTTAATTATTTACTAATTTAGAACCAAAGTAAATTTTCAAGAACAATAAAGATTGATTTTTTAAGTTCTTGAAACAATAATATGAAGAGAATAACAAGAAACTGATTTTCTTTTTCTTTCTTTTCTTTTCTTGGAGAGTAAAAATAGAAGACTTTAAACAAAATAATTTTTTGCTCAAATTTTATGAATTCATTATGTAATTTTCCTCCCTCATATATATAGAGTTGAAAATTTTAATCATTTTCCAATTCTTGGAAAGTTTTTCAATTTTGAACTACTTCAAAACCTTATCTTATAAGGATTCTAAATCTTCAAAAAACTCTTTTATTTTCTCTCTCCTATTGTATGTGAACTAATTTAAGACTATATTAATCATCAAAATTGTTTACATACATTATTGATATTAATTTGAATTCTTCAAAGAATATCAAGATAGATAGATATCATATATATACTATAATTATATTTATACATAAATTAAATCTTAGTGGCCGATTTTATCTCATAAAATAGGTCACTATATTTATTTATCTATAAATATGTTAATTAAATAAATCATATTTATTTAATTTATTCTCTTCATATTTTAATGGGCTTCTTAAATGATCCACATTACTTTTAGGCTTGGACTAAAAAATTCCCAAATTAATTCAATTGATTCAATCCCAATTTAATCAATTCAATTGATTAATTTAATTTACTCCAATTAGGTTTTCCAATCAAATTAGATCTAATTAAATAATTTAATTACTTAATTGAATAATTTAATTTAATCATTAAATTAAATAGAACCCTTAATTAATTAATTAATTTCCAACCATTGGATAAAATTTAAAATTAAAAATATTACTTTCCATAAAAATATGTGACCCTCTTAGATTTACTACTAAACTAGTAGTGAGCTTACAACATTTGCAACTTATTAATAATAATTATTTCAATTAATTAATCCGTTTGGAATCAACTCTTTAATTCTAAGAACCTCGCAATCTATGAAAACACCTATCAAGTAATCATGACAAAACTAGTTTTAGGTGAAATAGCAAGTAAACATATTTCAGTTACGAGTACCATACACGTATGTTCATTTCGATAACTAATCTCTCGATTAAATTTAGGGCATGAATTATAAGTCAAAACCTTAAATGATTCAATAATTATGATCACATTTCAAGTTCTATTGATTTTTTATGAATCACAATTCATCCTGCCTTGGTTAAGGTCTTTGAATCAATAACTATGAAAATACAAGAGATTCTCTTGTTTAAAAGACAAGTGTCGAATTCTATATTGGCCACTGACAAACCTCCATGCGCACCAGTGCAACACCCCACATACCCCCTTTGTGATTGTCAAGCATTCAGAAGATATATCAAAGTACTGCAGGATGCACACAAGGCTACCATCGTGCCTCAAGTCTGAGAACTAGTCGTGTACTATCGCAACACAAAAATTCTTATTTCGACAGGCAAATCCTCTAACTAAGAATTTCTTGCGGGCCATGTTCGGTATACTTGTTCCCTAACAAGCACCCACATACATACACTTACGTCTCTACGATAATGCCAATGGAATGTGACATCCTCGTCTCATGAGCATGCATTATATATGCGAGTCTTATTGATCTATTTGATGTCCCATCTCAAAAAGCTTTCAACTCGAAACTTATTTAAGGCCAAAGTCTTAGAGGCATATTCTATGATTGCCATCATATGCGCGACCATACCCTGTAGCTAAATTTGGTTTAAGGACTTTATCTAATGTGCAAAAATAAAAAATACAAGACATAAGATAAAGAAAATGCATTTTTATTAATATGACTTTCAATAAGATTGTCTTTACAAAAGCAAAAGAGTATAATACACCAATCTAATTGGAGCGTTGGACATCCTACTCTAACACATACAACTGGCTTGGCAAAAACTGAAGGATAAATTGTATCGCCTCAAAAAATACTTGAAATGGTGGAATTAGGCAGTGTTCGGGAATATCTTTGATCACATCAAATTGTCAAAGGAGGAGGTTAGGTAGGCCAAAATCTTATTTCACACTGATCCCACGGATACTAACCTTATGAACCTTAAGAGAGCCAATGCCATTTATATTAATGACCTTGCAATAGAACAGGAATTTTTACCCCAAAAGGCTTATTGCAATGAGTGGTAGAAGGTGAAAGAAACATGAAGTACTTTCATGACCATGTCTAAAAGAAAAGATACATATAATAGATTCATCAAATATAAGTTGGAGAAAAGGTTGTTTTGGATCCAAATTGGTTCAACGAAAGTGCTTGTGATTATTTTGAAAACATTATCGCTAATGGAGTGGTTTGTGAAGGTGCTGATACAAGTCTACTGCTATGGCTGATCTCTTTGGAGGAGTAGAATCATCTTTTCAACTGCCCGAACCCTAAAGAAGTTAGAAATGTTGTTTTATATTTGATAAAGAGAGCGCAGTAGGACCAGATAGATTCTGGATGTTATTGCAAATGATGTTTTAGAGGCAGTATACGATTTCTTCTCAAGCTCACTTATGCCCCAAAGTTTCAAGGCTACGTCTCTTATCCTTATTCCTTATTCCAAAAAATGATAATCCTCAAGGGTGGAATTATTATAGACCGATCAGCCTGTGCAACGTCAATAGCAAAATTCTATCAAAAATCCTTTCTTCTCATTCAACTTATTTGTTGCTATGCTTCTCTCCATCACATACAGGGTTTTGTTGGAGCAGTGCACAACGTGTGAATTAATAGCCGTTTCTATACTATAGTGAATAGACAATCTTATTCAAAATATAATAATAAATGATTTTTTTTTTATCTTTAATTGCATTTAAGCAATTAGATAAAATCCCTAAATCATACATGGCTACGGGGATGGTTGCACATATAATGAAAATATTGGAATATACCTCAATGGCTTTGTTCATAAATGAGTTTCAAGTCGATGGTTTATTGAGATGGGATATTGATAAGGTCATTAGACTCGCGTACATGATGCATGCTCAAACTCATTTGATATATATTGATATGGTTATTAAGTCATTTAGACTATCAACTAATAATCGATGCCCTACATTTAATCAGAAGATTAGTTGATAGAAAAACTAGACTTTTATGGTACTCGTAACAGAAAGAGGCTTACTTGCTAATTCATCAAAGACAAGGTAGTCTAAATGCACGATGCTTTCCTTGACTAGTGAGTTTCTTGAAGTTAAGAAGTTAATCCTAAGATGGATTAATTAATTGCATTAATTAATCTAAATATATTTTTATACATTCATTAAGTTGCAATAGTTTTAATCCTACTACTAGTTTAGTTGTGAACTTAATGAATCACACACAAAACGAGATGGATAACTTCTATCTACAATATTATCCAAATAGTTAGATCAAGTTAAATGATTGAGATTAATTAATTTGAAGCTATAATTAATTTAAAAAGTGAAATTAATTCATGGCGGTATACAGAGCTCTTTTCCGGTGCATGAGATAGTAGCGTTGGTCAGGGGCCCAAGAAAGAAATGATTTTGAGAGAAATATTTTGATGCATAAAATTGCATTGTGAGCATAGCATTTTGAGTTGCATGACTTGATATTGTGGATTATTCTTTGACATGCATAATCTTTACTTGCTGAGCGTTAGCTCATATAGTTTATGCATTGTAGGTGAGTACGATGATACTTGAAGCATCTTTGGCTGGCTAGTCGGCTATTGGAGCTCCTGCAGGTGTTTGAGGGAGTGTGTACATGGATGACGACCTGTTGGGCTATTTTGTTGGCTTGTTATATTTTGAGTCTGGTGTATTATGTTTTTAGATTGGTACTATATTTCTCTTTTAAAACTTTACTGTAGTTAAGTATGTAAATATTGTGGTCGTTGTGGGTGTTGTGTTTTTATATAAATACTGATCCTTCTATTTTAAACAGGGTTGTGTATGTAAGAAGTGATTTAGCTTTTCTTAAAATGTTAAAAAAAAAATATTCCACGCATGCACACAGGTTCTATCATGTCAAATTATACAATATATATGGTTGTGTAGGAAAGGGGGGGTGTTACAGATAGTGTCCTAAAAGAGTGTATTAGTACATTAATTGCTGAACTGATAAAATAATATTTGATACTTGTTTTTATGTATATTGATATGATAGTGAGTATCAGAAAATCCCTGTTTATTTATGTAACCATAATCTTAGTATATAAGTGTTATATATAAGATGATTAAGATTATGGATAATAAATTAAAATAGTCCAATGAAATTAATTAAAGTTAGGATTTTTAATTAAATTATTATTAGTGTGGTCCATTAATATTAAGAATGTAATAGTTTTATCCAGACTATTGATGTGGTCACATCATAATTGAGGCACTTTATATAATATGATTATATAGAACTAGACCAGATATAATTTAAAATTTCACATAATTTTTGTTATTTTCTGAAAATTCAAATAATATTAATAGATGATCATATATGAGTTGATTTTCATCCTAAGTGGTTATAGAGTCCAATTTATTTCAGTATGATCTTTTATTTACTCGTTAAAGGTTTGTTCTTCAACATTCTTAACCACTTGAATTTTTGGATCATATTGGGAACAGTAGTTAGGAATGTAGCTTACAGATATGGAATTCAAACCTTCCTGTGGGAAGTGAAAAGACGGTTCCTTTGATTAGTTAATTCTGAAACTAAATAGTATAGTGCTTAAATTTATAACTTGGTTATAAATTAACTGTTCATTAGTGAATTAACGGTAGACAAGGAACAATAGATAATTAGAGTGGCTAACGAAAAACCTAACTCTAATTATGAATCATCTATGGAGGGTTAAACCATATGTAATAATTATATTGATAGACTACTCAGTATTGATCAGAGTGAATTATTCTATAATTACAAGTGTGCAATTCCATAATTTTAGTGGAGTATTCTTGGAATTAATAAATTAGATAAATTAATTAAAAAATTTAATTAATTGTCCGAATTTATTGGAGCTTGCAATTATAGGTCCATAGGTCCACAATCCACCTTCATAAACACTGAAATGGATTTTATGTAATAAATTTAATTATACTTATAATTGTAGAAAATTATTTTCTAAACTGGGTGTTAATTATAAATACTAAAGTTTACCAAGAATATCTGATATTGTTTGGTAATAAATAAATATGAGATATTTATTTTGATATTTATAATTGTTATCATGAATTATGAATTCTAGATAATTACAAAAGAAAGTTAGTGATAACTTTCCTATCAGATAAGAGTATCAGCCTATTAGAGTTAGAGAAAGATTATAAAACTAGTAATTCAACAAGTATAAAAAGGAATCTCTCCTTCTCTCCCATAACACATGTTTTATACACCAAGAGAGATAAAAGAGAATCTCTCCCTTTCTCTTTTCTAAGAGATACATTATTTTCTAGAGAAGAGTTCTCTAGACTTTTATTGAATATTTTCCTCCCTTTTTCCAAGGTCAAGTCTTGTGATTTCATGAGTTAAAAGATCATAAGATAAATTATACAATATAATTTTATTTAGTGTTAAGAATGCCCACTCGTTCCCATTGGTATGGAGGCTTGGATTAGAAGACATTGGTGTCTGATTCAATCAAATTAAAGTTTGGTGAGAAAAGCTTAAAGATTCTAAAAGCATCATTAGAAAAAGAATTGATTTTTTCTATTAGGTTATGTTTTTTGAAACTCCTTATATTTTGTAGAACTGATTAAAATTACATATTCATACAACTACAATAATTTTGTAAAAATTATTGTAGTATCTGATACCGCATTTTTCTACTGCGCTCAATTTAATCAAAAAATAAATCAAAAATTAATTATTATTCAATAAGAATTAATTTCCAACAATTGGTATCAGAGCCAATTTGTATGAATACTATAATTTTAATCTTCAGTATACATGAGTGGGTATTTGCATTATTGAATGCATTTTTTGAATGTTATGAATGATTATATCATGTAATGGATGTATGGTGATGTTTTTTGGTCATTATTATTTGGTTCCCTAGGATTGCATAGTTGATGTAAGTATTTTTAATTAGATTAAAAATTGTAAACCTTAAATTTATGGATATAGGATATCTGTAAATTTTGCCTAATCTCCATACCCTACATGATGGAGATTATATGAAGATGGAGGAGAATAAGTTAGAAACTTTGCAGATTTTATGTAATTATCTATTTTATTTTTCTATTATTTCTTTTTAGGTTGTAATTTTATTATCTTAGGGAACCGATCAAAAACATCATGTATTTATTTTTTATTTATTTATTTGATTAATGTATGAGATACAAATTGCCATGCATAATCGTATGTCATTCATAATATCCACTCATAGTCATTAGGAATGTCATGGATACTTGTCATCATATTAAATAGTTTCATATGTAATATCCTATAGGATAGGAGTTAAACTTGGAATAATCGATTAAAATTGCGATTTTAGTTTAATAGTTAAATTTGATAAAATCACTATTTATTTAGGCTTTATTTATTAAAGAGTTAATAATTGTTAGCTTAGGTTATTCTGAATAATGAACTTAGATTTTTTAGAAAAAATCTTATAATTAGGTAAGCCCAATAGGATTGGAGTTAGTTAGAATAAATTAATATATAGAGATGTATTAATTAGAAACATTCGATTTTTGGATAACATAATTGTAAAATAATGAGCGGGGGAGGGGTATATGACAATATATTCTACGGTTTCCATTATTAACACAGTTCTGTGAGATTTAAATGGTGCCTCGCGACTCTTTAATTTTGTCCTTCCTACAGAGGGTGTTCATTTAAGTCAATAACAAGGTTGGTTTGTAAATAATAAGATTTTTCGATGTATTTCAAAATTGACCTACCCTACGGCTTGGTGAAATTCGAAATAGTAGGTCACACTCATAAATATGTAATTAAAATTAGTTTAACTATGTCTTGATCGATATAAATGGTAATTAATAAATGGATGAAAATATGAGATATTTTGATGTTTCATTTATTAATTGAGATGGTCTTGATTCAATCATCTTTAGTATGACCTCCCCTACCGCGGCATAGTAATTATGAGATTGAATTACCATGGAATTAGTAAAATGATTATATGTTCATGCATGCATACAAGTATTAAATGTTACCTGTCTATTAATTTCAGCAATCATGTCTAGTTTAAATCATATTCTTTCATTACTTGCTAATGAAAAGTTGACTTGAGAAAACTATGTTAAGTGGAAAAATAACATGAATATCCATCTTGTTTGTGAAAACTTCAAATTTGTCCTTATGGAGGAATGTCCTCAAGAACCTATTGCCAATGCTCCTTGTAATATATGAGAGAGCTATGAAAAATGGATTACAACCAATAATAAGGCTCGTGCCTACTTGTTAGTCGGCATGTTTGATGTGCTTAGACTGAAGCACAAAAAGATGGAGACTGCTTATGAGATAATGGAGTCTCTACAAGCCATGCTTGGGCAATCTTCTGATCAATCGCACCATGAAGCTATGAAATTAGCTATTAACAGGAAGATATAGAAGGGAACCTCAGTTAGGGAATATGTTTTCAACATGATTAACTACCTGAGCGAGGCTGAAAACCATGGTGTGACCATTGATGAGCACACCCAAGTGAGTATGATTTTAGAATCACTCTCACCGGCTTTCCTGCAGTTTAAAAGCAACTATGTTATGAACAAGTTGAGTTATGATATGACTCAATTGCTTAATAAGTTGTAGACCTTCGAAGCCATTACATTGGAAAAGCTAAAGAATGTGAGGAAAATATTGATGAGGATAAGCCATCTTCCTTAAACAATGGTAATAACAAGAAGAATCAAAAGGCTAGTTCTAGGACTCAGTCCAAAAAGACAAAGAAGAAGGGTCCTAAAGGTAAAAAGAAGGACGACTCTGAGAAAAAGCCTAAAGGAATGTGTTTCCATTGCAGAGTTGAGGGGCATTGGAATAGAAATTATCTAAAGTATCTCTCTGAGCTCTAGGAGAAGAAGAAAGGTAAATATGATTTAGTTGTTCTTAAAGCTTGTTTAGTGGAAGATGATTCATTATCCTAGATAGTTGATTCAGGAGCCAGTAATCATGTTTGTTCTTCTCTGTAGAAACTTAGTTCTTCTAAGGAATTTGCCAAAAGACATTCACGATGAGAGTTGGCAATGGAGCCTTGGTTTCGACAAAAGCACACATTCATCTTATTTTTAGGAATAAATATTTTGTAGAAATTGCATGAATAATTTGATTTCTATACAAATTTGATTTTTGTTTTGATATTGCACGAACAATTATTTGGTATTTTTTTTATAATAATGACATTATTATTTCTAGAAATGGTTCGGATATTTGTCATGCAAAGATGAAAAAATGGGCTTTATGTGCTTAGGCCTAATGAACAACCACAGTTTAAATTTGAAATGTTTAAAGCAAAACATCCTAAGCCTAAGAGACAAAAGGTTTCTCAAGAGGATGAAATGTATCTTTGGCACCTAATGTGATGGCATATTAATCTAGATAGGGTAAACAAGTTAGTAAATGATGGTCCTTTAAGAGAGCTGAAAATTGACACTCTTCATATTTGTGAATCATATCTAAAAGGTAAAATGACTAAGAGACCTCTCACTGGAAAGGGCAATAGTGCCAAAGAACCACTAAAGCTTGTATATACTGATGTTTGTCCAATAACCATATAAGTTAGAGGTGGTTATGAATATTTCGTCACATTTATTAACGATTATTCTAGATATGGTTTAAGTACCTAATGTAAAGAAAATCTAAAACTTTTGGAAAGTTTAAAGAATTCCAAGTAGAGGTTGAAAGGCAATTAGGTAAATCCTTAAAGTCTCTAAGATCAGATTGAGGAGGCGAGTATGTTGATATTGAGTTCAAGGACTATATGCTAGAGTATGGTATTTTGTACCAACTCTCAGCACCTAGAACTCCTCAGCAAATGGTGTTGTTAAGAGGAGAAATCGAACTTTACTTGATATGGTGAGGTCCATGATGAGCTACTCTTCATTGGCGGATCTATTTTAGGGTTATGCATTACAAACTGTGGTGTACATTTTGAATGTAGTACCATCCAAGTCTATCCAAAAGACACCCTTAGAGTTTTGAAATGGTAGTAAACCTACTTTACGTTATTTTCGCATATGGGAGTATTTGGTACATGTGCTTAAAGGAAAGACTGGAAAATTACAACCATGAACAGAAGTGTATCTGCTTGTGTGATACCCCAAAGGTATAAGAGGAGGTTTGTTTTATAATCCTCAAGATAAAAATGTAATTGTGTCGACATATGCCACATATTTTAAGCCTCGTAGTAAAGTTGTACTAGAGGAGTTACTTTATGATGAGATCAGACCACAACCAACAAGAGTTATTGGACAACATATCCAATGGACCACCAACTCTAATCAAATATCATCCCACCTCGACGTAGTGGGAGGTTTGTAAGACCACCAGTATGCTATAGAGAGGATGGAGAGGCACAAGTTGTTGTCTTCGACAACAATGAGGATGATCCACTAACATTCAAGCATGTAATGAAAGATTCTAAAAGAGAGAAATGACAAGAGTATGAACCAAGAAATGGAGTTTATGTACTCCAATTTTATCTAGGAGCTTGTTGATCCATATGAGGATGTCAAGCCCATTGGGTGTGAATGGATCTTCAAGAGAAAGAGAGGTATGGATGGAAAAGTAGAGACTTTCAAAGCAAAGCTAGTGGCAAAAGGCTATAATTAGAAACAGGGACTCGATTATAAGGAAACCTTCTTGTCTATAGCTATGCTTAAATCTATCTGCATACTGCTCTCCATTGTTGTGAACCTAGATTATGAGATATGGTAAATGAATGTCAAGACAGCCTTTCTAAATGGCTATCTTGAAGAAGACATCTATATGAAGCAACCAGAGGTTTTCATAGCATAAGGCCAAGAGCAGAAAGTCTACAAGTTACTGAGGTCTAGTTATGGACTAAAGCAAACCTCTAGATTATGGAACATAAGATTTGATGAGACGATTAAATCTTATGATTTTGATCAGAATGTTGATGAACCTTGTGTATACAAGTTCATCAAAGATAAGAAGGTGGTCTTCTTGGTACTTTATATAGATGATATTCTACTCATTGGGAATGATGTAGAAATATTATCTAATGTTAAAAACTGGCTAGCCAAATAATTCCAAATAGAATATTTGGAAGAATCAAAATGTTTGGGATAATTGCAAGAACATAATGTTGGCATTATCTCAGGCATCTTATATTTATAAGATAGAGACAAATTCTCTATGCCTCACTAGAAGGCATCCTTATATATGCCATGTAGTGTACAAGGCCAGATATTTATTATACGAAAGGGATGGTTGGTCCTTTCCAGTCAAATTTAGGATTAAATTATTGAAAAATGGTAAAGAACATTCTCAAGTATCTTAGGATAACGAGAAATATATGCCAGTAAATTCAGGTAGAGACCTGAATTGCTTTAGATATACTGATTGTGAATTTGATTGGAAAAGGATAGTTGAAAGTCAACCTCCGGATTAGTGTCCACTAAGAGTGGAGAAATAGTCTGGAATAGTGTTAAAGTGTTAAACAATCCATCAATGTTGATTCAACCTTTGAGACTGAAAACCTAATAGCTTATAAAGCAGCTAAAGAAGCAGTTAGGCTCAAGATTATTTACTGATTTAGAAGTTGTTCCACTTAGAGACATGTCTCACCTGCTTTAGGGTAAGTGAGAGATTTTTAGGATAGTGTCTTAAAATAGTGTATTAGTACATTAATTGCTAAATTAATTAAATAATATTTGATACATGTTTCAATACATAATAGTATGCTAGTGAATATTAGAAAATTCCTCTTTATTTATGTAACCATAATCTTAGTATATAAGTGTTATATATAAGAGGATTAAGATTATTGATAATAAACTAAATCTATAATGAAATTAATTAAAGTTAGAATTTTTAATTAAATCATTATTAGTGCGGTCCATTAACATTAAGAATGTAATGGTCTTATCCAGACTATTGATGTGGTGATATCATAATGGATGCACTTTATATAATATGATTATATAGGACTAGACCAGGTGTAATTTGAAAAATAACATCAATAGATGATCATATATGAGTTGATCTTAATCCTGAGTGGTTATAGACTCCTATTTATTTTAGTATGATCGTTGATTTGCTCATTAAAGGTTTGTTAGTTAGCATTCTTAAGCACTTACATTTTGGGATCATATTAGAATAGGTAGCTAGGAATGTAACTTACAGATGTAGAATCCATACCTTCCCACGAAAAATGAAAAGGGAGTTCCATTGATTAGTTAATTTTGGAACTAAACGATAGAGCGTTCAAATATATAACTTGATTATAAATTAACTGTTTACTAATCAATTAACGGTAGATAAAGAACAAGAGCTAATTAAGAGGTTAACAAAGAACCTAGCTCTAATTATGAATCATCTATAGAGGGTCAAACCATATGTAATAATTATATTGATGGACTACTCAGTGTTGGTCAGAGTAAATTATATATAATTACAAGAGTGCAATTCCAGAATTTTAGTGGAGTAATCTTGGAATTAATAAATTGAATGAATTAATTAAAGAGTTTAATTAATTATCCAAATTTATTGGAGCTTGCAATTATAGGTCCATAGGTCCCCAATCCACCTTCATAAATACTGAAATGGATTTTATGCAATAAATGTAATTGTACTTGTAATTATAGAAAATTATTTCCTAAACTAGGTGTTAATTATAAATATTAAATATTACCGGAATATCTAATATTGTTTGGTAATAAATAAATATGAGATATTCATTTTGATATTTATAATTGTTATTTTGAATTATGAATTCTAGATAATTACAAAAGGAAGTCAGTGATAACTTTCCTATTAGATAAGGATATCTGACTATTAGAGTTAGAGGAGGATTAGAAAACTAGTGATTCAACAAGTATAAAAGGGAATCTCTAACTCTCTCTCTCCCATAACACTCGTTTTTTACACCAAAAGAGATCAAAGAGAATCTCTCCATTTTCCTCTCCTAAGAGACACATTATTTTCTAGAGAAGAATTCTCTAAACTTTTACTGAATATCACCCCCCCTCCTTAGCCAGTCTTGTGATTTAATAAGTTGAAAATATCACAAGATAAATTATACAGTATAATTTAATTTAGTATTAATAATGTCCACTCATTCCCATTGGTGTGGAGGCCTTGATTGGAAGACCCTGGTGTCTGATTCAATCAGATTGAAGTTGGTGAGGAAGGTTTGAAGATTCTAAAAGCGTCATTAGAAGAAGAATTGTATTTTTTATGAGGTTATATTTTCTGAAACTCTCCTGAATATAATTGTTATATTTTGTAAAATTGATTAAAATTACATATTCATACCACTGCATTAATTTTGTGAAAATTATTGTAGTATCTAATACCGTATCTTTCCGTTGTGCCCAATTTGATTAGGAAACAAATCAAAAATTAATTTTAATAAAGATATCAAATTGGATTCGCTATACTTTACAAATCAAACTCTTATCATATTTGATCTCTTTACTTAATTAAAGGAACTCAAACAATCAATCTCGAATATTTGATTGATTATAATTCACACAATGAACTTAAAATAATCTCAAATCGAGTAACTCATTGTGTTCTATCTTTGATGTTGGCTTGCTAATTTTAATGGATGTTTTCCATTACATCTTGAATGCATCAGAAAAATGTTACAAAATATACTTAGTCCGATAAAATAAGTTTGCTCACTCACTCCTAGCCTGGTACACAACTCATGGATGACGTCTCGAAATATCCTACAAGAAGCTACATAATTTGTTGATCACACTGAATAACTGCCAACACCTTGTTGAGCAGCAGCTGCTTCTACAGGTGTTTTCGACTTAGGTTTCTGCACAAACGATGGCTTGTGTGGTGAGCACCATTCCAGCAACTAAAACTGCATTGTGCAATGTACGTCTTGTCACCTTCGCTGGGTTAATTCTCCAGCTTCTACCAAATTCTCGTATGCATCAGTCATTGCATTGTAACCCAACTCCCATTCACTAACCTTCACTTTATCTCTATGATCACCCTCACCTTGAACCCCAACATTTTGGGCTATCAAGGACGCTGGTGATGTTAACGCCTACATCCACAATATTCTCATTCAGCATCAAAATTTCATACCGATCACCGAAACCATCAATGATGCTATTTATTTGACAAACTGTAAAAAATGAAACAATAATTTGATTTGGAGGCTAATGTGTCAGACTCTTTGCCATCTTCATTGAAGTGGAGGTAATAAATTGCCAATTTCAGTCCATTTGTATCACAAAAACTGATGCTTGTGCAATTAGCATGTTCTCTAAGGACCTATATGCTCCACAGCCCATATATGCCTTCCTTTATCCTCCTACTACAAAAAACTTCTTACACACTCTGAGATAAGAGACCAAGCATGACAATAGATAAAATTATATATGAACTGTCACATGATGAATGAAACTCCAAATTATTGGATAAACTATGTGGTATACTGCAGCCCATTAAATAACAAGCAAAGAGTGCATAAATCAAATTTTAATTGAATTCACAACTACACATAATTTATAAGCTGAATTAAAAAAATTATTTTGGATATTTAGTCTAATTATAAAACAACTCAATTATTTTTTAAAATTATAAATATTTTCTTGACATTTGTTTCTATTTTACAAATTGCACCTACTGAGACTGGTATTTATAAACTTAAGACAAACCTCAATGAGGTATTTGTAATACCTCAATGGGGTACTTGTAATTTTGAAATATAATTGAGTTATTTTGTAATTAGTCCAAACCTCAGGAATACTTACCCCAATTTATATGTATGACTCATTCTTTATATACATACATACATATATATATATATATATGAAGAGCACCAAATCTGTTGATGTACATCAAGAATTGGTCTGTTGCTCTCAGTTTTTGACTCCACCGGCGATGACCTACAAAACAGACACCAAGCTGACTGTAACACCCCCACCACTAAATATAGATATTGATATAACAATAATTTTGACAAGGTATCACATGTGTGTACATGTGTATATATATAATTTTTTTGTCAACTGTAGTACTTTGAAAAACAGTAAAAGTATTTTCTCACATATAAGCCTGTATATAGAAAAAGCACCGTTTATATAAAAAGCACAACATCCATTACTGTCACGCTATTCTTAAACTTATTTACTATAAAATTTCAAGAGTTATATGGAACACAACATCCCAAAGTTATAATACGATAAACTCAAAAATCAAAATAATAGCCTATACTTTCGGAAGAAGTAAGGACATTTTGCATCTTGTAACCCTTTACGTATAGACAACAATTTACACAATAATAATGATTGTAAAAATTAGAATATAACCACAACACAACCCAACAAGTCATTATCCATGTACAGTGATCCTCAAAAGCCTTTAGGAGCTCCAACAACAAGCCTAGTAAGCCTCATGTATCACCATGCTTACTTACAATGAATGAACTACGTGAGCTAATGCTCAGTAAGTGAAAATCATGCATGCTAAAGAGATAATCTAACATAAATGCGATGTATCTCTATGAAATCATGCCAGGAATACAAGCTAAACAGTTTATTCAAAATCATTTTCCATCACGGGACCCTTGGCTACCTACTATGCATCGGATAGAACTCTTAATAATATCAATAATCACTTGACCATAAATAAATTGACTCAGTTCAGGGGCCATCTCCTGGGATCACCAGAGGTCCACCCTATTTCTTCCTTTATGATCCTCCAAAAGTCTTCCCACCGGCAAAGTAAATAAGGACACACTCAAGTGGTCCACCCTCTCATGACCACCAGAGGCACATGCCCTGTCAACCTCTATGATTCTCCAAGAAGTAACACTCGTGGCGCTCCAAAATATCACATAAGCATATCTCGCATGCCTCAGTGAACTAGTAGTGGCCAACCAAAATATTTTATTTCTGTAAATCATGTCTCAAATCATATCGGGCATGCAAGAACCTCAACTATACTCATATGTTGTGTATTCACATATAAATGCTCATGAATGGTATGTTCAATATGAAATGCACGTCATCTTGCTCTCAATATGAAATGCAAGTCATCTTGCTCTCAATATTTTTCAAGAATCATAAAACTCTTAAGGTACATACTATACTTGTCATCCAATCAATTTAAACATCATCAACACATTTGGTATAAATGCTTCAAGACATACTATGTTCATGCATTGTAGTTGCAAATGGATTTTCACTTACCTTTGATCGGTTGTGTGTTACTTCTAGGTTTCTTAAGTATTACTACCCAACCCTAGATGTGAAATAATCTATAAACATACAAGATGTCAATCACCATCCTTAATTAACAAGTTTATTTTACCTAATGTAGTATAAAGATCTTGAATTTCAATTTAATTAAACAACCTTACCACTTAAAAACTATAACCAAATACAACCTTCTATGCACCTTTGTTTTACATCTTAAACATGTACTAACCTCACTTATTTGATGTATTTTAACTCTTATAACACCCTCCCTAAAATTTAGGGATCAAATTAACCACATCTATATTGGAAAATATTAATGAACCAAATAGGACAGAATCACAACTTCACATTTTCTTGCTGCCACATTAATTTGCATGATGATTTTGATACCCTTAGATATATTCATTCACTCCCAAATTTTTATCACACTTAGCTAACATGAAAAAATGTAACCATGGCATATATTGGCTAAAACTCATGGATATAGCATCCCAAGTTCAGCTCCCTTCACAACATACTAAAATAGATTTTTCCTACTGTAATAATTTTACGCACTTCATAACATTAATGGTTTTGGCACCCTTAAGTATATTCAACCACTCCCAAATTTTCACCACACTTAGTTAACATATACAAAGAGACATCCAGGTCATAGTATTGCCAAAACTAATGGATTTAATGCTGTAAAACCAGTCCCCTTCATATAGGACAGAATCTAAAATTCGATGGAGATAGTTCTAATCATCTCTTTAATTATCATGCTATATTTTAATTCTTAAGCTATCTAAACCTAAATACATAATCTTAAATCCTATATAAAAACATTCATGATGATAAATATAGAATTTACCAAAGGTTTTTTGCAGATTTCAAGCTCAATAAATTATAAATCAACATATACACAGATTCTGCCCCTCAGTGGTTCTACTATGTGTTTGCAACCACAAATCATTCTTTTATGCTTAATAACCCTATAAATAACATCTAAATTCATCATGAACAAGATAAGAATCTTAAGAAAACACAAAACCCTCAAATAATATAAAAATTAATGTCAAAATAGTAGATAAACCTCACTTATGCCAGTTTTAACTTCTACTCCTGATTACTACTTCCTTTTGCTTCCTTTGCCATTTTCTATCACTTGGAATCACTTAGAATCAGACTAGAGAGATTTTGACATGAGTTTGGACCCTGAAAATGACTGAGAAATGGTTGAGGGTCGTGGGTAAATGGCTAAGAGTGAAGGAAAGCTTGATGTGGCACTTGAGGTGCTTGCTTAAGCTTGGTAGCAAGCATGAGGTGATAAGTTGTGGTATATAAGTCTAGATCAGATGTGTCTTACTATATATTAATTTTATTTCATCCTATTTTAATTACCAAAAGATACTATAGATAATTCATAAGCTAATTTCCTAACCGTTCATTTAATTTCTTACCCGATTGTCACCCAATTCTTAAATAATTACCCATATTAAAAATTATATAATCTTATAAATAAATGAGTATTGTAATATCACATTTGAATCATATTATCTTATGTCCAATATCCCAAATATGCAATTTACCGGTATATACTTTTAAAATATCTGGATGAAATCAAATCAAACCCTATAAGCTTACTAGTAACAACTTTAACACTTACAAAATTATAATTTATATATCCCATCGATATCCAATATTGATCAACCTCATTTTATTTTAATTTAATGTTGATTAATTATATTATGATGATCGACAACTGTAATACTCAAGTCTTGCGCTACTCATTTAACCAATATAGTTCATGCATTTCATGCTACGTATGTGCCATTTGCATTTTTAATTGATATTTCATAAGGCACTATATTTTATGTGGCATTTTTAATAATTAAACTTCTAAAGTTGTCACCCAATATTAGTTTATAAATTCTTTAATCTAATTGGTTGAGTTGGTACTAAGATACGAGGATTTAGGTGTCAACTATCAAATACCATTACGATACATGTAAGTGAAAGGTGGCATCGTTTGTGTTTATCAGTGTAGGATAAACTATGCAAATAAATTAATTAGGAAGAAAATAGTGATAGTAATGGTAATAATAATAATAATAAAAGAAAGTAAGGACATTATCATATAAATTAAGAGGGTATAAATTCTTAATTGGAAATAAACTTGGGGGCTTAGAAATAAATATATAAAAATATATATACATATTATGTATTAATTATATATGTAAAAATATAATATACATATACGTATATATATGCATATATGTAGATGTACGGAATATATATATATAAGTATGTGTATGTAGTATAATATATATATGTATACATGTGTATAGTATATTAGCTTATGTTTTAGATATGCATATGCTATAATATATATATTATATTAAAGTTCCTTAATTGTTAAGTTATTATATTATATTAATGTTCCTTAATTGTTAAGTTATTAACACACATCACACACACACGATTAACACCACACACACACTCATGACAACAGAGAAAGAAAAAGAAAAAAAAAAAAAAAGAAAGAAGAGAGAAAGAAAGGAAGAAAAGGGAGGGTGCTCCAACAAATTTCAACGATAGGAATTGAAGGAAATTTTAGGTAAGTCTCTTCTCATTTTTGTATAGATAAAAATATATATTTATACCGTTTATTTCTAATTTAAAAGAAAGTTTTTAATTTAAGTTAACTAGTTATCTACCTGTGAGACAATAATTAATGTACACCTTTAATTCGAATTAGTTACAAAGATTTTATTTTATTTCTTACATTAATCGAATGAAGGAGCTAATTTAATTAAGGGATTTGTTATGGGATTATAACACATTAATTAAATAATATTAGAATAAATTCAAGACGAGAAATTAAGGTATTTTAAAAGGTTCTGATTGGGGTGAAGTATACATTTTAAGGTTTGATTATTACTTAATTAAATTTAAGATTTAAGATCCCTTAAAAGATTTGATATAGAAACCTAATGATTAAGAATGAAAATTAATATGCTATACTTTTATAGGAGGCCTTATATCTAAGGTTAGGAAGGAAAATCTTATTAACATTCAGTAGGACATCAAAGGTGAAAGGTAAGTAAAAATCTATTTGCAACTATAATGTATAGACATAGTATTTCGTGCATTATCTATATTAAAGATGATCCTTGTGTCTTGATGTGTGTATTGTGAGTATTATACATATCTTATAGTGCATATGTTGCTTGGATGATGGGATATAGGATTTATTGTGTCATTGGACATGTCATTCATCAGCATATACATGTCCATGCATAACACGTGCTCACAGTCGAGGTTTTTGCACGCATGATATTACTTTCAAAAAGAAAATATTTCAGTTGACTAGTACTAGTGTACCGAGACTTGTGTAGCTTATTTATATAATATTTTGGGTCACCATAAGTATTATTTCTCGGAGGATCATATGAGTTGATAAGGGGTGTGCTTCTAGTGGTCACGAGAGGGTGGACCACTTGACTGTGCCCTTATCGACGCCGCTGGTGGGAAAGCTTCTGGAGGGTCATAGGGGAAAATAGGGGGTGGACCTCTGGTGATCCCAGGAGATCACCCCCAGACTGTGTCGATCTGTTTATGGATATGTGATTATTGATATTATTGAAAGCTCTATCCAGTACATAGTGGGTAGGCTAAGGGCCCAGTGATGGAAAATGATTTTGAATGAACTATTTTATGCAAGAGTTTGCATCCTTGTCATGATTTCATAGGAATGCATTGCATTTATGTTAGATTATCCCTTTATCATGCATGATTTTCACTTATTGGGCATTAGCTCACATAGTTCATGCATTGTAGGTAAGTTTGGTGATATTTGAAGTCATGGACTTACTGGCAAGCGACTGGAGTTCCTATAGGTTCTAAGGATTGGTGTACTTGAATGACAACATGTTGGGCTGGTTGTTAGTTTGTTTGATTTTGGAGTCTACTGTATTAAGTTTTGGGACTTGTACTATGTGTTACTTTTAAAACTAGTCTGCACATGGGTATGTAAATATTGTGGTTGTTATGGGTCCTCTGCAGGTATATATATTAGTCTGTGAGTGGGAAAATAGTTTATTATTTAAATATGTTATAAGGAGAAAAAAAAATTCATGCATGCACACAGGTTCTATCATGTTAAATTATACAATATATATAGTTGTGTAGTAATGGGGGTGTTACAACAACTAACACCATATGAGATTTTCTAGAAATTAAATGATCAAATATGATTATAAGGTAAAATGGATCATGCCATGTAGTTTCAATGAAAGCACTTATGAATAACATGTAATGCATGAATCATATTGGCCAAGTGAGTAGTGTGAGACTCGTTTATTACACTGACCCAATGTAGAAACTCTGATACCCAAGTCAATTGGGTTGCTTGGAGAAGAAGATAAAGATCAAGAAAATGTAAATATGTATGTAAAGTGTAAAAAAAATGTAACATGTTTCTTGAGTTCATCCCTGCTATTTATAGACATTATAGTAGGGGTATAAAAGAAATTTCAAACCTTAATTTATTATAACAGCTTGGTGTACCAGTCAACATTTCTCTAATTTACCCTAAATTAGATTTTCTGTCACTATCTATCCATAATCATCTGGCCTTATCCTTTTGCATGAACATGCATGACTTGAGAGATAGAGGTCCTGCGGGATAAGCTGACCTGTCCTAGTCTAGAAGTAGATCATATAACATTCATAAGTAGGCCCTAAAGAACGAGTTGATTAAACCCATTTAACATCTCATGCATAACTCAATAGATCAGGCAAGACTTAACAGCTCACGCATGACTCAGCAACTCATGCAAGACTCAACAGCTCACGTATGACTTAATAGCTCACACATAACTTAAAGTATCTAATTGTATCCTAAGGTCCTTCTTATTGAGTCGACCAACTAGGTAGTCCCGACCTAGTTCATCAATTTAACACCTTATCTTAGGCATAACTCAGGCTATATGAGTTAACTCTGACCTATCACATATCATCTACTCCCCCCTACTTTTCTTGAGCTGAGTTATTTTGAAGGTCAGGTAGAGCATACAAGTTTTCTTGATTTTGATGGTTAGGGCTGACATATGTTTCCATTTTCAAATTCTATAATCTATTGGGATGTCGTACCCAAAATAACCCTCTTTTCCTGCTTTTGTAATTACCTAAATTAACTGCCTTGCCTTTTCATCTGACCCACTTCATCCATCCATCCACGTACCTCTCAATCTATGGTAAGAATTCACCTTGCCTCTTGACCTACTTTCCTTCCTCTAGAAAGGGGAATAATTTACTTCATTCTTCTACTTTTCTTGCCTCTCTCACTACTCCTCTTCATCTTTCTTCGGCGAGTAACTTACTCCCCCAGTAGCCTTTCCTCTTTTCTACAGTAGTTCAAGTAAGTATACTTACCTATTCTATTTTTTTATTTTTTCCTTTGAGTATGTACTTGGCCTATTTCTTGATGTCCACTTTTCCTGAATCTCAAGAACATATTTTGTTTATTTTCTCCTTTTCTCCTATCTGGAATTTTTGCAAGTGAGCTATCGCGTGAACTATCCATACATCATCTATTTGAGATAAGAATGGTTGATCCTGGTCATCACCCTACTTATCTAACCCATACCTCTACTCTTTTTGAAACCAGTCTTGAACATCATAAGGAGAATGCTAGAATACCTGAAGAATATAACATTGTCCTTCCTGGCCTAACGACCGATCTCACAACTCTCTTCCAGGCCATGTTGCATTTTTTGTAGACCAGCTAGAATGGGATAAAGGTTCTCTATGCCTAGCCTCTTCTGTCGTATTTCTAGAAGCTTCGCCATCCCTTTGATGCATCTCGTTCCCAATTCCTTCCTCCTCATGGAAGATTTTTGGATGGTAGTTAGCCATTTTAGATATGAGCCCAATCACAAGCTATGGTGAGCTCTTTTTCATCCTAAAACATCTAGCCCAGCTAAATTTTTAGAGGGAAATCTAAGTCCCTCCAGGGCTGGAAGAAAAAGTATTTTTTTATTTCTTCTCTTGATCATTAGAATTTTCCTATAAATTAGATCACTGAACTACCTCTACAAGGTCGCGCACCTGAGCATAACTCAACAACCCAAGCCTTAGCTAGTCAGTTAAATCATAACCCTTACCACATAGGTTTGCTAGTCGATTTCTGGCATCTACTCTATCACTTTCAATTAAGTCCTAAAGCTATCGAGCTTCCTCAACCCATAGGAACTAACTTCTGATTAAACATTTTAATCTAATGGAGTCTTCCAAATCAACTGATGGAGTCTCGACTACTTGCTACTTACCAAGCTCAGAAGGCAGCTGGTAGAGCTAACCACCCAAAAGGTTAAGCCCGAGTTCCCTTGACTAGTGCGCCCCCAGCTCAACATCACACCCTTACACCTCTAGCTGCAACCTCTACATCCCAGCTCCCATCTCCATCTTCTAGCAACCCCTCTCCTCCCAGGTCTGTTGGCCCTCGCAACCGAGGGGTAAGCGCCCAGCTCTAGCTGGGTGGTGAGGTTTTGTTTTGTATTTGGTGGACAAAAGAAGAACTAAGAAGGAGGCTTGTGATCAAGGCACTGATTGTATGGGATACAATGTTGTAATAGAATAGGCTCTATTCCATTTTATTACCCTTAAACTGACCTTAGGTCCATTTTTTGCTCAAATAGACCACATAGAATTGATTCATGATCATCCACTTTTAGTATGCATTAGATACATGCTAGAATTTTATTTAATATTTTCTTATGTTATGCTTGTGCTCATATCAATATTACATGCATTAAATAAAACAAACAAAAAGGGAAAAATAATGAGGTCTAGGCATAAAATGAACCCCACTTGATTTTTTTGAAATTTAAGTAAAAGAAATTTTGAAGAAAATTAAATTTCAAACAAAAATGGACAAAGTTAGCTTGGACCCAACATTCTAAGCTACCATCAAAAGTAGCAAACATGATGATGCTACCACACCTAATCATCGGCCATGAGTCGTGTGATGATTTTGTGGGGAAAGTTGTGATCTCTACTAAGAATGGCGATGGCTATGGGATAGACTCATTTATACATTAGTCATGAGTCGTATGACATTTAGATTCTCCATTTACATGGAGGTTTGTTGGATCTTATTTGACACCAAGTACCATATGGGCTCATAAAATCGAGAAATATGGGAAGAGGTGAGGCAAAACATCTTGAGGGTTGTATGGAGTTACAATCGTTACGGAGTTAACCACCTTTAGATATATTGTGTTGGCTCATAAATTTTGGGTATCTAATATGTCAATTGGACCTCAAGCCCACTAGAAAATATGATTTCTTGAATTTCCATTAGGGTTGATTGTAAAGCCCCCACCACTAAATATAGATATTGATATAACAATAATTTTGACAAGTTAGCACATATGTGTGCATGTGTATATATATATTTTTTTGTCAAATGTAACACTTCGAGAAACAGTAAAATATTTTCTCACATATAACCCTGTATATAGAAAAATTACCATTTATATAAAAAAACAACACCCATCACAGTCACGCTATTCTCAAACTTATCTACTAAAAAAATTCAAGAGTTATATAGGACATAATATTCTAAAGTTATAATACGATAAACTCAAAAATCAAAATAATAGACTATATTTCGAAAGAAGTAAGGACATTTTGTATCTTGTAACCCTTTATATATGGACAACAATTTACACAATAATAATGATTGTAAAAAATTAGAATATGCCCACAACACAACCCAACAGGTCATCATCCATGTACAATGATCCTTAGAAGCCTGTAGGAACTTCAACAACCAGCCCAATTAGCCTCAGAGTCTTAGGTATCAATCCATTCTTACCTACAATGCATGAACTACATGAGTTAATGTCCAGTAAATAAAAATCATGCATGCTAAAAATGATGTGAAACATATGCAAAAGATTTCCAAGAAATTGTGCTAATAGTGCATACTCATGAATCAAAACATTTTATTCAAAATTATTTTCTTTCATTGGGCCCTTAGCCCACCTAATATGTACCAGAAAGAGCTCTGCATAATATCAATAATCAAATGGCCAATAATGGATTGATATAATCAAGTGAACCATCCTCTTGTGACCCCTAGAGGTACACCCCATGTCTTCCCTTGTTATCACCCATGAAGTATCCTACCCACAACATTAATCATAACAAAGGCACAGTTAAGTGGATCATCATCTTATGACCGTTAGAGGTCCACCTCATGTCTGCCCCTGCGATCATCTTATGACCGTTAGAGGTCCACCTCATGTCTGCCCCTGCGATCCTCTGGGAAGTTATCCCACTTGCATTACCTACAATATCATAGCATACCTCGCTTGCCTCAGTGTACTAGTAGTGGCCAACAAAATATTTTTGCTTTAAAAATCATAACGTACATGCAAGATCTTAACAATGTTTATGTATTATGCATGCACGTGCAAGTGCTATAATAAATGGCATGCTCAATGCAACAACATGTATTTGGTCTCATCATTCTCACACATCACATACATCAAACGATACTTAATGTACTTGTTATCACACCTCTTCAAACATCACATCACAAATAGTATAGATATTCCAAGAAATACTATGTTCATGTACTGTAGTTGCAAATGAATTTTTACTTACCTTTGATCGGTTGTGTGTTACTTCTAGATTTCTTAAGTATTACTCCCCAACCCTAGATGTGAAAAAATTTGTAAAAATACACGGTATCAAACACCATCCTTAATTAACAAGTTCATTATACCTAATGTAGTATAAAGATCTTGAATCTCAATTAAAATAAACAACCTTACCACTTAGAAACTATAACCAAATACAACCTTCTACGCACCTTTGTTTCATATCTTAAATGTATACTAACCTCACTTAATTGATGTATTATAACTCTTATAACATGCCATAAATGTTAGCGATCAAATGCACTACATCTATGTTGGAACATGCTAATGAATCAAATGGGACAGATTCATAACTTCACATTTTTTTTCTGCCACTATAATTTGCATGATGATTTTGACACTCTTAGACATATTCATTCACTCTCGAATTTTCTATCACACTTAGCTAACATAAAAATAATGTAACCATGTCATAGAATGGCTAAAACTCACGGATATAGCTTCCCAAGTTCAGCTCCCTTCACAACATATTGAAACAGATTTTTCCTACCGTGACAGTTTTGCGCACTTTATGACATTAATGGTTTTGACACCCTTAAGTATATTTAATCACTCCCAAATTTTTACCACAATAGATAACATATGCACAGAGACAACCAGGTCATAGTCTTGCTAAAACTGATGGATTTAATGATGTAAAACTAGCCCCCTTCACACAAGACATAATATAAAATTCGATGGTGATAGTTTTGAGCATCTCTTTAATTATCATGCCATAATTTAATTCCTAAAGTATCCAAACCTATATACATAATCGTAAATCCTATATAAACACAATCATAATGATAAATATAGAATTTACCCAAGGTTTCTTGTATATTTCAAGCTCAATAAACTAGAAATTAGCATATACACAGATTATGTCCCTTAGTGGTTCTACTATATATTTGCAACCACAAATCATTTTTTTATGCATACCCTATAAGTGACAGATCATTTGTTGCCAACTTATCAACCTGCATACATGTTAATACAACTTCTAACGTACCCCATGTTGTGATTATCAAGTAATCAAAAAATACATCAAAATGAAACACGACATGTACCTCAAGTCTAAGGACTAATCGTGTACTATTGTAATATGGAATTTTTTTTTTTGACAATCAATATTTCCAACGGGCCTATTTAGTGTACTTATTCTCTAACAAGTATGCGTATACTTGCACTAGCGTGACTATGGCAATGTCCATAGAGGGATATATCCTCCTCATGCGAGCATGCATCGTATGTGCGAGTCTATTAAGCTATTCGATGTCCTATCTCAAAAAGCCCTTAGCTCAAAATTAATTTAAGACCAAAACCATAGAGGCATATTCCATAATCACCATCAAATGCGTGACCATACCCTATAGCTAAGTTTGGTCTAAGGACTTTATCTAATTACTATACGTAATTAAAGATAAAGAAATGAGCCTATTTAATTAATATGATTTGAAAATACCATTTTTTACAAATACAAGAGTATAGAAGATGCCCAATCTAATTGGGACACCATGCACGAATCTAACACTCCTGATGCCTCATCTCTATATGGGTCGTCTTATTGGTTGTGTCCTTAACATCTTCTTCATCTACCTGTAGCTTTCTAGTGAATTCGTCTTATCAATAGGTGTTTCTCATTGAAGGGGTGACACGACAGGGCTCTTTCCCTTCCTTTCATGTTCCTCAATGACATATCCACTTATATCCAATACCAAGTGCTTGAGGTCGTTGGCCTTCATTTGAACAACCAGTTCCTCACCTCTTCTGGTTGGTTATCATGAGCCTAGAGAGAAGGAGAAAAAGGTGAGTGAATATGTTGGGGTCTTTCTGCTAGTTTCTTTGGTGTCTCCGCTATACTCTGTTCAACATCTTTTCAACAGACAATGCCAACTGATTTAGGAAAAATAGTATACCTAAATTCGAGTTGGTTGATCTCGAGTTAGGTATTTGACTTTGGAATTACCATAAAAAAAATACTCGTTAGGCTTGCTAGGGTGGCCCCAGCTAAAATCTTTCAATACTTAAGTCAATTTAGGTCGCAAGGTCAAAAGTAACAGATAAGAAAAGTGAATGCAAAAAGTCAAATTAATTTATGACACTGAGCACCATGGTATTTATAGTGGTTAGTCTACGTGGTTTGCACATGATAGGTGTCATAATTGCATTGGTCTACCAATCCCATCACCCTCACGCATCAATGTTCGCATGTTAGGTTAGCCCGACGCTAGGTTCGGGTCATGCTTCATTAGAAAAAGACACAATCTTTGAGCTGATAAGAAATTTTGATGGTTTTATAAGGGCCAAATAGTTATTTTAGTGGTCTAACCCATCAACATGATTTGATATCCTAGCCTTTTATTTGAATTGCTCATGTCTGATATGATTGTGCAATGATATGATCCTCCACTATAAGCGATACATGGAAATGAAAAATAATCTCAATGATTTGATAATATTTCAAGCATATAGTAATTTTGACTAGTTACATATGTAAAAGCCAAGATATGAACATGAATTAAACTCACCTACACAAAGAACAAGATTAGAGTATATATTAACATTATATGAGAAGGGTGTGGTTTTGTTAAAGAAAAATTGAATTAAAAACAAATGATTACTTTGGGATGCAGAATTCTCAGATATGGTATACGAGTCATTCTTTCTTAGTGATGACTCTTCAAAACTTCAATTCACTTACCAAGTGAAATCTCCACAATATTTACATTAGGGTCATTTTATATACAAACACATATTCACGCAATTTAGCACTCTTGGAGCAACTATCAGTTATGAAGGTACCCATTTTTATAACAAATTATTCAATAACCTTTTGTCTAAGTATAGTGTGAAGCATAAGGTAGCACTTGGATACCACTTGCAGCCCAATGGAGCAAGACTAAATCTCTAACTATGAAGTTAATAAAATCCTTGAAAAGTCAGTTAGCACAAATCATATAGATTAGGAACATAAGTTGGAAGATGCACTTTGGGCCTACCACACAGCCTACAAGATACCCATTGATATATCACTGTATTGATTGGTGTTTAGGAAGGCAGCAAAAATTAAAAGTTTATAAATGTACATGCATAACCATTACAGAACTGGTCTAAAATTTCATGCCATTTTTGGTTACACCCAAGTATTTCATTTTAACCAAAACAAAAATAATGTTCACGATTATAACTTTCAATAACACTCTGGCTTTGGATGTGGATTTGAATGATTCAAGTCTTGACAGTAATCAAAAACTTCTTTGCCATAGGAATCCACTCGTCTTCTCTCTAACGGTATCCACATGATGAGCAAGATCACAATTTTATACCTTTGCTAGAAGATATCAAAACTTGTTCCAAAATTGGAATTTTGAGAGTGTTGATTAATCCAACATCAACATAGTGATAAGAGAATTAATCAGAATATATGTGAATATCCTAGAACCAAATTGATAGAACTAGACTAGAGAATATGGAGTGAGAAAACTTTTTTCTACACACAAAAGGAAGGGTCGACTTTTTCCCACAAATTATTCTCTAACTTTCGGCCCTTATGTATGGTATATTTATACACCACCAATTCTTGACCTTATCCCATTAGGTCTCTAAGACATTCCATATTTATCCATTGTTTAATTCTATCCAACATACGTCTTGGATTAGTTTCCTATTAAGATTCAAAGTCTTAATTAATTCTTATCCAAGACATGGGGTCTTTGATTCATAATCAAAGACCACCAATAGGCCTCTCTTACGAGCCCATTAATGATTGGGCTCTCCAATTAATTAATCACTATTAATTAATTAAGCCCAACCAAATTATTCTAGTGGACTACCTAATTAAATAGGTCAAATTTAAATAATATAATTATTTATATTAGTTAAATTAATCTAACCATTATATTAATTTAAAGACCATTAATTAATTGATCCAATAAATTATTTAATTACTCCTAAAAAGAGTCCCTAATCTTAATTAAATATAATTAAATAATTCTATTATTTAAATAGATGAATTTATTTAAATAATAAATTAATTCTAGCTCCAAGGTAATTAATCTCTATTAATTAACTTGATCTAACTCTTTGGATATTATTACAGATAGAAGTGATCTATCTCATTTTGCATGAACCATTAGGTTCATAATTAAGCTAACTGTGGACTTGCAACTATTGCAACTTAGTGAATAAAAAGATATTTTGATTAATTAATCTAATTACTTAATCCTTCTTGAAATTAACTCCTTAATTCTAAGAATGCATCTTGACTACCTAGTCTTTGGTGAAATAGCAAGTGACCCTATATTTGTTATGAGTACCATGTAAGTGTTAAAGTAGGATGCCAACGCTCCAATTAGATTGGGTGAATTATATTATTTTGCTTCTGTAAAGACAATTTTATTGGGAATCATATTAATAAAAAGGTATTTTCTTTATCTTATGTCTTGCATTTTTTATTTTTGCACATTAGATAAAGTCCTTAGACCAAATTTAGCTATGTGGCATGGTCACGCATATGATGGCGATCATGGAACATGTCTCTAAGGCTTTGGTCTTAAATAAGTTCTGAGTCGAGAGTTTTTTGAGATGGGACATCAAATAGATCAGTAAAACTCACACATATGATGCATGCTCGTGAGACGAGAATGTTATATTCTATTGGCATTAGCGTAGAGACGTAAGTGCATGTATGTGGGTGCTTGTTAGGGAACAAGTACACCGAACATGGCCTACAAGAAATTCTTAGTTGGAGGTTTTGCCCGTCAAAATAAGAATTTCTGTATTGCGATAGTACACGACTAGTCCTCAAACTTGAGGCACGATAGTAGCCTTGTGTGCATCCTGCAACACTTTGATATATCTTATGATTGCTTGACAATCACAAAAGGGGTATGTTGGATGTTGCACTGGTGTGCATAGAGGTTTGTCAGTGGCCAACATAGAATTCGACACTTGTCTTTTTAAATAAGGGAATCTCTTGTGTTTTCATAGTTCGTGATTCAAAGACCTTGGCCAAGGCAGTATGAATTGTGATTCATCAAGAATCATTGGAACTTGAAATGGGATCACAGTTATTAAATCATTTAGGGTTTTGACTTATAATCAATGCCTTAGATTCAATTAGAAGATTAGCTGTCGAAAGGACCATGCGTGTATGGTACTCGCAACTAAAATAGGTTTACTCGTTATTTCATCTAAGACCAGTTTGCCATGATTACTTGCTAGGTGTTTTCATGGATAGTGAGGTTCTTGGAATTAATGAGTTGATTCTAAGCGGATTAATTAATTGAATTAATTAATTAGAATAATTGTTATTCATAAGTTGGAAATGTTACAAACCCACTACTAGCTTAGTAGTGAACCTAAAAGGGTCACACATTTTTATGGAAAGTAACATTTCTAATTTTAGATTTTATCTAATGGTTGGAAATTAATTAATTAATACTGATCAATTAATTAATTAAGGGTTTTATTTAATTTAATGGTTAAATTAAATTATTCAATTAAGTAATTGAATTATTTAATTGGACCTACTTTGATTAGGAAGCCCAATTGGAGTAAATTAAATTAATCAATTGGATTGATTAAATTGGCATTGAATCAATTGAATTGATTTGGAGATTTTTGAGTCCAAACCCAAAATGAATGTAGATCACTTAAGAAACCCACTAAAATATGAAGATAATAAATTAAATAAATATAATTTATTTAATTAACATATTTATACATAAATAATTATAGTGACCAATTTTATGGGATAAAATCGACCACTAAGATTTAATTTATGTATAAATATAATTATAGTGTATATATATGATATATATATATCTATCTTGGTATTATTTGAAGAGTTCAAATTAATATTAACAATATATGTAGACAATTTTGATGATTAATGTAGTCTCAAATTAGTCCACATACAATAGGAGAGAGAAAAAAGAAGAGTTCTTGGAAGATTTAGAATCTTTCCAAAATAAGGTTTTGAAGTAGTTCAAAATTGAAAAACTTTTCAAGATTTGGAAAGGGAATAAAATTTTCAGCCCTATATATATGAGGGATGAAAATGACATAATTAAAATTCAAAAAAATTTAGCACAAATATTTTGTTTAAAGTCTTCTATTTTTACTCTCCAACAAAAGAAAAGGAAGAAAAAGAAAATCAGTTTTTTGTTATTCTCTTTATATTATTGTTTCAAGAACTTAAAAAATCAATCTTTATTATTCTTGAAAATTTACTCCGATTCTAGATTAGTAAACAATTAAAGGGATACTAGCGAATCCTTTTGATTGGTGTTGCTCTTCCGTATTGTGGAGCTGATAGAGAGGAGAAACTTAGATCCCTGCGAGTTCTGATAGTCCAGGATAAGCAATTGATTGCTTCATTCCCTATAACAATCGGAGTGCATGAAAGGTATAATCCGATTTTATATTTATTTATATATTCACTTAAATAAGCGCAATCGTTAAAATCGCTTTCAAATCAAAAGGGTTAAATTTATATTTGATAAAAAATTTAATTTTCCGCTGCATATACCCCTGATTATAGCGAACACAATAGTAAGTCCAATCCGTTCACTAGCTAACCTGCTGATTAAGTCTATGGCATGGATTATTAGTTGAAATCTTATTTGACTTAGTAACTATAATTTTATTTCTAGTCACATTGACTCTTGATGAATCATTAGAAAAGCCCATCTAATATTCATCTTGCTCTAGCCAGCAGAGTCTTTTCGAGTTTACCATGAAAGTATAGGAGGTTCGCCTATTCTACTGCATAGGAGATGGATCCTTTATTTTCCACTCATTAACCTCCATACACGAACACCATATACCGAACGTAAATCTATTGTGATTATCATACAATCGAGAAATACATCAAAGCATATGATGTTGTGTAAAAAGTTACTATGGTGCCTCAAGTCAAAGGACTAAGTCATACACTATCATAACTAGAAAATTCTCATTTGAAAAATAATATTTCTAGTGAGAATTTTCCATGGGCCAATTCACTGTACTCATTCCCTAACGAGCACCTGCACATGTCCACTAGCATCCCCATGCCAATACCTATGGAGGAAGACATCCTCATTTCAAGTATGCATCATCTGCTTAAGTCTTTACGGGTTTATCAATGTGCCATCTCAATGGACCTATGACTTGATACTAATTTAAGACCAAAGCCATAGAAGCATCTTCCATAATCACCACCATATATGCAACCAAGCCCCATAGCTAAGAATGGCCTTGGGACTTTATCTAATTGACTAAATGCAATTAAGGATAAAGAAAATGCCAATTTTGTATTATTATATTTTTAATAAGATTATTTTTACAAGAGTATACAATCGGCCACTAATTGGCTCATTGACACTACTCTAATAATAAATAAATTCCGTTATGATACATATGAAAATGCCAAGGTCTATAAGGAAAAGACAAGGAAGTATCATGACATGATGATATTGAGGTGTGAATTTGAATACATACAGCAAGTCCTACTCTTTAATTTTCATTTGAAGCTATTTTCAGGTAAACTTAAGTCAAGATAGTTAACTCTGTTTGTTGTTGAGAAGATATTCCCGTTTGGTGAAATTGAAGTGAAGGCCAATAATGGTCGTCTCTTTCGAGTTAATGGTCAACATTTGAAGCATTACTTTGAGATTAAGGTAAGAAAGGTCGCCAACCTTCCTCTGGGACAGGCCAATTGACTCACTTTACCAAAGTCTAGCTAAAGACTATAAACTTAACGCTTCTTGGGAGACGACCCACGCTATTTATAGTGCTTTATTTCAATCTTATTTCATGTGTTTTTAGATAAATTTACCTTAAGATAGTTGGTTATTTCATCCCTTAGATGTGTTAATTTTTTTCAATTTTATTTATTTTCTTTGCAATACAAGACATGAAAGTTGACACAAACAATTACATAGGTGGAATTTAATAAGCTTAATATGGTGCCCTGGGGTGCATAATCCAGCCCAAAATACTACATAAATAGCATCCCAACACAAGTTTCCAGCCTAGAAAATTACGTACATAGTGCCTCGGCATTGTAAAGATTGCACCGACGTGATATTTATCCATGAAAAACTGATAACACGGCGCTGGTGCCATTAACTCAAGGCCATGGCATGATGTCTGAAAATGATTTTTACTTAATTAGAAATCTAAGTAAACAATCCAGATGTCTACTTGGAAAACATGACATTAATCCTAGTCTTAGATGGAAAGGATGGAGATAAGAAAGTAAGGTGTACAGCCCAAACAGGATTAGGGCTAGTATCAAAGTGTCCATATATACACACACTTTGAGGGGGCCAAAAATTACAAGATCCCAAGACAAAAAAATTACCCCTCTTTCTCTTCATTCTCTCGTCTTTTTTTTTTCTTATTTAGCAAGAAAAATCCTTTTTCATCAAGTTGGTTCCATTCCTACTGGATTTAATTTTTGTTCTCTAATCACAACTTGATTTAAACGAGTAGATTAGAATGCAAATTGATTAATCATATCAATTCTTGGAATTGCACATTTATGTTTTAATATGCATGAGTTAAATTGTTTAGACATCTATTACATACCCATCCTGAGATATACAAACTATTTATGGTATCAGAACCTTGGTTCTGCATTTTATTTACTTTCATGAATGATGCTTGATATATTCATATGATGAATTGAATTATTTAATTGTCAAAAATTCAATAACACAATTTAAATGAAAAAATATTTTCAGCGAGCCTGTCATTGCTAGGGCCAAGGTGGCAGATAGTCGCGCACAGCCCAGAAGGTTGTGGATGCGATGAAGTGGGTGACATATTAGATGTTTCCTAGGCCTACTACACTGTCGGGAGATAATTGCATGATGGATGGGTTGCCCTGTGCGACGAGCGAGAATCGCCCGATGCATATACAGCTTAAGCGAGTGATGAGTTAGACTCGTTGGATGTCTACCACTTATATGCAGGCATTTGCTGGGGCGCAATAGGCAGCATATGGGTTGCTGCCCGTTTCCATGTCATGTGAATTTATATTATTTTTTTGATTAATAATTAATTTTTGAATTTGTAAAAAATGAACTTTTTTTTCTTGGAAAATCGTGAATTAATTCCCATACCAGAAAAATGACATTTTATTTTATGGGTGAATTTACATGCTTTGAATTTATTTCAATGGATGATTAAATTAAACATGTATGGTATTCATGATCATGGAGCCCAGACCATTTATATTCTATGTGATGGTTTTTAAGGCTTTGGGTTTTGATCAAAATAAGGCCTGCGAGTCTTGTCTTTTCTCTTGTCTTCTCTAAATATTAAATTATAACTCCCTTCTATATACTTCTCCTTGGAAAAAAGCAAATATAATGAGAGTAGTTTTAGGATGGTGAGGTCTTCTTTTTATTTTGGTGGATATTACAAGAATAAAGAACAATATGGAGAAAAGCAAGATTAAAGGCCCATGATTGTACGGGTGATAAATTCATGTAAAAATAGATAAGATATATTATTACTTTAATTATTACTGTTAGATTGATTTAGACCCACTTTGGCTCTACTGGATCATATTGGATAAGGCCTACGATCATCCCTTTATTTATCTTTGCATAGGCATATTTACTGCTTTTTCTATGACTATGCTTCCAATAGGTAGGAATAGTGCAACAATAAATAAAAACCTAGGAAAAAAGATGATGACTTGGTAAAATGGAACCCTCACTTAAAATTGTTCATGATTAAGAATTTTTAAGTAAATTCTATATCAAGCGTAAATGGTTAATATTGGGCTGACCTGATCGTCTATGCCTTCCATCAAATGTAGTTGGCAAGTGAAACACTGCCACACTTAGTTCATTAGCTATGAGTTATGTGATGCGCTAAGTGGAGGTAATAGTTGTAACCATTAGTAACATGGAGGTGCCCACGGGGAAGGAGGGCTAAGGGTGTTGGCCATAAGTTGTGGGACATACTTTAGTTATCTTACTCACATGGATGTTTGATGGGTCATGCTCGATACTTAGTACCCTATGGGCCCATAAAATTAGGATGTATATGAAGTAGTGAGACAAAATAGTATATGGGTTGCATGGGAAAGCAATTGCTAATGTATTAGCTACCTTTTACTTTTATTATATGGGCTCATACTATTGGGTTCACATAACTTCGGGGCGTGCACAGTAGAAATATAATATTTAATTTAAAACATAATAAGATGCCATATCAAATACGGCATCACCCCCAGTTCGATGTGATTATTAATTTTCTCATTTTCAAATTGCAAAACTAAACACGTAAAGGTTTTTTAGATTTATACCTTTCGAGCACTCCAACTATAAAAGGAATTGAAGCAATCAATTGCTAGCCCTCATATAAAAACTGCTGCGCATACATCCAGATGTCTCCCCTCTAACGAAATCCATAATTCTGGCAAGAACACGAAATTAAAACCCTGCTAGTGATTCTAGTTCCTTTACTTGTCTAGTATATCAGAGTGATTTAACTAAGTATTAATTCTTAAACCAATAGGTGGTAATAAGAATTGAATACTTTAATTCAATCAAAAGATGGAGCTCTTTGACTGAAGGAAGAAAGGTGGAAGATGCATTTCTGGGAGAAACTTTTTCTCTTTAGTTCTTTCTTGTTGGCCGAAAATCCAAGTGTGTTAACCTAAAATTTTTGGCCCTCCCTTTTATTCGCTAGGGTTGGCCGAAAATTGCCTGTTACCATGCTATTATTTTTGGCCCCCTTCTCTAGTATGTTGGATGATTTTGGTTGATCTCATAATCTTTCAAAAAATCTTCCAATTCCATCTACAAGGGTACCACATATCCTCTTTTATCTTTCAAAGCTACTATGGAATATTATATCTAATGAAATTGGATAATTTCAAGAATAAAAATATCTTATTTTGTGTTGTCCTTCCATCTTCTTCCAACAACTCTAGCGGATTTTTCCTAATGGACCACTTTGAATTGGGCTTGGACTTTTAACTAAATCCAACAACTAAACCAATTAATTAATCTTAATCAGTTAATTTAATTCCATCAAGTCTACCTAATCATATTAGGCCCAATTAAATAATCTAATTATTTAATTTAGTAAATTAATTTACATTAAATTAATTTATGTCTAAATTAATTAATTGATCTAATTAATTAATTATTTCACTCCAATTGGGTTCCCTAATTTTATTAGGTCCAATTAAAAATGTAATTATTTAATTAAATAATTAATTCAACTCTTGAATTAAATTAAACCCTAATTAATTAATCTCTATTAATTAATTGGATCCAACTCTTTGAATCAATTTCTCGATTAGAAATGCTCCATCCAAAAAATATATAACTCTTTAGGTTCACAACTAAGCTAACAGTGGGCTTGTAATATTTGCAACTTGTGAATAATAATTATTTCGATTAATTAATCTAATCAATTCATCCACATTAACTTAACACTTTAATTACAAGAACTTCACAAGTATTGGAAAACACCTAACAAGTGTATCATGACTCAATAGCTATGATTCCATTTCAAGTTATACTAACTCTTGATGAATCATTACAAAACCCTATCTTATATTCATCCTGTAAGGACCTTTGAGTAATAAACTATGAAAATATAAGAGATTCACTTGTTCTACTAAACAAGTGATGGATTCTTTATTGGCCACTCATTAACTTCCATACGCGCCAAAGCAACATCCAACATATCCCATTTTTTAATGTCAGGCAATCATAAGATACATCAAGATGGAACACAATGTGCATAAGGCTACCATGATACCTCAAGTCTAAGGACTAGTCATGTACTATCATAATGAGAAAATTCTTATTTTGACAGATAATATCTCTAACTAAGAATTTCCAGTGGGCCTGTTCAATGTGCTTGTTCTCTAACAAGTACCTGAATACATACATTAGCGTCACTACACCGATACTTATGGAGTGAGATATCCTCCTCATGTGAGCATATATCGTTTGCGTGGGTGTTATTAGGCTATTTAATTTCCAGTCTCAAAATGCCCTCGACCTAGATCTAATTTAAGATCAAAGTATAGAGATATATTCCAAAATTACCATCATATATACGACCATGTCCCATGGCTAAGTCTAGTCTATGGACTTTATGTAATTAACGTACACAATTAAAGAAAAAAATACCTATTTTATTAATATGATATGAAAAGGACTATTTTACAAATACAAGAGTACAAAAGATGCTAATCTAATTTACTCGCCAGGAACTACTCTAACATATAAAGTTGAGGTATATAATAAAGCTAATTAAACCTCAAGCTCACTAGAAAAGAAGATTTCCCAAATTTCTATCTAGGGGTGATAGAATTTGAATAAATAGTGGGAGACAATTACAATTAAAGATCTTATTAAAAATGAATAAACTGTTGAATGTATGTCTATTTTCTACCTCATATTTTAATAGATATTTTATTCACAAATGGCTAAAACTCCACTTGCATCAATTCTGGACACTTTGAGCAAGAACACAGAATCCAAACTCTACTAGCAATCTGAATTCTTTTACTAATATATTTTTAGAGTGTGTTTTGTGAATATTAATTCTTAATATCAACTCTAATACTTTCAAGAAGGATGGAAATTTTGTTGGAGAAAAGATGGAAGAAAGAAAATAATCTTCTATCCCTTATTTTTATTTGATGGCTGAAAATATGAGGTAAAAATACCTAAAATTTTCGGCCCCCATATTTTTGTGGTGCCTGAAAAATCTAAAAGTCTAACTCTTGGATTTTTGGCCACTCCTCTCATTGGTCGAAGGATTTTTGGTTGATATCCTAATCTCCTAAATATATCCAACTCTATCTCTTGTATCATCCAAAGATAGTGGAGATATTCCTATCTAATCCAATTAGATATTTCCAAGAATATCAAATTCTTAGACTCTATTTGTTTCCAGGAACTCTCGTGGGCCTCTCCTAATAGGCCTTTTTAAATTAAACTTGGACTTAAAATAAATACCATAGTTAATCCAATTAATTATTTAAGCTCAAATTCAATTAATTCCATCTATTCCACCTAATCAAATTTGGTCAAATCAAATAATTCAATTATTTAATTGAGTAGATTAATTTAACAATTAAATTAAATTATGGTCTACATAATTAATTGATCCAATCAAATAATTACTTCACTCTAATTGGGCTTCCTAATCTTATTAGGTTAAATTAAATAATTTAATTATTTAATTAAATAATTAATTCAACTTCTTGAATTAATTTGAGCCCCAATTAATTAATCTCCATTGATTAATTGGATTCAACTCCTTGGATCAATTCCTAAGTTAGAAATATTTTATTCCAAATTGTGTATGACCCTTTAGGTGTTAGAGTAGGATATTCGATGCCCCAATTCAATTGGGCGTATCATACTATTTTCATTGTATTTGTAAAAAAAAATCTTATTGGGAATCATATTTATAAAGGCGCACTTTATTTATCTTATGTCTTGCATTTACTTTATATGCATTAGATAAAGTCCTTACACCAAATTTAGCTATCGGACATGGTCGCGTATATGATGGCGATTATGAAACTTGCTATAAGTCTCTGATCTAAGTTCCGAGTCAAGGGTTTTTTGAAATGGGACATCAAATAGCCCAATAAGACTTCTGCACACGATGCATGCTCGTAAGATGAGCATGTATCATCCTATATGCATTAGCATAGTGATGTAAGTTCATATGTATGAGTGCTTGCTAGAGAACAAGTACACTGAACTGACCTGCAAGAAATTTATAATTGAAAATTTTATTTGTCGAATAGAGAATCTCTATGTTATGATAGTGCACGACTAATCCTTTGCTATGATTAATTGGTAGATATTTTCATGGATAGTGAGGTTTTTAGAATTAAAAATTAATTTCAAGTGGATTAATTAATTGGATTAATTATTTAGAATTATTATTATTCATAAGTTGCCAATATTGCAAGTCCACTACTAGCTTTGTAGTGAACCCAAAGGGTCACACATAATTTGGAATGAATAACCAGTTAGAGTATTACCTAATACGCCAATTAGATTAGGTGTTTTCTATACTATTGTATTTGTATAAACAGTCTTTTTCAAATCATATTAATAAAATAGGCACATTTCTTTATCTTTAATTGCATATAGTAATTAGATAAAGTCCACAAACCAAACTTCACTATGGGGTATGGTCACACATTTAATGGTGATCATGGAATATGCTTCTTTGGCTTCGGTCTTAAATTAGTTCTAAGTCGAGGGCTTTTTGAGATGGGACATTAAATAGCCTAATAGACTCATGCATATGATGCCTGCTCGCGTGAGGAGGATGTCTCGCTCCATGAATATTAGTACAATGATGCTAGTGCATGTATGTGGGTGCTTATTAGAGAACAAATACACTGAACGTACCAATTGAAAATTTTTAATTGGAAATGTTGATTGTCGAAATAAGAATTTCCATATTACGATAGTACATGATTTGTCCTTGGACTTGAGAAAGCATGGTAGCCTTTGTACATACTGTGTTTTATTTGATGTATCTTGTGATTGCTTGACAATCACAAAGGGGGTACGTAGGAGATTGTATTGACATTCCGTCACTTGTCTGGCAAAACAAGTGAATCTCCTATATTTTCATAGTTCATGACTCATAAGTCCTTGGCCAACGCAGGATGAATTTTGGATTAGTTTGTCTAATGTTTCATCATAAATCATTGCAACTTGAAATGGAATCATAGTTATTGAGTCAATTAGGTTTTAAATATTAATCCATGCCCTAGAGTCAATTAGGAGATTAGATGATGGAAGAACCTTACATGTATGGTACTCGTAGGTGAAATAAGTTCACTTGCTAATTCACCTAAGACTAGGTAGTCATGATACACTTGGTAGGTACTTCCCATGACTTGTGAGATTCTTGAAACTAAGGAGTTAATTTCAAGCGAATTAATCAATTAGATTAATTAATCAAAATAATTATTATTCATAAGTTACAAATGTTACAAGCCCACTGCTAGTTTAGTTGTGAACCTAAAGGGTCACACACAATTTGAGATGGAACATTTCTAACTTAGAAATTTATCCAAGGAATTGAATCTAATTAATTAAAGGAGATTAATTAATTGGGATTATATTAATTCAAGATTTAAATTAATTATTCAATTAAATAATTAGATTATTTAATTGGACCTAATAAGATCAGAAGCCCATTTGGAATAAAATAATTATTTAATTAGATTAAATTAATTGTGTAGACCGTAAATTAATTAATTTAATTATTAAATTAATTTACTCAATTAAATAATTAAATTATTTAATTTGGCCTAATTTGATTAGATGGACTATATGGAATTAATTAATTAAATTTGGGCTTAAATTATTAATTGAATTAATTATGGGATTTACTTAATGTCCAAGTCCAATTCAAAGAGGGCTATTAGGAGAGACCCATAAGGGTTGTTAGAAAAAGATGAAAACTCAAGAATTTGATATTCTTGGAAGTCTCTACGAATCTTTGGGCAATGCAAGAGTTAGAATTGGAAATATTGGGAGATTTGGAATAAAACCTTCCAACCAATAAAAGAGAAGGCCAAAAATATCAAGAGTGGGACTCTATGTTTTTAACCACTCCTATGTAATATTAAAGGGGCCGAAAATTAGGAGTATTTGTTTACTCCAAATTTTCAGCCATCATAGAGAAAAATAGAGGAAAAAAATTTCTATCTTCCATCTTTTTTTCAACCAAAAATTTCATCCTTCTACAGGGTATTAATTCTTTTATCACAAGTTGATAGTAAGAATTAATATTCACAAACTACACTCCAGAAACTAGGCTAGTAAAGGAATCAAAATTGCTAAAGGAGTTCTAATTTCGTATTCCTGCTCAAAGTGTGAACTACTTCAGAGGAGAGATATTTGGATCCCTGTGAACCAAATCAGAGAAAGGCCTGACAAATGATTGCTTTAATCGTACAATAGTTGGAGTGCTCAAAGAAATAAATCAAAAATTTTATTTATTTTATATAACCATTGGAAATTGCGAGATCATTAAAATCGCATGTTTGTTATTTTTACTTTTTCGCTGCGCACACTAAAGGATCAAGCGAACTTAACATAACTTCTAGTTTAAAATTAATCCAAAGAGTTTGATATAATTAATTAATTAATTAAGGAGTAAATTTATTAAGGTTTATCTCCTGAAATAAAATTATTTATTGAAACAATGTGTAATGGTGAGTTTCTTGATAAAAAACCTAATGAAGCCTATGAATATCTAGACCATTTGGCAGAAAACTCTCAATCATAGCATAATGTTAATTTTTCTGAAGGTTCTATTAGATCCAATCTTGCTAATAGTAATAAAGAAAAATATTACCTTAATAAAAAAGATGAACTAAATGCTAGAATTGCTAGTTTAACAAGAAAAGTTGAGGCCATGGAACTTAAAAAAGTAAAAAAAATAAGATCTGTACAAGATGAAGAAGTTTGTAGCATTTGTGAACTTGTGGGACACTCCACAAATGAATGCCCAAATATTCTAACACAAGTAAATATCATGAACACACTTAAAAAGTCTTTTCATTCTCCATATTCTGAAATTTACAATCCGTAATGGAGAAAATCATCTCAATTTTAGTTGGCGAGATGAGAACCAGCCCAATCGCTATAGTCACAAAAGTCACAAAACTTTCCTTCTTATCCAGCTCCACGTACAAAATCTCTTGAGGAAACTTTATAAGAATTTATGCATGCACAAACAAACATCAATAACCAGACTTCACAAGCTATCATTGAGGTCAAAAGCATACTTTTAACATTGACAACCTCTTTGCATACTCATAAAAAAGGTAATTTTTCTGCTCAACCCTAACCTAAACCTTTCACTCAGTGTCATGCTTCTTCTTGAGGTGAAAATTCAATCAAGGAGGCTAATTCAATCACAACTCTTCGAAATGAAAAAGTTATTAATAAGACTATTCATCCTAAGGAGAATCCAAAGTTACTAACAATCCTAAACTTCTCTCTCATACTTATGTAACACCACTAATTTTTCTTAGCAGGTTAGCAAATTCTAAGAAAAATGAGCAAGAAAAGAAAATCCTTAAGACTTTTCAAAAAGTGGAGATAAACATCCCTCTTCTTGATACGATCAAGCAGGTACCTCAATATGCACTAACAAATGGAAGTTGAAGGGGGATGAAAAAGTAAGTGTGGGGGAGAATGTTTTGGCAGTTTTTCAAAGAAAACACCCTCCAAAGTGTAAGGATCTGGGAACTTTCACCATCCCTTATACCATTGGTAAGACCAAATTTGAAAATTGCATGTTACATTTGGGAGCATCAATTAATGTTATGCCATATTCTATTTGTGCTTCTCTAAATCTAAAACCTTTAAAAGAAACTGGTGTTATTATATAATTGGTTGATAGATCTAATGCATATCCAATAGGGGTTGTGGAAGATGTTCTTGTGTAGATGAATGAATTAGTTTTCCCTGTTGATTTTTAAGTTCTTGAGATGGAGGATGACATATGCCCTAATTCTACACACGTTCTTTTGGGAAGACCACTCATGAAGACAGTCCAGCTAACATTGATGCTCATGATGGCACTCTTACTATGGAGTTTGATGGCGAGCTTATAAAATAAAATATTTTTGAAGCCATGACATATCCTACTGACATGAATGTTGTTTATATAGTTGAAATTATTGATCTCAAGTCACAACAAATGCTTTAGTTCACTAGCAATGATGGAGTAGAGGTTACTTGACAAAAACATCTCCTTATGGAGGATTTGAAGAAAAGAATTTAGATACACAAATTTTGGGGGATATGGAAAATGATGTGACGAGGCTGGATTCATTACCAAAATAATTAAGGTATGGTATTTATTATGTTGAATTGTCAATATCTAATGAGAGGCTTCTACCTTCTATGTTGTAGACACCTATAATGGAGATTAAACTAATCTCGGACCATCTTAAATATTTCTACTTAGGTGAGAAAAAAATAGTACTAGTTAGCATTGCTAAACACCTCACTCAAGTACAAGCGGACAAACTTATTTGGATGCTTCAAAATTATAAGATAGTGATTGAATGGACAATGGCTTTGGCAACATATGTTGATGAGTGGGAGGAAATGCCAGGCTAAGGATATTAAATTAAGCACTTGTTGGGAGGCGACCCAATAGATAAAAGTGAAGATTGTGAGAGCAATCACAGATTTGCTTTCTCGAACTCTCATTCTCTTTTCTTTTTATCCATTTAATTTTTGTATTTTTTTTAATTTTGTACTAATCAAAAAATGTGTGTTGACAATATGGTAGGTAGTATTTTTTTTAATTTTATCACGCAAGAGCACATGGTAGTCACTTTTCAATAAAAAAAATAACTACAAAGATCCTGCAATATGGGTTTAATTGACCCACTCTTTTCAAAGACACTTGAACTTTTTGCATAAGTTATGAAAATTATCAAAAATGAGGATCATTCCTGGTTAAGTGGTGGATAACGGCACTCTGTGGCTATTAAAGTCGGACTTATCAGTTTTTCCAAATAATAACTTTGGTAGAACTTTAGTAGAAAGAAAAATTCATTTAGTGTATGTGGGAGGCAGTCTGGGTTAATGGGGAGTGTTGCTACTTCTGCTCATGAAGGAGGAGACAAAATTTTAGAAGTTATCCCAAAATATTTAACAGTACAGAATATCACAGGTATGGCCATCGGAGATGAGCTAAAAGTATCAGATATTCAAGACAAAATGCCTAACATGTTAAACAATGTGGATGCATTCATCACTCTACCAGGTGGTTTTGGTACATTGGATGAATTATTCCAAGTTGTCTCTTGGGCACAACTCAATATTTACCAGAAACCTGTAGTTATTTTTAATGTTAATGGTTTCTTTGATAGTTTGCTATCTTTTATATCTTATGTTATATAAAAGGGTTTTATTTCATTGTCTGCAAGATTAATTCTCATTTTTTCTCCTATACCTGACCATCTGATTGATCAACTTCTAGCATATATGCCAGAATTTGATCCAGCCTTAGCTTGTGTGGATTGGTCCAATAGGGACAATGGTCGAAAATGCAAAATGAATTTGACTCTTAGCCTGTGAAATTTATACTTATTTTTTTTGCATAACATGGCAAGTTTGGGAAGTTTTTAACAAAAGTTTGTGAATTATCAATTTTTTTTAGTCATAGATGTTTTTCAACTTTAATAATTAAAATTAAGCACGAATAATGTGGTTTGATGATGATGGGTGTTATTTTGGACTTTGATGTTGTTCTTTGATTAATATGTTTTTGTGATAATTATACTCAAATTTTTTTGCATAAATAGTTATGTTACTCAGTGTTGAGACAACCACGACAAAATAGGTAGTTCTTATGCCCTTACTTTAATCTTTACTTAGATTTTCGACATGAAGGGGTTGAGTGTTAGGGCTTTTCCTTTTGGTATGCCAAGGCGAACGACTGATTGAGCACCACTTGAAAAATAATTAAGGCATTAGGCTTTCTAGCACCACAGTCAAATCAGTTTGTTCCCTATATAATGTTCCAAGAGAATATCCCCCATAGTGAGCCACTTTGAGCCTTTCAATAAATAAGCCTTTTTCTATGGTAACTATATCTTCTTACGTAGCTTAAATACACTATTATCCTACCCTTATTCTAAAAATAATTTGGAGCTTAAGTTACATTTTATTGACAAGGTGAACTTGCGAAGGAAATTTGGGTTGGAATAGAAGATAAGTGTGGGGGAGTTTCTCTTCTAAAAGAAAATCGCAAAATATTAAAAATATTATGAGTTGTAACTAAAAATGGGATAAAGAGGGGTCCAATTCAATAAAAATAGGCCCCTGTGTTGAAATTCGTGGAGTATAAGAATTCTTCATTAATAAAACCTATGTCTCTAATTCTATGAAGTTCTTAAAACCTTTGTTGCATCTCATCCTTTAATTTCTTAGTCACATCACTACTTTTGGCCCCATTACAACCTTTGTTAAAGACCTTTTTATTTTGTGTGGTGCTTTCGGTGTAGTATAGATTGTACCAAATGAAAAGCCTATGATGTTTAACTTTTCAATTAGAGATTGGGTGACGGTTTTTATGAGGTTCTATAGGAATTCACTTGTTTGAAGCATACCTGGTTTCATCACTATTGACATTAACTATTCACACACATACTTGACTATACTTATTGTGGAAATGTATTGACTTTTAAATAACTAAGGATTAGATTCAACATTTGTTTGATTTTATTTCTATATTACATTGTTGCTTCTTGATAACAATGATTGGAAGTTAATTATCATTGGTGTTTATGGGTATCACCACTGCAAACTCTCACGAGACTATAATTCATCCTCTATGGGCCATCTAGGGGTTCAAAGGCTTGTTACATATGCTAAATATATTGATGATTTCCTACGAAAGTGGATTAGTTTAGGTTTGTTTTAAGTTTGCTCGAGGACGAGCAAGGGATAAGTGTGGGGGAATTTGATCAGTACATATTTTGACATATTTTTGTATCAAATTCTTTAAAATTTCCTTGCTTTATTCTTTTTAATATTATAGTTTTATTAATATTTTGTGTTAGGAAATCAATGAGCAAAAAAATAATCAAACAGAGCCAAAATGAAATTAAAGAAGACAACACGTTTCGTGAGCAAGTTGGGAGATAATATTTTATTGGATTAAAAAAACATCATAATTAGAAGAAAAGGGCAATTTGACTCCATCATGTGTAGATCAAAATATATGCAAGAAATCACTTGGACTTTGCAAGTGATTGTTGGACTTGCATTTAATTCAAAATAACCATGTTTTCAAACTTTGTTTAGGTATAACTCTATGTTCAAAATCTCTATGGACCTAAATCTTACTTCATTTAAAAGATAAGAGATAGAAATACAACTTTGTTGTTGCAAGCTTAGCCCAATTTACCCTTGATTAAAATAAAAAAAATTATCTAAATGTGTGTATTGGAAGGGATCTATCAATGCCGACACATTGGAAAGAATAAAGTTCTCCGTAGTGGTTGGAATTAGGTGATTCAAGTGGGAAAATGAAGCTAACAGACAAATATACAACTTTCATGAAAAGGCCATATGAATTTAGAGCATATTTGAAGTAAATTTAGAGTATATTTGGAGTGAATTTTGATATGCTAATTTAGGCACTCTTCTACTATAAATAGGGGCTCTTAGATGTCATTGAAGACACATAAAAACCCTTAGACATGGAAAAAAAGTTTTATTGTTGTCTTCTTTAGGCTAAGTTTTCTAGTAGTAATAGAAAAGTATTTTCTAATTTCTCTTCTATTTTTAATCATTATGTCTTTATAAATTTCATTTAGTTGAGGAGAAATGATGAACCTCTTGTGGAGGAATAAGAACGAATAAAAGTACATAATGTTCAGGTGTGGTGTATTATTCTTTTAATTTTTGATTAAAACCCTCCTCATTTTGTGGTGATTCTTTTTTTATATATCAACAATGACATAATAAATACTTGGATTCATTTAGTTTGATGACACCGACTACTAACGTAAAACCTTGATTTGTTGTAGGCAAAGATGTACATAAATAATTGATCCTATAAACAAGTATTGGAGTTAAGAGATAATTTGCAAATAGTAAGACAGTATCATGATTACCTTAATGCATGAGATATTTGATAACATCTTCCCATTGTAACTTTCATTGTGTATAGATTCCAATAGTGACATTTAAAAGAAGTAAAAAAATAATAAATAATCATTTATTTATCCAAAACTCAAGAGCGAATCTCTAATCATTAGTACTTTTGTATTATTTTGATTTCTTAGTTATAACATAAATTTTTCTTTATATTCTAAACTACATAAAACCCATCTTTTAAGAAATATAATCCTGAAAACTTCAAACAACTTTCCTGTGGATCGACATCGGACTCCCAAGAAATTTATTACTTGACATAACATGCACTTGTATTTGCAACTTTAAAGTTGTAGCACCCCCCAACCAAATTATTACTAATCCCTAGTAATTACAGCGTGTTGAAATATGACAAACAAAAAGGACCATGACATAATGATCAGAATTTTAAAGAAACTTGTAAAATAGTATAATAATCAAAATAATCATTTGTCAGAGAGAATAGATGCTACCGAGATTTTATTTTATTTTATTTTTATTTATTATTATTATCTTTTTTTATAAAAAAAACTTCCAAAGGATGTTGTGTGTATGTCAACTAAGCCAACCTTTCATTCCACAGACCAAGATACATATAACTTCAAAATCAATCATGAAAAAGCCTCAACTCCATATCCTCACATGTAAGTGTTTACCATTTGAATTGGTAAGGTGTTCACTCGTGGAGTTGGAAAATAGTTAAAACACTCAGGCATTACATGATTTAGGATAAGCATTCAAACTAAATTTGAGCATAACAAAGGTAGTTACAAAATTTGAAACATCTAATCAGTCTTACAAAAATATGCCTCGAAATTTCATTGGTTAACCTGAAAACAAAATGGTGAATTTTTTTTGCTTTAATTTTTTTTACAAAACCATGACTCGCATGATGACAAAAGATCAAAAGAAGAATCTATAACTATACTCACATCACTAGCTACAAAGCGAATATTTCATTAGAAATAGATAACTACATAGATTTTACCAAATTCATTTCTTCACATGCAAGGTAGACATAATTAGGCATCTCAAATTGCAATGAAACCAATTCAAATGATCAATTAAAGTTTAGAATACTTGTTTTCTTAAACTCTCCACTCATTCACAAGAGATGTGTGAATATTAAAAAGTAAACACTTTAACATGGTCAAAATTTTCAATTATATGTATCACAACCAATCTTTCCACAAGGTTTAGGATGTTCATAAGACTAACTTTTTTTTTTTTTTTAAGTCACTCATTATTTATGCAGATAGTACCTTGGACTCTAATAAAAAGAGGTCTATAATTATATTTTGACAATGAACAAAGATTCAGTTAAAAACTTTCCAAAAATGCTATGTTGTGCACAAAAAAATCTGGAAGTGTCTCAAGAGTATCAAAAAGTTACTCTTTACTCTATCACCCTTTCTCATGGTTTCAACTTATCCAAAAGAAAACACACTTGATTTTTAAAAAAAAAAAAAATAAGAAACTAGAAAAGCATACACTGAACACACAAGATATGACATCAACTATCCCTTCCCCTAACCTAATCGAGACATTGTCCCAATGTCGAAAATAAATAGAAAAGTAAAGCTTAAAAAGATATCACCTAAAAAGTAACTTATTGGAAAATAAAGCTGAAACAATATAAAACATACACTTTTGTTTAAAACCATTATGAGAAATTTCATAGGCTAAAAGTCAAATTTAGTTTGCTTTTTCAACCACCGACCTTGTCTAACCACTCCACATGAGCCAAAGTTGGATTAGGTTCTTGCACATATGCTAGAAGTTGATCGATCAATTGGTCAGGTGTTGGTGCAGAAATGAGTATTCATCTTGCAAACGGTGAAATAAAACCTTTTTTCTACAGTATGATCTACAAAAGATACCAAACCAACAAAGAACATGTTAACATTAAGAATACCTACAGGTTTTTAGTAAATGTTAAGTTATGCCCAAAAGACAACTTGGAATAACTCCTCCAGTGTGCCAAAACCACCAGGTAGGGTGATGAAAGTATCTGCATTTTGTAACAAGTTAGGCATTCTGTCCTGCAAGTTTGACACTTTTAGCTCATCTCAAATGGTTATGATAAATACATATTTTAACATTTTTTTATATCAAATCCTTTATACTTTTCTTGCTTTATTCTTTTTAATATTATTGTTTATTAATATTTTGTGTTAAGGAATCAATGAATATAAAAAGATCAAAAGAAACATGTTTCTAGACTTGTGCAGTGTTTGTATTTTGATCATAACTTCATGATCAAAAGCCCTATGGACCTGAATCTTGCTTCATTTGAAATCCAAGAGATAAAACTACAACTTTTTTGTTGGAAGCTCAGCCTAATTCAGTCTTGATTATAGCATAAATTTCTTCCAATTGGTTGCACAAAATGGATCACCAAAATTCGAATCAAAGTTCAGCCCAGTATTGACTTATTTGACCAATTGGATCATATCTCCTAAGCCCAAATTTATTTTGGGCTGAAATTTGGATATGTTATATAAAAGAGGTAAATAAACATGTTTTCAAAAGACAAGATGGTGATAAAATATGTTAGAATGGTAAACACATAGGTTGCACGCTGATGCTTTTGTTAAAGAATGGCTTTTAGACATGATTCGGTAATTAGACCATATCTTTCTCATCCGATAGCCAACTTTGTCAAATGATATATGAAAATATATCATCACCAAAATATCTACAACTTTTGTTCTTTACGTATCATCAAAATCTGAGTACATCTGACCTAAACATGTAATTCAATCCGGTAGGTGAGAATTTTAAGGACTAGGTGTAACAACTTTTCAACTCTTGCCAACTAGCATACCACTTGATTAACTCCTCCATTATTTGTTTGGACTTTAGCATAATCCAATTACTTTAAATAGGCCATGTATTAAGCTTGTAAGAGAGGGGGGTTAGTGGGTTTCTTTAGGCTAAGTTTTTTAGTATGTATGTTTCCTAGTAAAGTAACTTTTCTAGTAGTAATAGAAATGCATTCTCTAGTTTCTCTTCTATTTTTAGTCTTTCCTACTTTTATTATATCTTTTTAAATATCATTTTGCTGAGAAAAAATGGTGACCTCTTGATGGAGGAAGAGGAACGGTTATAAGGGTAGAAAATGTTTAAGTATGTTGTATTATTATTTTGAGTTTTAATCTAAACCCTACTTGTTTTTGTGATGATTCTTGATTTATGTATCTCCAATGGCATAACAAATACTTGGGTTCATTTATCTTATTATACAGTTTTACCCCATCGACTGCTAATGTAAAACTTTGATTTGTTGTTAACAAAGGTGTACATAAATGCTTGATCTTTTAAATAAGTGTTGGCGTTAAGAGATAATTTATAAATAATAAGATAATATAATGATTACCTTATTGCATGAGCTATTTGATAATATCTTTCCATTGGAACCTTCATTATGTATGGATTCCAATTGTGACAATTAAGAGAGATAAAAAGAATAAATAACCATTTTTCTATCCAAAACTCAAGAGTGGATCCTTAATCCTTAGTACTTTATTACTTTGGTTTTTCTTTAGTTACAGCATATACTTTGGTTTTTCTTTAGTTACAGCATATATTAATTGTTCATATATTTTGATTCACTTAAATTCCATTTTTTCAATATTTATAAACCTGAATTCTTTAACCAACTTCCCTGTTGATCGATCTCGGACTCACAATAAATTTATTACTTAATACAACCTATACTTAGGTTTGCAACCTTAAAGTTGTAGTAAGTTTTTGGTGTCGTTGCTAGGGAAGGCAAAGTACGTATTCGGGTTTGTTAATATTTTTTCTTTGTAAATATGGTTTATTTATTTTCTTTATGGATGGATATATGGTTATATGGTATCGTAGTTATAATTCTCGGTGTTTAGCTAGAAATAATGTTAAAACTTTGTTTGGAAATTTGTTTGAATCATCTCCACACACTTCAACCATGGCTGAAAATGAAAGTGTCCAGAATGAGAATGAGAATCAATAGGTGCGTACCATGCATTATTACTTGCAACCTCCTCCAAATTCTTCTTCTTGTTGTTTCATTTTTCCTCTCAATACAAATAACTTTTGATTCAAGTTAGGTATGATCCCTTTAGTTCCTAATTTCCATGGTTAAGACTCTGAAAACCCTTACTTGCATTTGAAAGAATTTGATGAAATATGTGCTACTTTTGATGAACAAACTTGCACAAATGAGATTGTTAAGGTCAAATTATTTCCTTTTTCTTTAAAAGATAAAGCAAAATATTGGCTTAATTATTTAAAACCTAGGTCAATTGGCCCTTGGCAAGAAATGCAAACTAAATTTTTGAAAAAATTATTTCCAATTTATAAAACTAATGATTTGAAAAGATAAATTCAATTTTTTTCTCAAAATTCTAATGAAGCTTTCTTTCAATGTTAGAAAAATTTAAAGATTTGTTGAATTCATCCCACATCATGGTTTTGAAAATAGGGCCTAGTTAGTTTTTTTTTTATGAAGGTTTAACTCCTGAAATAAAATAATTTGTTGAAACAATGTGTAATTGTGAGTTTCTTGACAAAGAACCTGATGAAGCCCTTGAATATCTAGATCATTTAGCAGAAAACTCTCAATCATAGCATAGTGTTAATTTTTCTGAAAGTTCTATTAGATTTAATCTTGCTAATAGTAATAAAGAAAAATATTACCTTAGCCAAGAAGATGATCTAAATGCTAGGTTTGCTAGTTTTACAAGAAAAGTTGAAGCCATGGACCTTAAAAAATTAAAAGAAATCAAATTTGTGCAAGAGGGGGAAGTTTGTAGCAATTGTAAACTTTTCGGGCACTCCACCAATGAATATCCAAACATTCCAGTACAAGCAAATTTCATGAACACATTAAAAAAATCCTTCCATTCTCCATATTCTGAAACTTATAATCCACAATAGAGAAATCATCCCAATTTTAGTTGGCAAGATGATAACCGTGCCCAAACGCTGCATTCACAAAAACTACCAAACTTTCATTATTATCCAACTCCACATATAAAATCCCTTGAGGAGACTTTGCAAGCATTTATGCATTAACAAACAAACATCAATAATCAGACTTTACAAGCTATCAATGAGATCAAAAGCACACTTTCAACACTGACAGCTTCTTTGTGTACTCATGAAAAAGGTATATTTCCTGCTTAACCTTAACCTAATCCTTCTACTCAGTGTCAATTTCTTCTTCAGGTGATAATTTAATCAAGGAGGCTAATTCAGTCACAACTCTTTGGAATGGAAAAGTTATTAATAAGACTATCATCCCAAGGAGAAAGTTTCTAATCCATATCCAGAAATGAAGAATCGAAATAGTCTTGATGATGAAGGTAAGTGTGAAAATAATGAAAAAAAAATATTTACCTCTAGCACCCTTTCCTCAAAGATTGCAAACAACTCATAAATTGACCTCAAATGTTGAAATCTTTAAAGTTTTTAAACAAGTCAAAATTAATATTCCATTGTTGGATACAATCAAGCAAGTTCCACCTTATGCCAAATTTTTGAAATATTTGTGTACAATCAAAAGAAAACATCATGTACAAAAGAAGGCATTTTTAACTGAAAGTATTAGTTCACTCATTCAACAATTCACTCCACTTACCACTTAAGTACAAAGATCCAGGTTGTCCAACCATTTCATGTAAACACTAGAATAGAGCGTGCTTTGCTTGATATTGGTGCTAATGCTTATACCTTTCTCAGTTTATGAACAGTTAGGTTTAGGAGAACTTAAAATAACTTTTGTTGTTCTCCAATTGACTGACCGTTTGATTAAAATTCCAAAGGGAGTAGTAGAAGATGTGTTAGTATAAATTGATAAGTTTTACTTTCCAGTTGATTTCATTGTTTTGGACACAAACACATACATAAATGCCTATCATTTTGGGTCATCCTTTTCTTGCAACTTCAAATATTTTGATCAATTGTAAGAATAATATTTTGAAGTTATCATTTGGAAATATGACTTTGGAACTAAATGTGTTTAATTTTTGTAAGCAACCTATAGAAGATGTCGAAGTACAAGAAGTGGATTCAATCGAGAAACTTGTTCATGAATACTTTACTATTACTAACTCTTCAAATTTTTTGGAGTATTATTTTAAAAATGAAAGTATTTGTAAAAAGGCACATGCTAATACTCTCTCTGAATTTTTGCAGGTACAAGAAAATCATTTTTGGAAGCCAAGGTTTGAAAAACTTTCATCATCAATAGTAAAATATATTCCATCAAGTATTAAAGCTCCTATAGTTGATTTGAAACTTTGCCAATTGATTTGAAATACTCTTTCTTAGGTGAGAATGCTACTTTTTCAGTAATAATTTCTTCCAAACTTGATGCATCTCAAGAAGATAAGTTGATTGAAACTCTAAAAATGCATAAGAATGCTTTAGGATGGACCATTGCTGATATTAAAGGTATTAATCCTTTAATTTGCACAAATAACATCTATCTAGAGGAAAATGCTAAACCTTATAAAGAAAAGCAATGAAGGCTAAATCCTAATATGAGAGAAGTAGTGAGAAATGAAGTCATTAAACTCTTAGATAATGGAATCATTTATCCTACTTTTGATAGCAAATGGGTAACTCCTACTTAAGTTGTACCTAAGAAATCTGAAGTTACTGTACTTAAGAATGAGAATAATAAATTAATTCCAACTAGGACTGTTACTGGTTGGCGAATATGCATTAACTATAAGAAACTCAAATCAGTTACTAGAAAAGATCATTATCCATTACCTTTCATGGATCAAATTTTAGAAAGAGTTATGGGACATGAATTTTATTGCTTCTTAGAATGATATTTTAGGTATAATCAAATTGCAATTGCACTTGAAGATCAAGAGAAAACAACTTTTACATGTCATTTTGGTACTTTTGCATATCAAATGATGCCTTTTGGATTATGTAATACACCAGCTACATTCCAATGATGTATGCTTAGTATTTTTAGTGACATGGTTGAACGTTTTCTTGAAGTTATCATGGATGATTTTTCTATTTTTTTGGTAATTTATTTGATGATTGCTTATCTAATTTAGAAAAAATTTTGGAATGGACTGAAAATTGTGAAAATGCTTTTGTTAAACTTAAAAGCATGCTTATATCTGCTCTAGTCATGCAGCCTCCAGATTGGACTTTATCTTTTGAGATAATGTGTGATGCTAGTGACTATATTGTTGGAGTTGTCTTGGGACACACAAAATATAAGAAACCATATATTATTTACTATACAAGTAAAACTTTAAATTGTGCTCAATTGAATTATTCAATAACTAAAAATGATTTACTTGCTGTAGTTTTAACATTGGACAAATTTAGATCTTATCTTGTTGGCTCACCAATTGTTCTTTTCAGTGATCATGCAGTTTTGAAATATCTTTTGTTAAAAAAAGATGTCAAACCTACACTGATTAGGTGGATTCTCTTAGTCCAAAAATTTAATATTATGATTCAAGATAAGAAGAGAGTAGAGAATGTGGTGGCTGATTATTTGTCAAGACTTGTTTATGATGACTCTTTTCAAACCACACCTATTAATGACACTTTCCTTGATGAACAACTATTTAATATTTCTATTTTACCTTGGTTTGCTGATATTGTTAATTTTCTTGTGACTAGAAAGATGTCATCACATTGGAACTCTCAAGACAAAAAAGAAGCTTTTGACTGAGGTGGGAAACTTTTATTGAGATGATCCATACCTATTCAAATACTGTCCTGATCAAATCTTTTGAAGATGTGTGTCTGGTAATGAGATAGGTAATATTGTCAAATTTTGTCATTCAGAAGTATGTGGTGGTCACTTTTTAGTAAAAAAAAACCACTGCAAAAATCTTGCAATGTGGATTTTATTGGCCAACTCTTTTCAAAGACACTTACAATTTTTGCAAAAGTTATGAAAATTATCAAAAGTTAAGGTCCCTTTCACAGCGAAATGTGATGCCCCTACACCCTATCCTAGTGATTGAAATCTTTGACTGTTGGGTTATTGATTTTATGGGACCATTTCCATTATCATTTGTTTTTCTTTACATATTGGTTGTCATAGATTATGTTTCAAAATGAATCAAGACAATTCCTTGTCGAAAAAATGATCATAAAATTGTGATAAATTTTTTGAAAGAAAATATTTTAAGTTGATTTGGAATTCCTCAATCTATTATCAGTGATGGGGGAAAATATTTTTGTAACAAAGTTTTTGGAACTCTAATAAGGAAATATGGAATTACACATAAAGTTGCAACCCCTTATCACCTTAAGACAAATGGACAAGTTAAACTTGCAAATAGGGAGATAAAATAAATTTTGGAAAAAATAATTAACCCAAATCATAAAGTTTGGTCTCTTAAACTTATCGATACACTTTCAGCATATAGAACTACTTTCAAAACATCATTAGGCATGTCTCCTTATAGGATAGTTTATAGAAAATCTTGTCATTTACCAGTTGTACTTGAACATAAAGCTTATTAGGCAATCAAAATGTTTAATTTCAACCTTGATGAAGCTTCAAAATTGTGCAAATTGCAAATCAATGAATTTCAAGAATTGAGAAATGATGCATATGAGAATTCTAAATTTATAAACAAGAATCAAAGATTTTCATGATAATAAAATTTCAAGAAAAAAATTTAAAGTTGGTCAAAAGGTTTTGCTTTATAATTCTTGATTATATTTATTTCCTAGAAAATTGAGATCAATGTGGCATAGTCCTTTCGTTGTAAAAAAAGTATATCCTTATGGAACGATTGACATAGAGAATCCTATAAATGGTAACATATTCAAAGTAAATGGACAAAGAGTTAAACCATTTCTAGAAAATCAATTTTCACAAGAGGAAATTATTTTTCTTTCTAACTCTTGTTATGATTAGTGTTGCATATATATATGTACTTATTTTCTCTAACTTTATTTGTTTTGAAAGTTTTTCTTCTTTTATTTTTTTTTCTTTTCCCGATTAAGTGGCGGATAATGGTACTCCATAGCTATTAAAATTGGACTTATCAGTTTCCCAAACAACTGAAATCTCAGTACAAAGTTTCTCTACTTTTCTTATTCTCTTTTCTTGTTCTTTTCAAAATTGGTGACATTCTTCTAACTCTTAAGAAGCGATTTTCTTTTCTTTCTAAAAATGCAATTTTAAAAATTTATAAAATTCGAATTGAAAGATTGAGGATGCTTATGCACAAGGGCATTCCAGAGGACATACAATGGATAATTGAAGCAAAAGTAAGAGCAGGTGAGTTTTCACATGGGTTTCCAGAATTGTTTAGTAGATACATGCCTGGTTTTGATAAAAGCACATATTCAAAAAAACGAAGGGCAAAAAAAATAAAAGTTTGTCACAATTGTGCTACATAGACTTGCAACACAAAGTGTGGTTCTTTAGGAATGGTTTCTAAAAATCGAAAAAATAAACTTAAATTCATTATGGATAGACTGATTAAGGAGTCTTTAGATCACATTATATTGACTCTTGAGATGCATTCATGTAGATTGGTAGAACATTTAATTCTTGATTTATGGGATCATTTTCGAAATGAATATGAGCTTTATAGTCTCGGGAATCTGACATTAAAAGACCCTGTTTTCCAGTTTATAAGAAAATTGGATAGAAAGTATATCCTCGACCCATAGAGGGCATTTAAGCCATTATTGATCGTAAAACTAGAAAAAGATGTAAGCCACAATCACAACTACATGTACATTCACGTGTAAGTAGGTAATTTTTAAATTCTGTGTCCTTATTTTCAACCTTTCTAATAAAAGAAAAAGACACGCAATAAATGCATTCCCTATTCACACCTCAATAAATAGCACCGCACTCACTCTATTTTTGCACAACTTATTTTCAAAAAAAAAATAAAAAAAAATAAAAAATGGAAGTTTCTTTGAATCGCAAATTTAATTGCATTTGTGGATTTTGTGGATCCAATCTAGGAAAAAATAGTGAGTTTATAGGGGCAACCAATAACCTTGGCAGAACTTTAGCAGATAGAAAATTTCATTTAGTGTATGGAGGAGGCAGTTTGGGGTTAATGGGGGATTGTTGCTATTTCTGCTTATATAGGAGGAGTCAAAGTTGTTGGAGTTATCTTAAAATCTTTAACAGTACAGAATATCACAGGTATGACCATCGAAAATGAGCTAAAAGTATCACATATTCAAGACAGAATGCCTAACATGTTAAACAATGTGGATGCATTCATCATTCTATCTGGCAGTTTTGGTACACTAGAGGAATTATTTCAAGTTGTCTATTGGGCACAACTCAACATTCACTAAAAAACCTATAGGTATTCTTAATGTTAATGATTTTTATGATGGTTTGCTATCTTTTAGATCATGCTGTCAAAAAAGGTTTTATTTCACCATATGCGAGAAGAATCCTCATTTCTGCTCCTGCATTTGACCAGTTGATTGATCAACTTCTAGCATATGTGTCAAAACCTGATCCAGCCTTGGTCAATGTGGATTGGTCCAACAGGAACAATGGTCAAAAATGCAAATTAAATTTGACTCTCAGTCTGTGATACTTATTATTAATGGTTTCATCTAATAGTGTGTTTTGTGTAGTTTCAGGTTTTTTTTTTTTGCCACACTTCAGGTGATATCTTTTAAACTCTACTTTTCTATCTATTTTTAATATTGAGGACAATATCTCGATTAGGTTGGGGAAGACTAGTTAATATCATAACTTGTGTGTTCAATATGTATTTTTCTAGTATTTTATTTCAAAAAAAAATCAAACGTGTTTTCTTATGGGTCCGTTGAATTCATGAAAAAATGATGGCAGAGTAAAGGGTAATTGTAATGCTCTTAAGCTGCATCCCTATTTTTTGCATAACATAGCAAGTTTATGAAGTTTTTAACAAAAGTTTGTGAATTACCAATTTTTTTTTAATTTTTTTAGTCGTAAAGGTTCTTCCAACTTCAATGATTAAAATTAAGCATGAATAATGTGGTTAATTGATGATGAGTGTTGTTTTAGACTTTAATGTTGTTATTTAGTTAATATATTTTTGTGATAATTATATTTAATTTTTTTGCACAAATAGTTATGTTATTTAGTGTGAAGACAATCAAGTCAAAATAGGAAGTTCTTATGCCCTCGCTCTAATCATCACTTGGATCTTTAATATGTAGGGGTTAAGTATTAGAACTTTTTCTTTTAGTATGTCGAGGCGAATGACTGATAGTGCACCACTAAAAAAATAATTTAAGGCATTAGGATTTCTAGCACCATTGCCAAATCAGCTTGTTCCCCATGTGATGTTCCAAGAAAATATCCCCTAGTGAGCCACTTTAAGCCTTTCAATAAATAAATATTTTTTTTGTAACCATATCTTTTTACCTAGCCTAAATACACTATTATCCAACCCTTGGTCTAAAAATGATTTGGAGTTTAAAAGACATTCCATTGACAGCGTGAACTTGCAAAAGAAATTCAGGTTGGAATGGAAGATAAGTGTGGGGGAGTTTCTCTTCAAAAAAAAAAAAAAAAAAAGAAAAAGAATGAAAAAGAAAATAATAGAAAATTGCAAAGTGCTACGAGTTGCAACTAAAAATGAGATGTTGCAAGATGAATAAGAGGGGTCCAATTCAATAACAATAGACCCCAGTATTGAAATTTGTAGAGTTTGAGAATTCTTCATCGATAAACTCTATGTCTCTAATTCCATGAAGTTTTTAGAACCTTTGTTGCATCCTATCATTTTATTTCTTAGCCACATAACTACCTTTTAGCCTCATTACAACTTTTGTTGAAAACCTTTTGATTTTGTGTGGTGCCTTTAATATAGTGGATATTTGTACCAAAAGAAGAGCCTATGATGTTTAACTTTTACATTAGAGATAGGGTGATGGATTTTGCAAGTTTCTATGAGAATTCACTTATTTGAAACATGCATAGTATCATCACTGTTGACATTAACTATCCACACACACACACTTGAGTATGTTTATTGTGGAAATATATTAACTTTTCAATGACTAAAAGTTAAACTCAACATTTGTTTGATTTCATTTCCATATTACTTTGTTGCTTCCTGATAATAATAGTTGGAAGATAGTTATCATAGGGCGTTTATGGGTATCACCACTGGAAACCCTCACGATACTATAACTCATCCTCTATGGGTCACCTAGGGGTTTAAAGGCTTGTTGCATATACTAAATGCAATCATGATTTTCTACGAAAGTGGATTAGTTTAACTTTATTTTAGGCTTGCTCAAGGACAAGTAAGGGTTAGTATGGGGGAATTTGATAAGTGTATATTTTGACATATTTTTATATCAAATTATTTATTCTTTTCTTACTTTATTCTTGTTAATTTTATTATTTTATTAATGCTTTGTGTTAGGAAATTAATGAATATAAAAAGATCAAAAAAAGAATATTTCCAAACTTGTGCAGTATTTGTATTTTGAGCATAATTTCATGATCAAAAGCCCTATGAACCTAAATCTTGCTTCATTTGAAAGTCAAGAGATAGACCTACAACTTTTTTATTGGAAGCTCAGCTAAATTCAATCTTGATTATTGCAGAAAGTTCATCCAATGTATTGCACAAAATGGATCATGAAAATTCGGATCAGAGTTCAGCCCAGTATTAACTTATTTGACTAATTAGATCATATCTCTTAAACCCAAATTTATTTTGGGATAAAATTTGGATATGTTATATATAAGAGGTAAACAAACAAGTTTTTTGAAGATAAGATGGTAAACATATAGGCTACATGGTGTTGCTATTGTTAAAGGATGGCTCTTGGACATCATTCGGCAATTGGACCATATCTCCCTCATCCGACAATCAACTTTGACAAAAATATATAAAAATATATCAGCACCAAAAGATCTACAACTTTTGATCTTTAGTCATCATCAAAATCTAGCTGCATCTGACCTAAAAATGCAATTCAATTCGGTAGGTAAAAATTTTGAGAACTTGGTGTAACAACTTACCAACTCTTGAAAACTAGCATACCACTTGATTAACTCCTCCATTATTTTTTTGGCCTCTAGCATACTCCAAGTACTATAAATAGGCCATGTATTAAACTTGTAAGAGATGGGAGGTAGAGGGTTTCTTTAAGCTAAATTTTCTAATATGTATGTTTTCTAGTAATATAAGTTTTCTAGTAGTAATAGAAATGCATTCTCTAGTTTCTCTTCTATTTTTAGTCTTTCCTACTTTATTATGTCTTTCTAAATTTTATTTTGTTGAGGAAAAAGGGTGAACCTCTTGATGGAGGAAGAGGAATGGTTATAAAGATAGAAAATGTTTAAGTATGTTGTATTATTATTTTAAGTTTTGATCTAAACCCTACTTATTTTGTGATGATTCTTGATTTATGTATCTCCTATGGCACAACAAATACTTGGGTTCATTTAACTTATTGTACGATTTTACCCCACCAACTGCTAATGTGAAACTTTGATTTGTTGTTGACAAAGGTGTGCATAAATGCTTGATCCCATAAATAAGTGTTTACGTTATGAGATAATTTGTAAATCGTAAGACAATATCATGATTACCTTATTGCATGAACTATTTGATAATATCTTTTCATTGAAACCTTCATTATGTATGGATTCCAATTGTGACAATTAAGAGAGGTAAAAAGAATAAATAACTATTTCTCTATCCAAAACTCAAGAGTGGATCCCTAATCCTCAATACTTTTATTACTTATATTTTTCTTTAGTTACAGCATACATTAATTGTTCATATATTTTGTTTCACATAAATTCCATTTTTTCAAGAATTATAATCCTAAATTCTTTAAGCAACTTCCCTATGGATCACCTCGGACTCACGAAAAATTTATTACTTAATACAACATGCACTTGGGTTTGCAACCTTAAAGTTGTAGCAGGTTATGTTGGTGATATTTTGTATTATGAAAGGTTTGGGGATAACTCCTAAGATTTTGAATCGTAAATAGCAAAAGTAGTAACACTCCCCATTAACCCCAGGCTGCCTCCCTATATACTAAATAAAATTTTCTTGCTTCCAGAGTTCTACCAAGGTTATTGGTCACCACTATAAAATCACTTTTTTTTCCTGGATTGGCTCCACAAAGCAGACAAATACAGGTGAGCTTATGAGTATAAGAGCCTTTCATTCTCTCTCTCTCTCTCTCTCTCTCTCTCTCTCTCTCTCTCTCTTTTTGTGAAAGTGAGTTGTGGAAAAAATGGAGTGAGTACGATGCTATTTCTTGAGGTGTAAACAATGAATACATTTATTGCACCTCTTTTTTTTGTCGGAAATATTGAAAGTAAAGACACAAAATTTGAAAATTAACTATTTATGCGTGAATGTACATGTAGTTGTGATTGTGGCTCACATCTTCCTCTGGTTTTACGTCCATTAACAACTTAAACGCCCTCTATGGGTTGAGGATGTGCTTTCCATCTAGTTTTCTTACAAACTAGCAAATATGATTTTTTAATGTCAGATTTTTGAGACTATAATGCTCATATTCATCCCAGAAATGATTCCCTAAATCAAGTATTACATGTTGTACAAAACTACAAGGATGTGTCTTAAGAGTCAATAATAAAAACTCACCTAGACATAATCTATAGCGACCAAAATGTAAATAAAACCAAATGATAATAGAAATGATCCCATAAAATCATTATCCCAATAGTAAAAAAATCCAATCACTAGGATAGGATGTAAGGGTATCATGTTTCAAGTTAAAATGGATCCTAACTTTTGACAATTTTCATAGCTTTTGCAAAAATAAGTGTTTTTAAAAAGAGTTATCCAATAACATCCATATTGTAAGATCTTTGCAGCAGTTTACTTTGCAGAAAAATGACCACTACGTGCTTCTGAATGACAAAATTTAACAATACTACCTAACTCATTATCAGGCATGCATCTTTGAAAGATTTGAATAGGATAATATTTGAATAGGTATGGATTCATCCCAATAAAGAAATTTTTGCCTCGGTCAAAAATTTCTTTTATCTTTGGGAATTTCAATACAATGGCATCTTTCCTGTCATAAGAAAATTAACAGTATCAGCAAATTAAGGTAAAATAGAAACATTGAATAGTTGTCCATTAGGGAAAGTGTCATTAATAGATGTGGTTTGAAATGAGTCATCACAAACAAGTCTCAATAAATAATCAGTTACCACATTCTCTACTCATTTTTTTATCTCGAACAGTAATGTTGATTCTAAGAGTAAAAAATTCCACCTAATCAGTCCAAATTTGGCATCTTTTTTTGAAAAAAATATTTTAAAGTTGCATGATCACTGAAAATAACAACTGGTGAGCCAACAAGATAAGATCTAAATTTTTCCAATGCAAATACTATAGCAAGTAATTCTTTTGCAGTGGTTGAATAATTCATTTGAGCAATATTCAAAGTTTTACTTACATAGTAAATGACATATGCTTTCTTATCTTTTCTTTATCCTAAGATAGGTCCAACAACATAGTCACTGACATCACACATTATTTCAAAAGATAAAGTCCAATCTTGACGTTGCATGAGTGGAGTAAACGAAAGCATGCTTTTAAGCTTAACAAAAGTTTTTTCACAATTTTTGGTCCATTCAAAAATAGTGTCTTTTATAGCATGTCCTAAAAATGATCTTATCTCCTTTATAGACTTCAGTATTGGACATTTTGCAATTAACTCAATTTTAGATTTGTCCACCCCAATACCTTTCAATGAAATGATGTGTCTAAAAACAATACTAATTGTTACCATGAAATGACATTTTTCCCAATTGAGTACAAGGTTCTTTTCTTCACACCTGATCAAAACCATTTCTAATTTAGTTAAGTAATCGTCAAATTAATTACCAAAAATAGAAAAATCATCCATGAAGACTTCAAGAAGATGTTCAACCATGTCGCCAAAATACTAAGCGTGCATCATTGGAATTAACTTGTGCATTACATAATCCAAAAGGCATCCTTCGACATACAAAAGTTCCAAAAGAACATATAAAAGTTGTTTTCTCTTGATCTTCAAGTACAATTGCAATTTAATTATATCCAAAATATCCATCTAAGAAATATTAAAATCATGTCTTGCAACTCTTTCTAAGATTTGATCTAGGAAGAGTAGTGAAATTGATCTTTTCAAGTAACTGAGTTGAGTTTCCTATAGTCAATTTACATTTCCAAGCAGTAACTTTCCTAGTTGGAATTAATTCATCATTCTATTCTTGACTATAGTAACTTTGGATTTTTTGGTACAACTTGTAGGACTTACCCATTTGTTGTTAGAAATAGGATAAATGATTTCATTATCCAAGAGTTTACTTACTTCATTTCTTACTACTTATTTCATATTAGAATTTAGCCTTTGTTGTATCTCTCTAAATGATTTAGTGTTTCCCTCTAGATAGATGTTATGTGTGCAAATTAAAAGGCTAACACCTTTTATGCCAGTAATGGTCCATCCTAAAGCATTCTTATGCATTTTCAAAGTTTTGATCAACTTACCTTCTTAGGTTATATTAAGTTTGGAAGAAATTATTACTGAAAAAATCTCATTCTCACCCAAAAAAGAGTATTTCAAATCAAATGGCTAAAGTTTTAAATTAATCAGAGGAGTGTTAATACTTGATGCAATAGGTTGTACTGTCGATGATGAAAGTTCTTCCAACGTTGCTTTCAAACAATGCTTTTCTTATACCTACAAAAACTTGGAGAGAACATTAGAGTGCATCTTTTCATAAAATTTCACTTTCAAAACAAGTCTCCAAAGGATCAGAAGATTAGTGGTAGTAAAATATTCATATACAAGTTCTTCGATTAAATCCACTTCGTGTACTTAGACATCTTGTACAGGTTGCTTACAAACATTAAACATATTTAGTTCCAAAGACATATTTCTTAAAGATAACTTCAAAATACCATTCCTACAATTAATCAAAGCATTTGAAGTTGCAAGAAAATGAGGACCCAAAATGATAGGAATATGTGTATGTGTATGTACAATAGGTTATATGTCCAAGACAATGAAATTAACTGGAAAGTAAAACTTACCAATTTATACCAACACATCTTCTACTACTCCTTTTGGAACTTTAATCGAATGGTTAGCTAGTTGGAGTACAATAGAAGTTGTTTTAAGTTCACACAAACCTAATTGTTCAAAAACTGATAAATGTAAAAGATTTACACTAGAACCAAGATCAAGCAAAACACACTCCATTCTAGTATTTCCTATGATACATGAAATAGTTAGATAACCTGGATCATTGTAATTGGGTGGAGTGAATTGTTGAATGATTAAACTAACACTTTCAATTAAAAATGTCTTCTTTTGTACATAATGTTTTCTTTTTATTGTATACAAATCTTTCAAAAATTTGGCATAAGATGGAACTTGTTTGATTACATCTAATAATAGAATATTAATCTTGACTTGTTTAAAAAGTTCAAAGATTTCAGAATTTGAGTTTAATTTCGGAGTTGGTTTCAATATTTGAGGAAAGGGAGTTGGAGGTAAATATTTTTCTTTCTCATCATTTTCAAACTTACATTCATTAATTTTTCATTTGTGAAGGTGGATTAGAATCTTTTTCCTTGGATAAATAGTCTCATCAATAAATTTTCCACTTTGAAAAGTTGTGACCAAATTAGCCTCCTTGAATGATTTTTCACCTGAAGAAGAAATAAGAAACTGAGTAGAAAGATTAGGTTGAGGTTGAGTAGGAAACTTACCTTTTATATCAGTGCGTAAAGAGACTGTTATTGTTGTAAGTGTGTTTTTGATCTCATTGATGGCTTGTGAAGTTTGATTATTAATGTATATTTGTCCATTCATAAATGCTTGCAAAGTCTCTTCAAGGGATTTTGTATGTGGAGCTGGATAAGAAGGAAACTTTGGTGGCTTTTGTGAATGTAATGGTTGGGCATGGTTATCATCTCACCAACTAAAATTGGAATGATTTCTCCATTATAGATTGTAGTTTTGGAATATTGATAATGAAAAGGCTTTTTGAATTTGTTCATGATATTTTCTTATACTGGACTATTTAGACATACATTGGCGAAGTACCCCATAAGTTCACAAATGCTACAATCTTTTTCATCTTGCATAGATCTAATTTCCTTTACTTTTTTATGTTCCATGGCCTCGACTTTTCTAGTTACACTAAAAATCCTAGCATTTAGATCATTTTTTTGACTAAGGTAATACTTTCTTTTATTATTATTACCAAGACTAATTTTGATTGAACCTTCGAAAGAATTAACACTATACCATGATTGAGAGTTTTTCACTGAAAGGTCGAAATATTCTAGGGAGTTAAACCTTCATAATAGAAACTAATTATGTGCCATTTTTCAAAACCATGATGTAGGCATGAATTCAATAAATCTTTAAATCTTTCTCAACATTAAAAGAAAACTTCATTAGGATTTTGAGAAAACAATTGGATTTGTCTTTTCAAAGCATTAATTTTATGAGTTGGAATGAATTTTTTTAAAAATTCAGCTTGCGTTTCTTGCCAAGTTCCAATTGACCTAGGTTTTAAAGAGTTAAGCCAAGTTTTTGCTTTATCTTTTAAAGAAAAAGGAAATAATTTGAACTTAACTATCTTATTCGTACAAGTTTGATCGTCAATAGTGGCGCATACTTCTTCAAATTCTTTCAATGTATGTAAGGTTTTTCAGAGTCTAAACTATAGAAATTAGGAAGTAAATGGATCATACCTGACTTGAATCAGAAGTTATTTTCATAGAGAGCAAAAATGAAACAAGGAGAAAAATTTCAAGGAGGTTGTAAGGAATAACGCATGGTACGCACCTATGATTCACATTTTCATTCTGGTCGCTTTCATTTCTAGTCATGATGGATGTGTGTAAAGGTGACTCAAACAAATTTTCAAATAAAATTTTAGAATTATTTCTAACTAAATGATAAGAATTATGACTATGATACTATTTGACCATATAACCATAAAGAAAACAAACACATAATATTTACAAAGGAAAAATATTTACAAACCTTAATACTTACCTTACCTTCCCCAACAACGGCGTCATAAATCTGCCATAACTTTAAGGTTGCAAACCCAAATGAAGGTTGTCTCAAATAATAAATTTCTCATGACCGAGGTCAATCCACGGGAAGTTGTTTGAAGTTCTCGAGATTATATTTCTTGAGAGTAGGGCTTTATGTGGTTTAGATTATTAAGAAAGATATTTGTGTTATAATTAAGAAATCAAAATAATAAAAGTAATAAGCATTAAGGATCTGCATCAAGTTTTAGATAGAGAAATAATTATTTATTATTCTTTTTACCTATTTTTATATGTCACAATTTGAATCCATACATAACGAAGGTTTCAATGGAAAAATGTTATCATATAGCTCATGTATTAAGGTGATCAAGTTATTGTCTTACTATCTTTAAATTATCTTTTAACGCTAATACTTGTTTATAGGATCAAGTATTTATTCACATTTTATCCACAACAAATCAAGGTTCCATGTTAGCAGTTCGTATAGTAGAACTAGACATTTAACTAAATGGATCCAAGTATTTGTTATGCCATTAGTACTACATAAATCAAAAACAACCACTAAACAAAGAGGGTTTAATCATAAATTATGACGATAATACAACATAATTAAATATTATGTACATTTATAACCATTCTTCTTCCTCCATCAAGAGGTTCACCCTTTCTCCTCAAGCAAATGAAACTTAGAAGGACATAATAAAAGTAGAGAAGTCTAAATATAGAAGTGAAACTAGAGAAGATATTTTTATTACTACAAGAAAACTTAATGCAAAGGAAAACAAGACTAAAACTTTGTTCTAACTCTCCCCTTTTACAAACTTGATACAAGGCCTATTTATAGTGATTGGAGAATGCTAGAGGCCATAAATATAATGGAAGAATTTAACAATCAAGTGGTATGCTTGTTGATCAAGAGTTGATAAGTTGTTATACAAAAAATTGGAACCCTCCTTTGATAATTTTTATCTACCTGATTGAATTGAATTTCCAGGCTGAATACAACTAGATTCTAATTATTGGTAAAAATCAAAGTTGTAGATCTTTATTTGCTGATAGATTTTCATGTATCATTTGTCAAATTTGGCCGCAAGATGAAGGAGATATGATCAAATTATGTGATTATATTCCAGACCCATCATACAACATCAGCAGTGCATTGCAATATGTTTCTTAACCATTTTAACATATTTTTACACCATTGTCTCACAAAACTTGTTTATCTAACTCTTGTGTGTAACATATCCAAATCTTAGCCCAAAAGAAATTTTAATTTAAGAGGTATGACTCAATTGGTAAAATAAGTTAGGACTAGGCTCAACTATGATTCGAATTTTTGGTTATCCATTTTGTACAGCCATTTGTAATCCAAATTTTGATCCTTAAATATTTAGTATAGGTTCCAAGGTCTACATAAACTTGTACATGAATGATTTATCAATCTAAAGCCTCAAGAATTAACCCAAGCCATTTTGGAATTATAAGTTTTGCTAGTTTCTCTAAACCTACACTAAAAAAACGCTTCTTAATTTGATTTTATGTTGATTTCCCATTTCATTTCTAAAATACAAAAAATGCTTTAATTGAGAGTTCTAATGACAGTTTCAAAGTGAAAATAATTATATAAATCCTAATTAATTGTATATTTTTAAACGTTCATCACACCCCCTAACTAGCTTATTACTAGTACCTAGTAATTACAACATAATAAAATTTGACAAGCAAAAAAGAACATATCATGATGATCAGAATTTAAAAGAAACCAGTAAAATAGTATAACAATCAAAGCAATCATTTATTAGAGATCACAGATGCTATCGAGATTTTATTTTATTTATTATTTTTATTTTATGTATTATTATTATAAATACCATTTTTTTTCAAAACTTCTAACGGATATTGTGTGTATGTGCACTAAGCCAACCTTTCATTCCACAGACCAAGATATATATAATTTCAAAATCAATCATGGAAAAGTCTCAACTCTATATCCTCACAGGTAAGTATTTACCATTTAAGTTGGTAAAGTATTCACTCATGGATTTGAAAAACAGTTAAAACACTCAGAAAAATGGCTTACAAGATTTAGAACAACCATTCAAACTAAAATTTAGCATAAAATAGGCAGTTACAATATTTGAAACACCTAATCTGTCTTACCACAATATGCCTCAAAATTTCATTGGTTAACCTGAAAGCGAAATGGTGAATTTTTTTTCTTTCTTTTTTGTCTTTTTCTTTGATTTATTTTTTTTATAACAACATGACTTGCAAGATAACAAAAGATCAACATAAGGATCTATAATTATACTCACATCACTAGCTACAAAGTAAAATATTTCTATAGAAATAGACAACCACATTGATTTAACCCAATTTATTTCTCCACATGCAAGGTAGACATAATTAAGCATCTCAAATTACAACGAAACCAATTCAAATGACCAATTAAAAGTTTAGAATGTTTTTTTCTCAAACTCTCTACTTATTCACAAAAAATGTGTGAATATTAAAAAGTAAACACTTTAACATGGTCAAAATTTTCAGTTATATGTATCGCAACCAATCTTTCCACAAGGCTGAAGATGTGCACAAAACTGACTTTTTTTTTTCAAGTCGCTTATTATTAATCAAGATAGTACCCTTGGACTCAAACAAAAAGAGGACTGCAATTCTATTTTGGCAATTCTAAAAACTTTAATTAAAAACTTCATAAACATGCCATGTTATGCACAAAAAAAGTTTAGGGTGCGTCTCATAAGTATCAAAAAATAACTCTTTACGATGCCACCCTTTATCATGGTTTCAACTTACCCAAAAGAAAATACACTTGATTTTTTTTAAAAAAAAAAGAAACTAGAAAAGCACACATTAAACACACAAGACAAGATATTAACTATCATTTTCCCAACCTAATCGAGACATTATCCCTAATATCGAAAATAGAGATTAGAAGATATCACCCGAAATATGACTTATTGGAAAATAAAGCTGAAACAACACAAAACACATACTTTTGGTTAAAACCATTAATGAGAAATTTCACAAATTGAGAGTCAAATTCAGTTTGAGATTTTGACCACTGTCCTTGTCGGACCACTCCACATAAGCCAAAGTTAGATCAGGCTCTTACACATATGCTGGAAGTTGATCAATCAGTCGGTTAAGTGTTAGTGGAGAAATGAGTATTTATCTTGCAAAAGGTGAAATAAAACCTTTTTCCACAATATTATCTATAAAATATAACAAACCGTCAAAGAAACTATTAACATTAACAATACCTACAAGTTTTTGGTAAATGTTGAGTTATACCCAAGAGACAACTTGGAATAACTCCTCCACTGTGCCAAAACCACCAGGTAGGGTGATGCAAGCATCCGTATTTTTTACATGTTAGTTATTCTGTCCTACATGTTTGACACTTTAAGATTATCCCCAATGGTTCTGCCTGTGATATTCTATATTGTTAAAGGTTTTGGGATAACTCCTAAAACTTTAACTCCTCCTAAATAAGTTGAAGTATCAAAATTCCATATTAACCCCAGACTGCCTCCCCCATACACTAAATGAATTTTTCTTACTGCTAGAGTTCTACCAAGAATATTGGTTACTTCTATAAACTCACAATTTTTTCTAGGATTGGCTCTACAAAACACACAAATACTAGTGAACTTGCGAAAGGAAAAGCCTTCCATTATCTCTGTCTCTCTCTCTCTCTCTCTCTTTTGTGAAAGTTAGTTGTAAAAATGGAGTGAGTACGGTGCTATTTATTGAGGTGTGAACAATGAATGCATTTATTGCACCTCTTTTTCTTTTGTAAGAAAGATTGAAAGTAAAGACACAAAATTTGAAAATTAACTTCTTAAGCATGAATGTACATGTAGTTGTGATTATGACTCATATCTTCCTCTAATTTTATGCTAATAACAGCTTAAACGCCCTTTTTAGGTCAAGTATGTGATTTCCATCCAATTTTCTTACAAACTGGCAAACAGGATCTTTAATATCAGATTCCCAAGACTATAATACTTATATTCATCCTGGAAGTGATTCCATAAATCAAGTGTTACACATTGCACGAATCCATAAGGATGCATCTCAAGAGTCAATAGAATATCATCTAGAGACTCATTAATCAATCCATCCTTAATGAAATGAATTTTATTTTCTCGATTTTTTGAAACAAATCCTAAGGAACAACATTTTATGTTACCAGTCCATCGAGTACATCTGTGACAAACTTGTATTTTTTTCACCCCTCATTTTTTTGCATGAGTTTTTACTTATCCCTGGCATGTATCTATTAAGCAAGTTTGAAAACTTACCTACTATTCTTACCTTTGCTTCAATCATCCGTGTATGTCCTTTGGAGCTCCTTATACATAAGCATCCTTAATATTTCAAGTCTAGTTTGGTAAATTTTCATGATTGCATTTTCAGGAAGAAAAGAAAATTTCTTCTTAAGAGTTAGAAAATAAGGAAAGAGAATAAGATAAAGAGACAAACATTGTACATTATTTTTTTTTCTTTTTTGTATCAGTTATTTAAGAGAAAACTGATAAGTTTGACTTTAATAGCCACGAAGTACCATTATCTGCCACTTAACTAGAAAAAGTAGGGGAAAAAATAAAGAAAGCCTACAAAATAAACAAAGTTAGAGAAAATATGTATATGTGCACACACTAATCATAACAAGGGTTAAAAAGAAAAAAAAACTTCCTCATGTGGAAATTGATTCTCTAGAAATAATATGAGTCTTTGTCCATTCACTTTAAATAAGTTACCATTTCTAGAAAATTCAATGCCAATCACCCCCCATAAGGATGTACTGTTTTTACAACAAAAGGACCATTCCACCTTGATCTTAATTTTCCAAGAAACAAATGCAATCAAGAATTATAAATCAAAACTTTTTGACCAGCCTCAAATATTTTTTTTTAAATTTTATTATCATGAAAATCTTTCATTCTTGCTTTATGAATTTTAGAATTCTCGTATGCATCATTTCATAATTTTTCAAGTTCGTTGATTTTCAATTTGTGCAATTTTAAGATTTCATCAAGGTTGAAGTTAAATATAGGAGATTTACCTATTCAGCCAGATAGGTGACGGATCCTTTATTAGCCACTCATTGACCTCCATACATGAAGATCGTACACCCAACATAAACTCCTTATGATTATCGTGTAATCAAAAAATACATCAAAGTACATAATGTCATGCATAAGACCACCATGGTAACTCAAGTATAAAGACTAGTTAATGCACTATCGTAATAGAAAATTCTCATTCAGCAAACAACATTTTTCCCATGAGCCATTTGGTGTACGTATTCCGTAACAAGCGCCCACACACATGCACTAGCTTCAATATGCCAATATCTATGGAATGATACATTCTCCTTTCAAGCATGCATCGTGTGTAAGTCTATCGGGCTTATCGATGTCCCAACTCAATGCACTTCCAACTCAGAACAAGTTTAAGCATGTTCCATGATCACTATCCTATGCGCGACCATGCCCCTTAGCTGTTTATGACCTAAAGACTTTATCTAATTTACAAGATAATTAAAGATAAAGAAAATATCTTTTATTTAATAAATTTCATAAATAAGATTATTTTAGAGAAGTAAAAAAGCTCACCGGGCACTGCTCTAACACAATATTCATGCAACATTTGCTCGTCAAAATAAAATAGGCATAAGTCTAGACTTATGCCCCTTTTCTTGATCAATACAAAGAACTCTTCATTCTTGATCATATCAAAAAAACTTGGAAAAACTTAATTAAGAAACTAATTTTCTTGAACAAAAAAGCAACTTCCTTGATTTTATTATAGCCATCAATTCAATAATTTCAAGATTTCACAAATCTTGAAGTTCTTGAATCAAAAGTGTCAAAATTTCATAAATCTTGAAGTCTTGTATGCAAGAATCAAATTTGTGAATGCAAAACTTGATATCTTAAATTCAAGTTTTAATAATTAAAACAAATCCATCACATACCCATCTTGTGATTAGAGAAAATAATGGGAGTAATTTAAAAATGCTAGGCACCAACGCAACTTGGGTTGCAACACCATAAACTAGCATTGTGACTCAAAACAATCTACCCCATAATTCCACACTAATACCGTTGCCCCTTTTTGCGCCATGATGTTAAAAATGGCACCGCAAAACCAGTATTCGCTGAGCACCATTCACGTAGATTTTCACCCAATTTTTTTTCCTAATTTATTCTATCTTGTTTATTCATGAAAACCATTTAAGTAATAAATATAATTGATCCCAAACAAATAAATTAATTTGATTCATAATCAAACACATGTATAAATATTTAATTTAAGCAAAAATTAAATGAACACAACCAGAATGTATTAGAAATGCATGAACCTTTGCTCTAATATAACTATTGAGTTCGTGTGGTTTTGAAAAATGTAAATACAATAGAATTTAAATTTTTCAAAACATGAAAACTAACAACACATTGTATGTAAATAAATGAATCCCGAAAGCCCTTCGTGATGACTTAGTTACGTGTTTCCTAACACCTATGGTAGGAGTTCATAGAAACCTTTACTTGATTCGCTTTCGGTTGAAGGCAATGAGTGTAACAATCCAAATCGTTCTTTCCATGAATAATCCCAAGCTTGATCCAAACCCCTTGTCAAGGAAAGATTATCTTAGTGTTATAAGTGTTACCCCTCTAAGCGTATCCATTCCTTGGATGCCTACTCAAAGTCGTTCCTATGTTAGTAAGATCTCGACTAAATAATTCTAACTAAGAATAAGTTTTTATGGTTTGGAACAAGAACAACTAATAGTTTTAGGTGTTTGTTTTGATTCTAAATTTAACACATGAAACTAAAAACCTAAACAATATAAATGTAGGGAAGGGTTCACGATTTTTGGCAGAGAAGGAAAGGGCAACAACTTTGTTCATCAAGATGGAGGGTTAAAGCATGAATTTTGGAACAATAAAAGCTCCAAAAATCATCCAAGAATGTGGAGATTCAATCTCCTAATTTTCGGCCTAAGGGGATTTAAATATCCCTCCAAATTCCATGTATATGTAATCATTTTCTTATCCAACATCCTTGTGTTCATAACTTAGTGTTCACACAAGATAAGTCTTCTTATCGTACAAAAATATTCATTCCTTATTTAACTCTAAGTCTCCTTATCATATAAGAATACTTTATCCCTACAAGATAAGTCTTCCAAAGCAAGTAAAAGACTTCAACCTTAATTTAATTAGGAATTAAATCTCTATTTAACTCCTAATGGGCTTCTTAAAAGCCCACACCTAATAGACCTACACCCAATTAATTAGGTCCAATTTATTTGATCCAATCAATAAAATTATTTTATCCCTATAATTAAATAGGCCCACTATAATTAATTGATCAATAATTCAATTATTGGTTCCAACATGGGCTACATAATCCAATTAGGTTAATTAACTAATTCAAGTAATTAATTAAATTAATTCAATACTTGAATTAATTAAGTCCTATTTAATTAATCACTTTAATTAAATTAATCCAACCCTTAGATTATTTCTTATGTAATAAATAGACTTGTCTGTGTTTGTGTATGACCTCTTAAGTTCACAACTCTTATGACTTTACTGAACAATCCAAACAATTAATGTTCTAAGTAGTTAATCTATTTAATTAATCTTTTTGGAATTAACCTATTAATTCCCAAAACATTACCATTCATGTTTAGCATCTACCAACATGCCATAAAGACCTAAACATAGGTAAAAAGGCGAACCTTTTTAATTATGAATATCGTGCAAGTTTGGTCCTTTAGTTAACTAATCTGTCGATTCAGCCTAGGGCATTGATTATTAGTTGAAACCTTAATAGCTCAATCCCATGAAACCATTCATAGTACCTTGATTCATTGATGCCAATTTGGAAACCTATTTTCTAATTTCTCATCCCAATTGTGGCCACAAATTTTAGAATCAAGTATAGTATAAATCATAAGAGATTCAATTATTCTGCTAGTTAGGTGATGAGACTTCTATAGCCACTCATTAACCTCTATAAATGAGGATAATGAACCTAAAATACCCTTTTGTGATTGACCTGCAATAAGAGGATAAATCGATATACACCATGTCGAGTATGAGATTACAATGGTGTCTCAAGTCAAATTAGATTAGTACTTGATATGCCAATTAATGGTCACTTCTATACTCTAGCGAATAGATAATCTTATTCGAAGTATATCAACAAATTAGCAATTTTTTATCTTTAATTGAGTTTAAACAATTACATAAAGTCCTTAAACCGTACATAACTATGGGGATGGTCTTACATATGATGGCGATTATAAAATATATGGGTTTGGTCTTAAATTATTTTTGTGTCGATGGTTCATTGAGATGGGATACTAATGCATGTGTCCAGGTGCTCGTTGGGGAATGAGTACACCGAACAGGCCTATGGAAAATTCTTAATTAAAAACATTATTCAATGAACGAGAATTTCCCAATTATGATAATGCATGAATTAGTTCTTTTACTTGAGGTACCAAGGTAGCCTTGTACATGACATCATAAGCTTTGACGTATTTCTCGATTACATGACAATCACAAGGGGTTACATTGGGTGTATGATTTGTTGGATTTGCTTTACAGCAGGGCAAGCACAATGAGAATTTGAAAGTAATTAAAACATGCATTTTAACAATTTAAATGTTATGCCCCCAGTGCATGTAGCGATTCATAACGATCGCATGTCAACTAGTGTTTTATACACAACTATTGTAAAAAAAAAAGACAGTATGTATTCTTATCCTTGTAGAACACTTCGATTGATGTAGGGTGAGAGGCAATCAATTGTCAGATTAGTGCAATACATCTTGCCTAAGGAGTCCACATGTTCTCCCTCTAAAGAAGTCCACACAATAGACAAGAACCATCGAATCACTATTGTGCTAGCAATAGTGATTTGTTTTCTTTAACCAAAATAATGGAGTGTTATAGAAAATACCAATTCTTAATCCAACACCTAAATAATGGAGTGTTAGGAAATAAGAATTGTGTTGATAGAACAATCAAGAAATTGTTCTTGATTGTTCTAGGAAGAAGACTAGAAGATGGAGAGACTATAAAAATAAAAAAGAAACTTTTTCTTCTAATTTTTCCCTAAAGGCCGATTTTTCTTTATCTTGTTACCAAAGGATTTTTCAAAATCCTATATCTATCTTGAAGGAGGGTAAGAAGTAGTCTAGATTTATAATCAAAAACTTTCTCCTCTAAAATAGGTAGTAGTCGATTTTAGCACATCTACCATGTGCAAAAAATCAGCCACTATGGTAAGGTTGGTTGAGGATTTTAATTGATCCTCAATCAGTTCAAAAACTTCAACCCTTTCCAAAATTGGATGATAATTATCATTTTGAATATTTGCAAAAAAGGTCTTCCATCTTTTAAATTTTCCAAATGCTTGATGAGCCTCTACTAATGGACTATGAATTAAATATTTGGGCTTGGACTTTTAATCTAATTAATAAGTCCATTAATTAATTTTCAATTAATTGATTAGGCTTAAATTCACTTAATTGATCAAATCAATTAATTCATTAAGCCCAATTAAATAATTCAATTATTTAATTAGCTAGATTATTTTAACAATTAAATTAATTTAGTCTTTAATTAATTTATTAATCCTATCAATTAATTATTTCACTCTATTCAATTAAATAATCTAATTATGTAATTGATAATTTAATTCAATATTTGAATTAAATTAAAACCATAATTAATTAATCCCTATTAATTAATTAGATCCAACCAATTGGATCATTTTACGGTTCAAGAAACGGTTTCCTCCATTACAATATATGACCATTTAGGTTCACAACTAATCTAGTAGTGGGCTTGCAATACTTGCAACTTTCGAATATAATTATTTAGATTAATCAATCTATTTAATTAATTCATTTGGAAATATCTCCTCAATTTCAAGAACCTCACTATCCATAAAAACTTCTAGTAAGTAATCATGACAAACTAGTCTTAGGAGAAATAGCGAGTAAACTTATTTCTGTTACAAGGGCCATACACGTACAGTCTCTTTATAATCTAATCTCCCGATTGAATCCAAGGTATAGATTATGAGTCAAAACCTAATTGATCCAATGACTTTTGATGAATTAATATTCATCCTGCCTTGGTCAAGGTCTTCGAGTCATGAACTATGAAAATATAGGAGATTCACGTGTCATTGACAAGTGTCAGATTCTATATTGGCCACTCATAAACCTCCATGCAAACCAGTACAACATCCAACATATCCCCTTTGTGATTGTTAAGTAATCAGAAGATATATCAAAATGCAACAGGGTGTACACAAGCTACTATAGTGTCTCAAGTTTGAGGACTAGCCGTGTACTATCGCAACATGAAAATTCTTTTTTCGATGGGCAAAGCCTCCAACTAAGAATTTTTTGCGTGCTTGTTTAGTATAATTATTCTCTAATAATCACCCACATACATGAATTTGCATCTCTACACTAATACCAATGGAATGAGACATCTTCATCTTACGACCATGCATCATTTGTATGAGTGTTGCTAGGCTATTCAATGTCCCGTCTTAAAAAGCCCTCAACTAAAAACTCATTTAAGACCCAATTCATAGAAACATGTTCCATGATTACCATCATATGCGCGACCATACCCCATAGCTAAATATGGCCTAAGGACTTTATCTAATGTGCAAAAAATTAAATGCAAGACATAAGATAAAAAAAGATTCCTTATAGAATATAATTTCCATTAAGATTGATTTACAATCCAAAAGTAAAAGACCCCCAATCTAATTGGTGCGTCAGACTCTATTCTAAAATCTCCCACTTGCCCTAGCTCCAATTATTCATGTACTTCAAGCCCATCTTCTCAAGATGTCCGTTGAATACTTTTTATGCTAAGGGTTTAGTTAGTAGGTCTGCTATATTTTCTGCTGAAGTGACTCGATCAACAATGGTGTTGCCTCTACTAATAATCTTTCGGATCAGGTGGTATCATCTCATTATATGTTTAGTCCTTTGATGAGACCTAAGCTCTTTCGCTTGCAAAATAGCCATATTATTATCACAGTATATCAATGATGGATCAACAATGGATGGGACTACACCCAACCCTTAGTTAAAGTTCCTAATCTAAAAATTCCTTTACTGTATTTGATGCAGCAATATATTCAGCCTCAATGGTTGAGTCTGTAGTCATTTCTTACTTGGAACTCTTTCAGCTAACCGTACCACCATTCAAGGTGAATATGTATCCAGACATAGATTTTGAGTCGTCTATATTGTATTGGGAATTAAAGTTTGTATAACCCTCTAGTTTCAGTTCTCCATTTTTGTATACCAAAAGGATATCTATTTTAATAGCTTTCCAGTGCTCCTCACCTAGGTTAGACTGATATCTGCTCGTGACGCTCATAGCATGTGAGATATGAGATCTTGTACATATCATAACATACATTATGCTCCCAATAGAGAACGTATAAGGTATGTGAGTTATCATTTCTCTCTCATCAGGTGTGTTAGGAGACATAGCCTTGGAGAGGGAAATGCCATGACTCATAGGCACGAAGCCCCATTTGGATTCTTTCATTCTAAACCTCTTTAGCACTGTGTCTATGTACATGGACTGGGATAGTCCGATCATCCTCTTAGATCTATCTCTATAGATCTTCATCCCTTGGATAAAGGATGGATCTCCCAAGTCCTTTATGAAAAACTATTTAGACAACTAAATCCTTATTGACTGTGGCATTCCTACATCATTCCCAATTAGTAGGATGTCATCAACACAGAGCATAACAAATGCAACTACACTCTCACTAACATTTTTATACACACATGGTATATTTAGGTTATTACAAAAATCAAAACATTCTAATAATTTCATCTAACTAGATGTTCTAACTCCGAGAAACCTGCTTGAGTCCATAAATAGATCTCTGGATCTTGCAAACTTTTTTCTCGTCCCCTGTAGATATGAAACCCTCTAGCGGCTTCATATAAATCTCTTCTTTAATGTTTTCATTAAGAAAGGTGGTCTTCGCATCCATTTGCCATATTTTATAGTCATAATATATAGATATGGCTAATAGTATCTGAATGGACTTAAGCATCGCCATTGGCGAAAAAGTTTCTTCATAATCAATTCCTAACGTCTAAATATAATCTTTTGTGGTCAAACATACTTTTTAGGTCACTACCTCTCCATCTACCCAAGCTTCCACTTGTAGACCCACCCATTTACAGCCAATAAGAACAGTCCATGTCAAACATCGCCTCTCCATAGCTACTTAGATCACTATCCCAAGAGAGACCTTTTTCACTGTTCTCTAATAAAAAATCATACTTCTCAGGTAGCTTTAAGACCATTTTAGATCTCTGAAGAAGGTGTGTGTCAAAAGGTCCAGCCTTAGCTAGTTTATCATCTACTGCAACGATTGGGATGTTTGATGGTTCTTGAACCTCTTCAAGTTCTATGACCTTGCCATTCTGTCTAATAGAAACTCCTCCACAAGAAAGGTGGCATTCCTTGAAACAAACACCTTTTGTTATGAGGTGTCATAGAAATAGTATCTGATAGACTCCCTTGAATACCCACAAAATTATTTGGATCTCATATCCAAATTATCTCTCACTTGTTGCTTCACATAAGTAGCACACCCCTATACTCTAAGGTATTTATATGAGTGTCTTTCCACACCATATCTCATATGGTGTTTTGGGCATGACTTTAGATGACACCCTATTCAATAGGTATGTAGCTATGTCTAAGGCATAGCCCCATAATGAAAGAGGTGATGATATGAAACGCATCATCGATCAAACCATATCTAACATGGTTTGATTCCTATGCTCTACAACTCTATGCTTAAGTATTTACCTCCTCAATCAGATCGAGAGCTTTATACTTAGGCTAGTTTGTTTCTCTACTTAACTTTTAAATTCCTTAAACCTTTCAAAGACTTCAGACTTTACCTTAAAAAGTACACATAACCATACCTAGAGAAGTCATCGATAAAGATTAAGAAGTAGTTATAGTTCCCTTGGGCACTAAAACTTAGTGGCCTACATACATCTATGTACATCAAAGCCAAAAGATGTTTGGCACACTCTACTTGTCCAAAAAATAGAGATTTGATCATCTTTTCTTTGAGGCAGGACTCACATATTGGTAGTCCTTGCTCGTCTTTTAGGTCAAGCAATTATGCCAAGTTATGGATCCTCTTCTTATAAATTTGACCTAATCTTGTGTGTTATAGGCTCATGGAACTATGATTATCTAAATTTTTTTATTTTGTTGAATATGTAGAATAGGGTTTTCGGGAGCAATAATATATAAACCATTTGTCAATGAACTAAAATAGATAAAATCAGAACATTTGAAAATAGAAAAATTTCCATTCTCAATGGTAAATGTAAAACTTTTTCTATCCAAGATTAGAATAGAGATTATGTTCTTAATTAAATATGGAACAGAAACATAATTATTTAAACTTATTACATTCTCATTCTCAAAAGCTAGATTAACAGTCCCTATAGCTAGCGTAGGAACCTTTGCTCCATTCCCCATCCGCAAGACCGTTTCTCTATCCAGTTTTTTGCCACTTATCATTATCTGTCAATCATTGCAAATATGTGAGCCTTAACCAGTATTTAATACCCAATAAGTATTGCTAACTCATAAGTTAACTTCAACAAAATAAATACCTAAACCCACCCTTCAGGCTTGCAAGATGCTTCTTGCTGTTCCTCTTCTAGTGCCTAGTTTTGCCACAGTAGTGACACTTATCATCAGCCTGAGAAGCCTTCTGAATTCCTCTATTTGCCTTCAACATGTTGGGTTTAGAGGAATCTTTCCTCTTTTCCTTCCCTTTTTTGGGCTTTGTCGCCTTCGACTTGGTGGAGAAACCTACAAGCATCACCAGCTCGTCATTTTTCATCGTAGACTCAACCATCTTCAACATATTGACTAACTCAACAAGGCTAGTCTCCATATTGTGCATGTTGAAGTTGACAACAAAGGTGTCAAATAAAGGAGATAGAGATTGTAGAATATGATCCATATAGAGTTCGTTGTCTATGATGACTCCAAAGGATACAAGCCTTTCAATGAGAGCTATCATCTTCAATTGATGGTCATGGACTGAAAAGCCCTCAGACATACGACATCTGAAAATCTCTTTTGAGATTTGATATCTCATCTGCCTAGTATCATCATACAACACTTGCAGGTGAAGGAGGATCCTATAAGCAGTTTCTTAATCCTCATTTTATATATGTAACTTATTTGACATCAATGTTAGCATATAGCATCGAGCTTGCAGATTATCATCAACTTGACATTGACACTCTACAAGCTCCTCTACCGTTGCATTTATCAGTAAGGTGGCGGCAAGGTGTCGAGGGTACATGCCATCTTTTTAGATTGCAAAATGATTTTAAGGTTTCTCAGCCAACCAACAAAGTTTAGGCCACTTAACTTGTTATTTTCTAGTACGGATGCTAGTGGATTCTTTGTTATTTTAGTAGATGATCTATAAAAATAAACATAGCAGAAAATGAGTAAACTATGGAAAACATATTCATTTAAAATTAGGTCTTTGATTATAAATGTCTCCTACTATTTTTCTTCGAATTCTATCACCCCTAACAAAAATTCAGGAAATCATATTTTCTAGTAGGTTTGAGGTCTAACTGATTTATCTCATACCCCAATTTTATGAGCCCATGAGATATCTCAACCACTGGTCAACTCTTTGATAATTATATCTTTATACAACCCTCAAGTTTGTTTTTGCCTCACCTCAGCCCGTATGCCAATTTAATAAGCCTATGCGATACTAAGTGTCAAGTAGCACCCATCAAATATTCATGTAGATAGACCATCAAGATGTCCCATGACTCATGGCCAATGTAATAATGAGTTCATCCCATGAGCATCACTATGCTTGGTAGAGATCACAAGTTTTCTCACATAAGACTACCCCACAACTAATAGCCGATGATCAAATTATTGGGTTCGCTATAATCGTAGGGGTATACGCAGCGGAAAATTAAAATTTTTATCAAACATAAATTTAACCCCTTTGATTCGAAAGTGATTTTAATGATCGCGCTTTTTCAAGTGAATATATAAATAAATATAAAATTGGATTATACCTTTCGTGCACTCCGATTGTTGTAGGGAATGAAGCAATCAATTGCTTATCCTGGACTATCAGAACTCGCAGGGATCCAAGTGTCTTCCCTCTATCAAGTCCACGATACGGAAGAGCAACACCAATCAAAAGGATTCGCTAGTATCCTTTTAATTGTTTACTATTCTAGAATCGGAGTATATTTTCAACAACAATAAAGATTGATTCTTTAAGTTCTTGAAACAATAATATGAAGAGAATAACAAGAAACTGATTTTCTTTTTCTTTCTTTTCTTTTCTTGGAGAGTAAAAATAGAAGACTTTAAATAAAATATTTTTGCTCAAATTTTTAAATTGAATTATGTAATTTTCATCCCTCATATATATAGGGCTGAAAATTTTAATCATTTTCCAACTCTTGGAAAGTTTTTCTATTTTGAACTACTTCAAAACCTTATCTTGGAAGGATTCCAAATCTTCCAAGAACTCTTCTCTTTTCACTCTCCTATTGTATGTGGACTAATTTGAGACTACATTAATCTTCAAAATTGTCTATATACATTGTTGATATTAATTTGAACTCTTCAAATAATATCAAGATAGATATATATCATATATATATACTATAATTATATTTATACATAAATTAAATCTTAATGGCCTATTTTATCCTATAAAATTGGTTACTATATTTATTTATCTATAAATATGTTAATTAAATAAATCATATTTATTTAATTTATTCTCTTCATACTTTAGTGGGCTTTTTAAGTGATCCACATTTATTTTGGGTTTGAACTCAAAAATCTCCAAATCAATTCAATTGATTCAATCCCAATTTAATCAATCCAATTGATTAATTTAATTTACTCCAATTGGGTTTCCTAATCAAATTAGGTCCAATTAAATAATCCAATTACTTAATTGAATAATTTAATTTAACTATCAAATTAAATAGAACCCTTAATTAATTGATCAGTATTAATTAATTAATTTCCAACCATTGGATAAAATCTAAAATTAGAAATGTAACTTTCCATAAAGATGTGTGACCCTCTTAGGTTCACTACTAAGCTAGTAGTGTGTTTGCAATATTTGCAACTTATGAATAAAAATTATTTCAATTAATTAATCCGCTTGGAATCAACTCCTTAATTCCAAGAAACTCACTATCCATGAAAACACCTAGCAAGTAATCATGGCAAATTATTCTTAGGTAAAATAGCGAGTAAACCTATTTCAGTTGCGAGTACCATACACGTACGGTCCTTTCGACAGCTAATCTCCTGATTGAATCTAAGGCATGGATTATAAGTCGAAATCTTAAATGATTCAATAACTGTGATCCCATTTCAAGTTTTAATGATTCTTGATGAATCACAATTCATACTGCCTTGACCAAGGTCTTTGAATCATGAACTATGAAAACACAGGAGATTCCCTTGTTTAAAAAAAAACAGTGTCGAATTCTATATTGGCCACTGACAAACCTCCATGCACACCAGTGCAACACCCAACATACCCCCTTTGTGATTGTCAAGCAAACAGAAGATATATCAAAGTGTTGCAGGATGCACACAAGGCTACCATCGTGCCTCAAGTTTGAGGACTAGTCATGTACTATCACAACACATAAATTCTTATTTCGACGGGTAAGGCCTCCAACTAAGAATTTCTTGCGGGCCATATTCAGTGTACTTATTCCCTAATAAGCACCCACATACATGCACTTACGTCTCTACGCTAATGCCAATGGAATGTGACATTATCGTCTCACGAGCATGCATTATATGTACGAGTCTTACTGAGCTATTTGATGTCCCATCTCAAAAAGCTCTCGACTTGGAATTTATTTAAAACCAAAGCATTAGAGGTATATTCCATGATCGCCATCATATGCGCGACCATGCCCCGTAGCTGAATTTGGTCTAAGAATTTTATCTAATGTGCAGAATTAAAAAATGCAAGACATAAGATAAAAAAATGCCTTTTTTTTTTATTAATATGATTTCCAATAAGATTGTCTTTACAAAAGCAAAATAGTATATTACACCCAATCTAATTGGAGCGTTGGACATCCTACTCTAACAATCTTCCACTTGTCCTAACTCCAATTGCCCATGTATCTAAGGCCTATCTTCTCAAGATGTTCGTCGAATATCTTCTGTGCTAAGGGTTTAGTAAGTAGGTCTGCTACATTTTCTGTTGAGGCAACTTGATCCACAATGGCGTTGCCTCTACCAATGATCTCTCTAATCAAGTGATATCGTCTCATTATATGTTTAGATCTTTGATGAGATCTTGGCTTTTTGCCTGCGCAATGGCTCTATTATTATCACAGTAAATTATAACTAGATCAACAATAGATGGAATTACACCTAACCCTTGGATGAAATTTCTAATCCAAACAGCTTCTTTTGTTGCATCTCATGCAGTAATATATTCAGCTTCGGTGGTAGAGTCTGCAGTCGTCTCTTGCTTGGAACTCTTCCAATTGACCGTACCACCATTCAAGGTGAATATGTAACCGGACATGGACTTTGAGTCATCTATATCGGATTGAAAACTATAGTTTGTATATCCCTCCAGTTTTAGTTCTCCATTGCCGTATATCAAAAAGATATCCTTAGTCCTTCTCAAGTACTTGAGGATCATCTTAACAGCTTTCCAGTGTTCTTCCCATGGATTGGACTGATATCTGCTCGTGACACTCAGAGCATGTGTTATATCAGGCCTTGTACATAACATTGCATACATTATGCTCCCTATTGCAGAAGCATAAGGTATGCGAGCCATCCTTTCTCTCTCTTCATGTATCTTAGAAGACATCACTTTAGAGAGTGAAACCCCATGACTCATAGGCAGGAATCCTTTCTTGGATTTCTCCATGCTAAACCTTTTTAGCACTTTGTCTATGTACATGGACTGAGATAGTCCGATCATCCTTCTGGATCTATTTCTATAGATCTTTATCCCTAGGATAAAAGATACATCTCCCAAGTCCTTCATAGAAAATTGATTAGATAACCAAGTTCTCGTTGACTGCAACATCCCCACATCATTCCCAATAAGTAGGATGTCATCAACGTAGAGTACAACAAATGTAACTGCATTCCACTAATCTTCTTGTAGACACATGGTTCATTCGGGTTCTTATGAAAGTCAAACGTTTCGATCGTTTCATCAAACCGGATGTTCCAACTCCTCGAAACTTGTTTGAGTCCATAAATGGATCTCTGGAGCTTGCAAACCTTTTGCTCGCTCCCGCTAAATATGAAGCCTTTTGGCTACTTCATATAGATCTCTTCCTTAATGTTTCCATTAAGAAAGCGGTCTTCACATCCATTTGTCATATCTTATAGTCATAATATGCAGATATGGCTAACAGTATCCGTATGGATTTAAGCATCGCTACTGGTGAAAAAGTTTCCTCATAATCAATTCCTTACTTTTGAGTATAACCTTTTGCTACCAATCGTACCTTATAGGTCGCTACCTCTCCATCTACTCCAAGCTTTCGCTTGTAGACCCATTTGCAGCTAATGGGAACAATTCCCTGTGTTGGGTCTACCAAAGTCCATACCTTGTTGGAGTACATAGAGTCCATTTCAGACTGCATAGCTTCTTACCACTTCTTCGAGTCAATGTCAAACATTGCCTCTCCATAGCTTCTTGGATCATTATCTAAGGGGAGTCCCTCTTCTTTGTTCTCTAACAACAAGTTATACCTCTTAGGTACCCTTGAGACCCTTTCGGATCTTCAAAGAGATTGTGCCTTAGAGGGTTCAGCATCAGCTGGTGTACCATTTACTGCATCAGTTGGGGTGTTCTGTGGTTCTTGAACCTCTTCAAGTTCTACAATATTGCCACTTCTATCTAAAAGAAATTCTTCTTCAAGGAAGGTAGCATTCCTCGAAACAAACACCCTTTGTTCCATGGCATCATAGAAATAGTATCCAATAGACTCCTTTGGATACCCCACAAACTTGCATAAGCTGGATCTCATATCCAACTTATCTCCCACTAGCTGCTTCACATAAGCAGCACACCTCCATACCCTAAGGTATTTATAGGAAGGTGTCTTTCCATACCACATCTCATATGGTGTTTTGGGCACGGCTTTGGATGGCACCCTATTTAATAGGTATGCCGCCGTTTCTAAAGCATAGCCCTAGAATGAAAAAGATAATGAAGTGAAGCTCATCATAGATCGAACCATGTCCAACAAGGTTCGATTCCTGCGTTCCGCAACTCCGTTGAGTTGGGGAGTAGCAAGAGGAGTCCACTGTGAGAAAATTCCATTTCTCTTTAGATAATCTAAAAATTCTGTGCTTAAGTATTCACCTCTTCGATCAGATCGAAGAGTTTTTATACTTAATCCAGTTTGTTTCTCTACTTCAGTTATGAATTCTTTGAACTTTTCAAATACTTCAAACTTGTACTTTAAAAGATACACATAACCATACCTAGAGAAGTCATCGGTAAAAGTTAAGAAATAGTTATAGTTCCCACGGACACTAACATTAGTGGCCCACATACATCTGTATGGATCAAATCCAATAGATGCTTGGCTCGCTCCACTTGTCCAACAAATGGAGATTTGGTCATCTTTCCTTTGAGGCAGGATTTACAAATTGGTAGTTCTTGCTCTTTCGTTAGATCAAGCAATTGTGCCAATTTGTTAATCCTTTTCTCAGAAATATGTCCTAATCTTGCGTGCCACAGGCTCATTGAACTATGATTATCTAATTTTCTTTTATTTTGTTGAATTGTGAAAATAGGGTTATGGGGAGTAATAGTATATAAACAATTCATCAAAGAACTAGAATATATAAAATCAGAACGTTTGAAAATGGAACAATTTCCATTCTCAATGGTAAATCTAAAACCTTCTCTATCCAAAACTGGAATAGAGATAATGTTCTTAATAATATCCGGAACAAAAAGATAATTATTTAAGACTATTATAACCATTCTCTAAAGCCAGATTAACGGTCCCTATAGCTAATACAGCAACTCTTGCTCTATTTCTCATCCTAAGGACTGTCTCTCCTCCATCCAGCTTCCTACTTCTTGCCATCATCTGCAAATTATTGCAAATATGTGAGCCACAATCGGTATCTAATACCCAAGAAGTATTGTTAACCGACAAGTTAACTTCAACAAAATATATACCTAAACTCTTCAGGCTTGTAAGATACTCCTTGCAATTCCTCTTCCAGTGCCCTGGTTTGTCGCAGTAATGGCACTTGTCATTGGCTTGAGAAGAAACCTTTTTGACACCGCCCTTAGCTTTCAGCTTGTTGGGTTTAGAGGAACCCTTTCCTTTCTTCTTTCCTTTCTTGGGCTTTTTAGCCTTTGATCCAGAAGAAGATCCAACAAGTAGAACCGGCTTGTCCTTTTTCATAGTAGACTTAACCGTTTTTAACATGTTCACAAGCTCAGCGAGACTAGTCTCCATGTTGTGCATGTTAAAGTTGACAACAAAGGTGTCAAATGATGGAGGCAGAGACTGCAGCAGAAGGTCCGTATAAAGTTCGTTCTCCATAACGACTCCAAGGGACGCCAGCCTTTCAATAAGGGCTATCATCTTCAATCCATGATCATAGACTGAAGAGCCCTCAGTCATACGACATTGAAAAGCTCTTTTGAGATTTGATATCTCGTCTGTCGAGTTCTTTCACCATACAACTCTTGTAGGTGAATGAGGATCCCATAAGCAGTATCTTGATCCTCATTCTGCGTCTGCAGCTCATTTGACATCGATGCCAGCATGTAGCATCGAGCCTACAGATTGTCGTCAGCATAGGCATAAATAACCTGCATAATCCTCTAAAGTAATATCCTCCGATGGTACCGAAGGAGGCGCAGTGTCGAGGACATATGCCCTCTTCTCTGACTGAAGAATTATCTTCAGATTTCTTAGCCAATCAACAAAATTAGGTCCAGTTAATTTATTTTGTTCAAGGATTGTTGCAAGTGGATTCTTTGCCATTTTAGTAGTATAATCTACAAAATATGCACGAAGCAGAAAATGAGTAAACTATGGGAAAAAATATTCATTTAATATAAGGTCTTTAATACTAAACGTCTCCCACTATTTTTATTTTTTTTTGAATTCCATCACCCCTAATGGAATTTCGGGAAATCAAATTTCCTAGTGAGCTTGAGGTCTAATGGAAATATTTCACACCCCAATTTTATGAGCCCATGAAATATTTTTATCGGTAGTCAACTCTTTGACGATTGTATCACTATACAAACCTCAAGTTTGTTTTACCTCACCTCTTCTCATATACCCCAATTATATGAGCCCATATGATACTAAGTGTCAAACAATACCCATCAAACATTTGTGTAGATAGAGCATCAAGATGTCCCATGACTCATGGCCAACATAATAACGATTCCATCCCACGAGCATCTCAATGCTTGGTAGAGATCACAGCTTTCCAACACAAGATCACCCCACGACTCATGGTCAGTGATCAAGTGCGGTAACAGTCGTCATGTCTCTATCTTTGATGGTAGGCATGGAATGATAGGTCCTACCTAACTTGTCCATTTGTGTTTGAAATTGAATTTTCAAAAAATTCTTTTACTTAATTTTAGTAAATTAAGCGGGGTTTAATTTTATCCAAGACCTCATCATAATTTAAATTATGTTGGTTATTTAATGCATGACATCATAATATCATTCCACAAGCATAAAAGCATTAAATAAAATCCTAAGCATGCATCTAATACATACTTAAATAAATGGATAATCATGAACCAGTCCTATGCGGTCCATTTGACCCAAAAATAGACCTGAAGTCAGTTTAAGTGTAATAAAATGGAATAGAACCTATTCTATTACATAATTGTATCCCATACAAACATGGGCCTTCTTTTTTATTCTCCTTCGTCTTCCAAAGAAAAAGAAAAACCTTACCATCTATTCTACTCTCTTTACAGAAAATAAAATAACTTACATAAATTAAATAAGAGGCTCGCAGACCCATTTTAAAACCTAAAAATATTAAATAAAATCAATCACATTAGTCCATTGGTTCATGATCATCCCATACAAACTCATAATTAACATCATATGTAATTATCAAAACATGTAAATTTACCAAATTGTTAAACGCAATTTTTCTTTTAACTTGGTATAATTTTTAATTGCTTGAAAAATAATTTTTCTTTTGAAAAACAATTTTTCAGAAATAATTAAAATTAACATTTAATTTTAATATTCCAAAAAATTAAAAAATTAAAAAAAAATAAACCCGGAACGACACGACGAGCAGCAGCACTGCTGCCCGTTGGGCACTGGGTGCCCACTGTCAGGTGCCGGGCGCTGGGCGCCAGCGCCAGGTGACGGGCGACGGGAGCCCAGCGCCCAGCGCTGGGTGACGAGATTTTATCTAATTGTTGGAAATTAATTAATTAATACTGATCAATTAATTAAGGGTTCTATTTAATTTAATAGTTAAATTAAATTATTCAATTAAGTAATTGAATTATTTAATTGAACCTAATTTAATTAGGAAGCCCAATTGGAGTAAATTAAATTAGAAATGTTACTTTCCATAAAGATGTGTGACCCTCTTAGGTTCACTACTAAGCTAGTAGTGGGTTTGCAACATTTGCAACTTATGAATAAAAATTATTCCAATTAATTAATCCAATTAATTAATCCGCTTGGAATCAACTCCTTAATTCCAAGAACCTCACTATCCATGAAAACACCTAACAAGTAATCATGGCAACTAGTCTTAGGTGAAATAGCGAGTAAACCTATTTCAGTTGCGAGTACCATACACTTACGGTGCTTTCGACAGCTAATCTCTTGATTGAATCTAAGGCATGGATTATAAGTCGAAATACTAAATGATTTAATAACTGTGATCCTATTTCAAGTTTCAATGATTCTTGATGAATCACAATTCATATTGCCTTGACCAAGGTCTTTGAATCATGAACTACGAAAACACAGGAGATTCCCTTGTTTAAAAAAAATAAGTGTCGAATTATATGTTGGCCACTGACAAACCTCCATGCACACCAGTGCAACACCCAACATACCCCATTTGTGATTGTCAAGCAATCAGAAGATATATCAAAGTGTTGCAGGATGCACACAAGGCTACCATCGTGCCTCAAGTTTGAGGACTAGTCATGTACTATCGCAACACAGAAATTCTTATTTCGACGGGCAAAGCCTCCAACTAAGAATTTTTTGCGGGTCATATTCGGTGTACTTGTTCCCTAACAAGCACCCACATACATGCACTTACGTCTCTATGTTAATGCCAATAGAATGTGACATCATCGTCTCACAAGCATGCATTATACGTACGAGTCTTACTGAGCTATTACTGAGCTATTTGATGTCCCATCTCAAAAAGCTCTCGAGTTCGAATTTATTTAAGACCAAAGCTTTAAAGGCATGTTCCATGATCACCATCATATGCGCGACCATGCCCCGTTGCTAAATTTGGTCTAAGGACTTTATCTAATGTGCAGAATTAAAAAATGTAAGACATAAGATAAAGAAAATGCCTTTTTTTAATTAATATGATTCTAATAAGATTGTCTTTACAAAAGCGAATGAGTATAATATACCCAATCTAATTGGGGCGTTGGGCATCCTACTCTAACATAAGTATGGTAGCATCGACATGTCTTTATCTTTGATGGTAGGCATGGATCAATAGGTCTTACCCAACTTATCCATATTTGCTTGAAATTGAATTTTTAAAATTCTTTACTTAATTTCATAAATTAAGTGGGGTTTTCTTATTCAAGACTTCATCAATTTTTGGTTTGGTAATTTAAATCATGTCTATTCATTTGATAGCAAGCATATCACATGAAAGCATTATAGAAATCCTAGCATGCATCTAATACATACAATAAAATATGGACGATTATATGTGTGATACCCGAGCCTCTTACTACTCACATGGCCAGATATGATCCATGTACTACATATTAATTGCGTGATATTTGCATTGATAGACATCATATAATTTATTTTATTTTATATGACGTTCTTAATCATTAAACTTAATTTTAAAGCTCTTGCACGATATTGATTATCGAATCCCCTAACCTAAGTAGTTGATATTGTATTGAGATAAGAAGAAATTTAGGTATCAATATAGTGAATAGTGCTAGATTACACGTGGTAACCTTAGGAGTTCGAAAGGTGTCACCGAAAAGTTTATAGAAAAGGAGTTAGTTCGATCCTGAATTTTAATATTATATGTATATTTAAATCATACACTTGGGACAACTAGACATACAATACTATAATTTAAATGTTATATAACTAGGTTCATAAGCTTGTAACACTTTCGGTGCACAAACTTATCAATCGGGCAAGAACCGATGATTATTCGGTTGAAGAACCTAATGAATGGACATAGAAATTAGCTACGGGAATGAATGGTGATGAAGATAGGTTGTAACCAAATAAGAATATGTGAGACACACAATATTAGGATAAGAATATGTGAGACACACAAGATTAGGGCTGCAAGATAAGGGAGAAAATTAGATTATACCATTACATGCCACCTCAAGCTTATGCCACCTCATGCTTAGACTTATCAAGCTAGCACCTCAACCTATTCTTCACTCTTAAGCTAACAGCCATGACTTGAACCTTATTCTGAACCATTTCAGCTTCTAAATACATGTAAAAAGCTCTCTAAATAGGTCCTAAGTGATTCCAACCAAAAAAGGAGGTAAAACAAGCAAAGGGAAGGAGAAATAACCAAGTTCAAGTAGAAAACTGTGCAAGGTGAGCTTAACCTACGTGTTTGGCATGACTTTCAGATTTATTTTGAGGTTTATTGGCTTATTAAGCTTTGAATATTATTTTTAAATGTGTTAGGATGTTATTAGATAGGCTTTGATGCATAAAGAAAGGGTTTGTGGTTGGAAATATTTGATAGAAAACACTTGTGCTAGAAACTGTCACCTTGCTGTATTTTTGTGTTTTAGGCTTCAAAACTATATGGTATGTTGAATAAAACCTGTAATTATTATCATATACATGTTTATATATGAGTTAAGAGTATTGGAATGAATTTTTATCAGTTAGAAATTGAAATAGAGAATGATATTGGAGAAACACTCAAACTGCCAAAGTAGCAAAATCTATTTTGGTGTGCTGTGAAGGAGACTGAATTAGGGGGGATAAATCCATTAGTTTAGGCAAGCATATAACCTTTTTGTCTCTGTGTAAATGTTATATAAGTGTGGTAAAAATTTGGGAGAGATTGAATATACGTAAGGGTGCAAAAACCATTAATGTCGTGAAGTGTGCAAAACTGTCACGGTAGGAAAATAATCTGTTTTAGTATGTTGTGAAGAGAGCTGAACTTGGGAAGTTATATCCATGAGTTTTAGTAATTCTATGATATGTTTACATTTATATACATGTTATCTAAGTGTGGTAAAAATTTGGGAGTGATTGGATATGTTTAGGGATGTCAAAATTATCATGTAACTATATTGGACAACAAGTAAATATGAAAATGTGAATCTGTCCCATTTGATAATTTAACATACTTCAACCTAGACATTTTGCTATTGAGTGTTAATAATTAGGTACATGATATTAGAGTTATAATACTTCAATTATATGATATTTACATGTATCTAAGATGAGAAATTAAGGTATTGGAGGGACTAGATTGGGTTCTAGTTTGTAAAACCTAGATAGCTTGGTGTTTAAGGTCTTAGTATGATATTTTATGCTTTCAACTTGTCAAATTGGGAATGGTGCTTGATGTTGGTAATATTACAGACTATTTTACATCTAAAATTGGAGGGAAACAATAAATAAATCTAGACTAAGCCACCAACCAAGTAAAAGGTAAATAAAGATTCATTTGCAACTACAATGCATAGACATAGTAGATGTGTGAATTTAAGTAACATCATAAATCATATGTGCATAGTAGAGGGCTCTCTATTGAGCATACATACATGGGTATTGTCATTGGCACATGCATGCATCATATACAAGCATTGTAACAAATCTTGCATTGCACGGCATGATTCTGAGAAAGAAAAATATTTTGCTGACCACTACTACTGCACCGAAGCATGCATGGTTTTATGCATGGATTTGTAGGTTCGTGTGCATAGATTTGCATGTGTATGAGTATGCATGGATTTGCATGCTTATATGATTATTGGTCATTGATTGTGGCGGTGTACAGAGCTATTTTTTGGTGCATGGGATAGTAGCGTTGGTCAGGGGCCCAAGAAAGAAATGATTTTGAGAGAAATATTTTAATGCATAAAATTGTATTGTGGCATAGCATTTTGAGATGCATGACTTGATATTGTGGACTATTCTTTGACATGTATAATCATTACTTGCTGAGTGTTAGCTCATATAGTTTATGCATTGTAGGTGAGTACGGCGACACTTGAAGCATCTTTTACTGACTGGGCAGCTGTTGGAGCTCCTGCAGGTGTCTGAGGGAGTGTGTACATGGATGACGACCTGTTAAGCTATTTTGTTGGCTTGTTATATTTTGAGTCTGTTGTATTATATTTTTAGACTAGTTCTATATTTCGCTTTTAAAACTTTACTATAGATAAGTATGTAAATATTGTGGTCGTTATGGGTGTTGTGCTTTTATATAAATACTGATCCTGCAATATACATGACATGTGTGAGAAAGTATTTTAAATAGAGTTGTGCATGTAAGAAGTGATTTATCTTTTCTAAAGTGTTACAAAAAAAAATATTCCATATATGCACACAGGTTCTATCATGTCAAATTATACTAGATACCTAGTTGTCGAGTAGTGGGTGTTATAGTATGCCCACTTATACAACCCGTTTGAGCCAAAAATGGGTTTAGGTTAATCTAAGGGTATAAAATGGCATAGAAAGCCTATATATTACAAAATGTTGTATCCCATGCATACATGGGGCTTGACCTTCTTGATAGGTCTATGTGATCCCAAGGTATGTGCAGCGAAAAAATAAAAATTTAAAAATAACATGCCGTCACAATTATAGCAGTACCCCAGATTCGATGCGATTTTAACAGTCTCGCAATTCTAATAGTGTAATAATTAAAAATTAAAATAGTTTTGATTTACACCTTTCAATGCAATCCTAATAATGGAATTGAAACAATCAATTGCTAACCCCTTTTTCTGAATTTGTTCACAGAGATCCACTTGTCTCCCCTCTAAAGTAGTTCACACTTTGAGCAAGAATATAAAATTAGAATTCCGCTAGCAATTCTAATTTGATTACTAACCTAATTTTGGAGTGAATATAGTGAATAAAAATTCTATCTATCATCTTGTGATAAAAGAACTAATATTTTGACAATGGATGAAATTTTGGTGGAAAAAAGGATGAAAGAAGAAACTAATTTGTTTTCTCTTTATTTCTTAATGGCAGAAAGTTGGAGGAGAAAAATCTCTTCTAATTTTTTGCCATATGGTGTTTAAATTGGGGACTCAAAATTTCAGGAGTCCCACTCTTGGTATTTTTAGTCTCCTTTTGATTAGTTTGAAAATATTTGATTTGTCCAAAATTCTCCAACTCTATCCTTTTATATCTTCCAAACATATTTAGGATCTCCCACGAATTCCAAACTCTTGAGTTTCCATCCCTTTTCAACAACCTTCATGGGCCTCTCCTAATGGACCTTTTTGAATTTGACTTAGAACTTAATATTAATTTCACAATTAATCTAATTAATTATTTAGCCTAAATTCAATAAATTAATTCCATCTAAACAAATTAGGCTCAATAAATAATCCAATTACTTAATTGTGTAAATTAATTTATAGACTACACAATTAATTTGATTCAACAAATAATTATTTCACTCCAATTAGAATTCATGATCCTATTAGGTCCAATTAAATAATCTAATTATTTAATTGAATAATTAATTCAACTCCTTGAATTAATTTAAGCCCCAATTAATTAATCTCTCTTAATTAATTTGATCCAGCCCCTTGGATCAATTTCTAAGTTAAAAATATTCCATCTCAAATTGTGTGTGACCCTTTAGATTCACAATTAAGCTAGTAGTGGGCTTGCAACATCTGTAATTTAAAAATAATAATTATTCTAATTAATTAATCTAATTAATTAATCTACTTGTAATTAACTCCTTAATTTCAAAAACCTCACAAGTCATGGAAAACACCTAAAAAGTATATTATGACTATCTAGACTAAGGTGAAATAGCGAGTGAACCTATTTCAATTACGAGTATCATACACGTAAGGTCTTTACGTTAACTAATCTCCTAATTGAGTTTAGGGTATGGATTAATAGTCAAAACCTTAATTTCACAATAACTATAATTTTATTTCAAGTTTCAATGACACATGATGAATCGTTAGAAAACCCCCATCTAACATTCATCCCGCCTTGGCCAAGGACTTCTGAGTCATGACTATGAAAGCATAGAAGATTCACATGTTCTATCAGACAAGTGACGGATCCTTTGTTGGCTACTCATTAACCTCCATACATATCAATGCAACATCCAACGTACCCCTTTTATGATTGTTAGGTAATCAGAAGACACATCAAAATATAACACGATATACACAAGACTATCATGGTGCCTCAAGTCTAAGGACTAATTGTGTATTATCATAACATAGAAATTCTTATTTTGACAAACAAGTTTCCATTTAAGAATTTCTAGTGGGTCTGTTCAGTGTACTTATTCCTTAACAAGCACTCGATACATGCACTAGCATCACTATGCCAATATCATTGGAGTGATACATCCTCCTTAAGCGAGCATGCATCATATGCACAAGTCTATTGAGATATTCGATATCCTATCTCAAAAAGTCCTCAACTCAAAACTAATTTAAGACCAAATCTATAAAGGCATATTCCATGATCAACATCATATGCGTGACCATACCCTGTAGCTAAGTTTGGTATAGGGACTTTATCTAACTACAATAAGCAATTAAAGATAAATAAATTTGCCTATTTTATTAATATAATTTAAAATAGATTATTTTTACAAATACAAGAGTATAAAAGATGTCCAATATAATTAGCGCGTCGAGCACTACTCTAACAATCTCCCACTTGCTCTAGTGCTAATTGCCCATGTACTTTAGACCTATCTTCTCAAGATGTCCATCAAAAACCCTCTGTATTAGAGGTTTGGTCAGTGGGTCTGCTATATTTTCTATCAAAATGACTATATCCACTATAACATCACCTCTACCAATGATCTCTCCAGATGGTATTGCCTCATGATGTGCTTGGATCTTTGATGAGATCTTAGCTCTTTTGCTTGTGCAATAGCTCCTTTGTTATCACAGTATACTAATATAGAATCAACAATGGATGGAACCACACCCAACTCGTAGATGAAGTTCCTCATCCAAACAACTTCCTTTGTTACATCACATGCAGTAATGTATTTAGCCTCGGTGGTAGAATCTGTGGTTGTCTCTTTCTTGGAACTCTTCCAGCTGACCGCACCACTATTTATGGTGAATACGTATTCGGACATAGACTTTGAGTCATCTATATCGGACTAAAAATTAGAATCAGTATAGCCTTCTAGTCTTAGTTCTCCAAAGCCGTATACTAGAAAGATATATTTAGTTCTTCTCAAGTACTTCAGGATCATCTTTACAGTCTTTCAGTGTTCCTCACCTGGATTGGATTGATATATGCTCGTGACACTCAGAGCATATGCAACATCAGGCTTCGTATATAGTATACTATATATTATGATTCTAATAGCAGATGCATAAGTATGTGGGTCATCCTTTCCATCTTCTCAGGAGTCTTAGGAGACATAGCCCTTGAGAGAGAAACGACGTGACTCATTAGCAAGAATCCTCGCTTGGGTTCCTCCATACTAAACCTCTTTATCATTTAGTCTATATACATGGATTGGGATAGTCCAATCAGTCTTCTTGACCTATCTCTATAGATCTTTATTCTAAGAATAAAGGATGCATCTTTCAAATCCTTCATGGAGAACTGGTTAGACAACCAAGTCTTAGTTGACTGTAGCATCCCTACATCATTCCCAATGAGTAGGATGTCATTAATATACAACACAATAAATGTCACTACGCTCCCACTAACCTTCTTATAGACACAGGGTTCTTGTGGAAATCAAATGCTTTGATTACCTCATCAAACTTGATGTCCCAGCTTTAGAAAGCCTGCTTGAGTCCATAAATAGATCTCTGAAGTTTGCAAACCTTTTGCTCACTCCCTAATAGCAAAAAAGTTTCCTCATAATCAATTCCTTACTTCTAAGCATAATCTTTCGCAACCAGTCATACTTTGTAGGTCACCACCTCTCTATTTACTCCAAGCTTTTGCTTGTAGACTCATTTGCAGCCAATGGGAATAATTCTCTATGGTGAGTCTACCAAGGTCCATACCTTGTTGGAGTACATGGAGTCCATCTCAGATTGCATGGCATCTTACCAACTTCTCAATTCAATGTCAGACATCGCCTTTCCATAAGTCCCTTGGATGATTCTCCTTGTTGTTCTCTAATAAAAAGCCATACCTATCAGGTAGCTTTGAGATCCTTTGGGATCTCCTAGGAGGTTATGTGTCTGAAGGCCCAGCCTCAGCTCGTTGGCCCATTACTACGTCTATTGGGAGGCTCTGTAGTTCTTTGATTTTTTTCAAGTTCCACGACTTCGCCATTTGTATCCAATAGAAACTTCATCTCTAAGAAAGTAGCATTCCTCGAAACAAACACCTTTTGTTCTAAGGGGTCATAGAAGTATTATCCAATAGATTTTTTTGGATACTCCACGAACTTACATAGACTGGATCTCATATCCAATTTATCTCACATTTGTTGCTTCACATAAGCAGCACACCCCCATACCCTAAGGTATTAGGAAGAGGGTGGTTTTCCACACTATATCTCATATGATGTTTTGGGAACCGACTTTGATAGCACTCTATTTAATAGATATGTCATTATTTCTAGAGCATAGGCCCAGAATGAAAGAGGAAGTCCAGTGAAACTCATCATCAATCAAACCATGTCTAATAGGGTTCGATTCCTACACTCCACAACTCTGTTGAGTTGAGGAGTAGCATGAGGGGTCTACTGAGAGAGAATCCCATTCTCTTTTAGATAATCAAGAAACTTTATGCTTAAGTATTCACATCCTCAATCTGATCGAAGAGCCTTGATACTTAGCCCAGTTTGTTTCCCCACCTCGTATCTGAATTCTTTGAACTTTTCAAAAACTTCAAATTTGCACCTCATAAGATAGACATAACCATACCTAGAAAAATCATCGATAAAGGTTATAAAGTAGTGATAGTTCCTACGAGCTCTAATATTTAGTAGCCCGTATACATCCAAATGGATCAAATCCAATAGATCTTTGGCTCACTCCACTTTTCCAACAAATGGTGATTTTGTCATCTTTCCTTTGAGACATGACTTGCATGTTAACATTCCTTTCTATTTCGAAAGATCGAGCAATTGGGCTAATTTATGAATTCTCTTCTGAGAGACATGACCTAATATAGCATGCCATAGGAGTTGGGAACTATAATTATCTAATTTTCTTTTATTTTTTTGAACATGGAGAAAGGAGTTATGGGGAGTAATAGAATATAAACCATTTATCAATATGCCAGAGGTAATCAAAATTGAATCTTAAAAAATGGAACAACTTCCATGTTTTATTGAAAAAGTAAAACCTTCTCCATCCAAAACAGAAATGAAGATAATGTTCTTAACTATCTCTGGAACATAATGACAATTGTTTAAAACTAAAAATACTCAATTTCTTAAAGCTAAGTTGATATTTCATATGGCTAATGCAGCAGCCTTTGCTTCATTTTATAGTTGCAAGACTGTCTCTCCTCTACTTAGCTTCCTGCTTCTTGCCATCACCTGAAATCATTACATAGCTGAGATACACATCCAGTATCCAATACCCAAAAAGCATCATTAATTGAAAAGTTAACTTCAATAAAATAAATACCTGAACTCTTTAGGCTCGCAAGGTACTCCTTGCAGTTCCTCTTCCAAAGCCCAAGTTTCCCGCAGCAGTGGCACTTGTCATCAGTCTTATTGGAACTCTTGGAGACGCCACCAGTTGGCTTCATGCCTTTGGATTTTAAGGAATGCTTTCCTCTCCCCTTCTTTCTCTTGGGCTTTGCAGCCTTTAAGTTGGATAAGGATCCAACAAGCATGACTGGCTTGTCCTTCTTCATAGTGGAATCAGCCATCTTCAACATGTTAACCAGCTCAGCAAGGCTAGTTTCCATCTTATTCATCTTGAAGTTGGCAACGAAGGTGTCAAACGATGGAGGCAAAGACTGGAGGATAAGATACAAGTAGAGCTTGATATCTATAACGACTCCAAGTGACTTAAGCCTTTTAATTAGGCCTATCATCTTCAATCCATGGTCATGGACTAAAGAGCCCTCCGTCATATGGGTCCTGAAAAGCTCCTTCAAGATGTGATATCTCATCTACCTAATGTGTTCACCATACAACTCTTGAAGGTGAATATAGATATCATGCACATGCGCATGTACTGCATGTTTCATTTGGAACTCATTTGAGATTAATACCATCATATAGCAACGCGCTTGCAGATCATCATCAACCAGCTTGTGATAATCCACAAGCTCCTTCTAAGTGGCGTCCACCAGCTCGGCCAGCAGTGATATCACATCAAATATGTAATCTCTCTTTTCAGACTGCAGAACAATCTAAAGGTTCCTCAACCAATAGACATAGTTGGGACTAGTTAATTTAATAGCTTCTAGAATTGATGCAAGTGGATTTTTAGTCATTTATAGACAATTTACATAATTTAAATAAGGCAGAAAATTAACATTCTTTCAAAATATATTCATTTATAACAAATCTTTAGTTATAAATATATCCATTATTTTATTTGAATTCCATCACCCCTAATGGCAATTCTATAAATCTTATTTTCTAATGGGCTTGAGGCCCAATCAATATATCATATGCTCTAATTTTATGAGCCCATAAAACATATTGAAAGGTACTTAACTTTTGAAATTTGCATTTTCATGCAACCCTCAAGATATTTTACCTCACTTCCCATATCCCGAATTTTATAAGCCCATACTAAGTATCAAGCAAGACCCATCAAGTCTCCATGTAGATGGAGCATTAAAATGTTCCATGACTTATGGCCAACGTACAGATGAGTCTATTCCATGGGCATCACCATACTTAGTAGAGATCATTGCTTTCTATTATAGAGCCATTCCATGACTCATGTCAACTATTTTTAATGGTAGGCATAGATTATTATGCCCAACTCAATTTTATCCATATTGCTTGAAATCAAAATTTAAAAATTCATTTACTTGATTTTAAGTTAAGTGGGGTTAATTATTTTAACCAAGGCCTTATCTATTTTAATCTTAGTTTATTTAATATTTTTGCATTCAATTAATGGCAAGCATACCATTTGAAATCATTAAATAAACCCTACGCATGCATCTAATACATAATCCAGATGATCATGGGTCAATCCTATGTGATCTATTTGATCCAAAAATGAATTTAGGTCAATCTAAGGGTAAAAAAATAGTTTAGAAACTAATTTATATTACATGAATATATTTCATACATTCATGGGCCTTCTCTTAATTCTTCGTCTAGATCCTTCTTCTTTTCCACCAAAAATAAAAAGAAAAACTTAACCCTATTATGCTCTAATTTCAAAAATGTAAAGTACATACAATAAAAGAATAAGATACTCACAAGCCCATTTCAAAAATCCAAAGATAAATAAATCCAATCACATTGGTTCAAAAGGCTCCATGATCATCCCATACATGCAAATAAAATAATCATATGAATTTATTAAAGCAAGTAAATTTACCATCCATTTAAATTATAATTTCACGACTTGGAAAATCTCAATTTTTCAAGAAAACCCCCTTCTTCAAAATTTTAAAATTAACAGTTTAATTGAAAAACAATTAAAGTATTGTCGTGCCATGTATTTTCCCTCTTTGGATTGAATTGAATTCAATCATGTACTGTTTAACAATTAAATTGATTGCAAAGTTATTTTATCCCAATCAGAAATACAATAAATCAATCAAAATTTAACAATTAAATTCACAGGCATAAATCGAATTCGATTGAAATTGTGCAAATTGTGGCTCTGATACCACTAATAGGTTCATGTGATTTTGTGGTATGCGCAACGGAAAAATAAAAATTTAAAAACAACATGACATAACAATTATAGCACTACTCCAGATCCGATGTGATTTTAATGATCTCGTAATTTCCAATGGTATAATAATTAAAAATTAAAATAGTTTCAATTTATACCTTTCAATGCACTCCTAATGTCGTAGGAATTGAAGCAATCAATTACTAGCCCCTTTTCTAAATTCGGTTCATAGAAATCCACGTGTCTCCCCTCTAAAGTAATCCACACTTTGAGCAAGAATACAAAATTAGAATTCCGCTAGCAATTCTAATTTGATTACTAACCTACTTTTGGAGTGAATATAGTGAATAAAAATTCTAACTATTAACTTGTGATAAAAGAATTAATATTTTGACAAGGGATGAGATTTTGGTGGAAAAAAAGATGAAGGAAGAAAACAATTTTTTTTCTCTTTATTTCTTAATGGCCAAAAGTTGGAGGAGAAAATTCTCTTCGAATTTTTGGCCATATGGTGTTTAAATTGGGGACTCACAATTCTAAGAGTCCCACTCTTTGTATTTTTTGTCTCCTTTTGATTGGTTTAAAAATATTTGGTTTATCCAAAATTCTCCAACTCTATCCCTTCATATTTTCCAAAGATATTTAAGGTTTTCCACGAATTCCAAATTCTTGAGTTTCCGTCCCTTTTCAACAACCTTTATGGGCCACCTTTATGAGTTTGACTTGGACTTTAAAATAAATTCCACAATTAATTTAATTAATTGTTTAGCTCAAATTCAATTAATTAATTCTATCTAGTCCACCTAAGAAAATTAGGTCCAATTAAATAATTCAATTATTTAATTAAATAATTAATTCAACTCCTTGAATTAATTTAAGTACTAATTAATTAATCTCCATTAATTAATTAGATCCAAACTCTTGGATCAATTCCTAAGTAAAAATGTTATATTTCAAATTATGTGTGACCCTATAAGTTCACAACTAAGCTACTAGTGGGATTACAATATTTGCAACTTATAAATAATAATCATTTCAATTAATTAATCTAATTAATTAATATGCTTGAAATTAATTCCTTATTTTTAAGAACCTAACAAGTAATGGAAAACACCTAACAAGTGTATCATGACTACCTACACTTAGGTGAAATAGCAAATTAACCTATTTCAATTACAAGTATTATACACATAAGGTCCTTCCATCAACTAATCTCCCAATTGAGTGTAGGGCATGGATTAATAGTACAAACCCTAATTGCTCAATAACTATGATTTCATTTCAAGTTTAATGACTCATGATGAATTGTTAGAAAAAACTCCGTCTAACATTCATCCCGCCTTAGCTAAGGACTTCTGAGTCATGAACTATGAAAATATAGGAGATTCACTTATTTTGTTAGAGAAGTGATGGATCCTTTGTTGGCTACTCATTAACCTCCATACATATCATTGCAACATCCAACGTACCCCTTTTATGATTGTTAGGCAATCAGAACATACATCAAAATAGAACATGACATGCACAAGGCTACCATAGTGCCTCAAGTCTTGGGACTAATTGTGTACTACGTACCATGGAAATTCTTATTTCAACAAACAAGTTTCCAATTAAGAATTTCCAGTGGGCTTGTTTAGTTACTTGTTCCCAAACAAGCTCCAGCATATATGCACTAGCTTTACTACGCCAATGTCTATGGAACGAGATATCCTCCTCATGCAAGCATGCATTATATGCGCCAGTCTATTGAGCTATTCGATGTCCCATCTCAAAAATCCTTCAACTTGAAATTAATTTAAGACCAAAGTCATAGAGGCATATTCTATGATCACCATCATATGTGTGACCATGCCCCATAGTTAAGTTTGGTCTTGGGACTTTATCAAATTACAATAAGTAATTAAAGATAAACAAAATTACCTATTTAATTAATAATATTTGAAAAATATTATTTTTATAAATACAAGAGTATAAAAGACGCCCAATATAATTGGTGCGTCGGGCACTACTATAACACTTCTTAGCCTTTTCCTTTATCCTCCAATTATAAAGTAGAAAAAAAAACACACCTCATATTTTATGTTAATTGCATAAATGTAAAAATAATATAATAATTGAATAAGAGGCTAGTAGGCCCTATTTTAAAATCCAAAGAAAATAAATACACCAATCACATTGGTAAATGGCCCTATGATCATCCCATAATCATATATGCTAAAACATCTATTTTATGATTTTAAAGCACATAAATTTACCAATTCTTTAATATTGCAAATTTTCAAAAACTTTCGATAATTATAATTTTTAAAGAAAACCCATTTTTCTGAAATTAAAACTAAAATTTAATTAAAATTAAAAGTCATATTTCATAAACAACACACACTGCAAGTCAATGCAGTCGGTACTGTCTGGGAATGTGCCTACAGACTGGGTACCCGCAGGTTGGCTTGCGGGCGTGCAATAACTTACCCTTTCTTTGTGCACTTTGTTGCATTTCCTCAACACCTTGCTGGGCACCAGCTAGGCAAGGCACTCGCCAACGAGCAGTCCGTATAGGCAGCAACCCTTATACTCTACTCAAGCCAATGCTCAACCCCATTGCTCGGTGTCTAGCTCGTAACTAACGGCTTATGAGCATGGTGGCAGTGTGTTGTGTGTATAATTTTATTATATAAAACATTTACCAAATACAAAATTATCCCAATCTAACAAATCATGTAATATCATAATCCTTTTTTATTTAATAATTAAACACAAAATAAACAAACTCAACAAAAGTTAAGGCAAAATCATGGCTCTGATAGCACCGTTGGGTTCGCTTTATTGTAGGGCGAGCACCACAAAAATTTAAAAGTAATTAAAATATGCAATTAAATAATTTAAATGCTGCATCCTCGTGCACGTAGAGATTCATAATGATCACACGTCAACTAGTGTTTTATATACAACTATTGTAAAGAAAAGATAGTGTGTATTCTTACCTTTGTAGAACACTTCGATTGATGTAAGGTAAGAGGCAATCAATTATAAGATTGGTGTAATACATCTCGCCTAAGGAGCCCAAATGTTGTCCCTCTAAAGAAGTCCACACAGTGGACAAGAACCACCGAATCACTATTATGCTAGTAATGGTGATTCATTTTCTTGAACCAAAATAATGGATTGTTATAGAAAACACAAATTTTTATTCCAACCCGTGGTAATAAGAATTATGTTGATAGAATAATCAAGAACAATTTATTGATTGTTCTAGGAAAAAGACTAGAAGATGGAGAGTGTACAAAAATGAAGAAGAAACTTTTTCTTCTAATTTTTTCCTAATGATCGATTTTTTCTTGTCTTGTTACCAAAGAATTTTTTAAAATCCTATATCTATATTGAAAGAGGCCTTCTCCTCCAAAATAGGTAGTGGTCGATTTTAACATATCTACTATGTGCAAAAAATCGACCACTATGGCAAGGTTGGTTCAGGATTTTGATTGATCCTCAATCAATTCAAAATCTTCAATCCCTTCCAAAATTGGATAACAATCATCCTTTTGGATATTTGCAAAAAAGTTCCTCCATCTTTTAAATCTTCCAAATGCTTAATGGGCCTCTACTAATAGGCTATGAATTAAGTATTTGGGCTTGGACTTTTAATCCAATTAATGAGTCCATCAATTAATTCCCAATTAATTGATTCACTTAATTGATCGAATCAATTAATTCCATTAAGCGCAATTAAATAATCCAATTATTTAATTATCTAGATTAATTTAATAATTAAATTAATGTAGTCTTTAATTAATTAATCCTATTAATTAATTATTTCACTCTATTAGGCTTTCTAATCAAATTAGGTTCAATTAAATAATCTAACTACTTAATTGAATATTGAATTCATTATTTGAATTAAATTAAAGCTATAATTAATTAATCCCTATTAATTAATTGGATCCAACCAACTGGATCATTTTACGATTCAAGAAATGGTTTCCTCTATTATATCATGTGACCCTTTAGATTCACAACTAAACTAGTAATGGGTTTGCAATACTTGCAACTTATGAATAACAATTATTCTAATTAATTAATCAACTTGGAATTAACTCCTTAATTCTAAGAACCTCATTATCCAAGAAAACATGTAGTAAGCAATCATGGCAAACTAGTCTTAAGTAAAATAGCAAGTAAACTTATTTTTGTTGCGAGTGTCATATACGTACGGCCCCTCCATCATCTACTGTGTCAATTGAATCTAGCATATGGATTATAAGTCGAAGCCCTAATTTATTCAATAACTATGATTTAATTTCAAGTTCCAGTGACTCTTGATGAATCAATATTCATCTTGTCTTGGCTAAGGTCTTCGAGTCATGAACAATGAAAACACTGAAGATTCACTTGTCATTGACAGGTGATCAATTCTAAGTTGGCCACTCATAAACCTCCATGTACACCAATGCAACATCCAACAAATCCCCTTTGTAATTGTCAAGCAATCAAAAGATATATCAAAATATTGCAGGGTATAAACAAGGCTACCATGGTGCCTCCAGTCCGAGAACTAGCCATGTACTATCGCAACATAGAAATTCTTATTTCAACAGGCAAAGCTTCCAACTAAGAATTTTCTACGAGCGTATTCAGTGTACTTATTCTCTAACAAGCACCCGTATATATGCACTTACGTCTCTACACTAATATCAATGGAATGCGACATCCTTGTCTTACGAGCATGCGTCGTATGCGCAAGTCTTATTGGGCTATTCGATATCCTGTCTCAAAAAGCCCTCAACCCAAAACTCATTTAAGACTAAAGCCTTAAAGAAATATTCCATGATCGCCATCATATACGCGATCATGACCCATAGCTAAGTATGATTTAGGGACTTTATCTAATATGCAAAAAATAAATGAAAGATGTAAGATAAAGAGATCCTTGTATAATATGATTTCCAAAAGATTATTTTACAATACAAGAGTAAAAGACCCCTAATCTAATTGGTGTGTCGGACACAACTTTAATATGATCTTTGTTTATGGAGGTTAATGAGTGGCCAACAATGGATCCGTCACCTATCTAGCATAATAAGTGAATCTCCTATGTATTTCTTCATCCTTGATTAGAAGTCTTTGGCCAATGCAGGATGAATATTAGATAAGGGTTTTCTAATGATTCATTATGAGTCAATATGACTAGGAATGGAATCTTAGTTATTAAGTCAATTAGGGTTTCGACTAATGATCCATGCCCTATACTTAATTTGGAGATTAGATGATGAAAGAACCAGATTTACATATACTTGTAACTGAAATAGGTTTGGTTGCTAATTTACCTAATACTAGGTAGTCAAAATGCACTGCTAGGTACTTTCCTTAACTTGTGAGGTTCTTGAAATTAATTAGTTAATTCCAAGATTGAGTAATTAATCATAATACTATTTATTCATTAAGCTGAAAGAGTTGCAAGCCCACTACTAGCTTAGTTGTGAATTTATTAGGTCACACACAAAGTGAGATAGTTCACTTCTATCTAGAATAATATTCAAGGAGTTGGATCAAGTTAATTAGTGGAGTTTAATTAACTTGAAACTAGAATCAATTTAAAGAGTTAAATTAATTAATACAAATAGATAATATGACCTAATAAGGATTAGGCCTGTTTGAGAATAAATTAATTAATTAATTAATGGGCTTTAAATTAATTTAAGGGGTTAAATTAATTTAACTAATTTAAAATAATATGATTATTTTAATTGAACTTAATTTGATTTGGTGGTCATGTGGAATCAATTAATTAATTGATTGGATTAATTATTTAATTGGTTTGAATTATTTATTGGAGATCAACTAAGGACCACACCCAAATTTAATGGGCTCGTAGGAGAATCACATTAAGAGTCTTTAATTAGAGAATTAAAGACTCGATGTCTTAGTTGGAAATTAATTAAAACTTAAGAGTCTTGTATGGAAATAAATCAAAGACTCCTATTTTTTTATGGAAAGGAATAAGATAAGAAGGAAAGAGATAGAGGTGAGCAAGGAAAAGGACCAAATCCTAATTGGATTAGGATTGAACCTTTTTGTAAATACCTATACAAGAAGGGGATGGTTTTTAAGTCTTTGGAACAAGGAAAATTCATCCCCCTTCTCTCTCTTTTTTTCTCTGTCTTTATTTCTCAAAAAATTATTCTTTTCATCAAAAGATTCCACTCTTTTGGTATCAATTTAATTCTTTTATCACTAGTCGATTTTAGAATTGAATTGCACTCCTGAAATTCTAGATAAGAAACAAGAATTCAATATTTTCTAGCAAAAATGTTAATTATGATCTTGCTCGATGTGGATACTAGTAGAGGAAAGATACATGGATTCCTCAAGCGAATTAGTTTCTAATCCGAGCCAAGATTCAAATCAGTCTTGGAAGTTTTTGTAAATAGTTCATGACGAGGACAACAATTTGAATTGCTTCCACCCAACTTCAGCTGGAGTGCTCAACAAAGGTATATTTCCTTTTTGTTTTTTATAAACAAAATATCTAGGTGTAACCGATTAATCACATCGAATTTGAGACCATGTGTTTTAAAATTTTAAATTTCCACTGCATAAAGTCATACAACTTTGCAAACCCAACAATCATAACAATGGAAACTTTCCTTTTTAAATAAATATTTTTTATGGGTTAGTTCAGTGTACTTGTTTTCCAACATGGTAAATTTACATGCGTTGAATTTCCAACATGGTTAATTCCCAAACATGAAAAATGAAAAGTTAAATACATGGAAAATTTACAAGTTATGAATTTATTACATATAATGTGCTATAACTTTAAGGTTGCAAACTCAAATGCAGGTTGTGTTAAGTAATAAATTTCTCGGGAGTTCGAGGTCGATCCACATGAAAGTTGTTTGAAGTTTTCAAGATTATATTTCTTAAAGATGGGCTTTACGTGGTTTAAAATATAAAGAAAAATTTATGCTATAACTAAGAAATCAAAGAAATAAAAGTATTGAGGATTAGGGATCCGCTCTTGAGTTTTAGATAGAGAAACGATTATTTATTACTTTTTGAACTCTTTTAATTATCACTATTGGAATCCATACACAACGAAAGTTCTAATAAGAAGATATTATCAAATAACTCATGCATTAAGGTAATCATGATATTGTCTTACTTTTTGCAAATTATCTCTTGACACCAATACTTGTTTATGGGATCAAGTATTAATGCTGAACATTAGCAGTTGGTATAGTAGAATCGTACAATAAATTAAATAAACCCAAGTATTTATTGTGCCATTAGTGATACTTAAATCAAGAGTCATCACTAAATAAGAAGGGTTTTAACGCCAATACTTGTTTATAGGATCAAGTATTAATGCACACATTTGCCTACAACAAATCAAGGTTGAACATTAGCAGTCAGTCTAGTACAACCGTACAATAAGCTAAATGAACCCAAGTATTTTTTGTATCATTGGTGATACATAAATCAAGAATCATCACTAAACAAGAATGGTTTTAACTCCAACACTTATTTATGGGATTAAATATTTATGCACACATTTGTCTACAACAAGTTAAAGTTTCACATTAGCAGTCAGTATAGTAGAACCATATAATAATCAAAATGAACCCAAGTATTTGTTGTGTCATTGGTAATACATAAATCAAAAATCACCACAAAACAAGGAGGGTTTAATCAAAAATTAAAACAATAATATAACACCCCTGAACATTATACACTTTTATAACTGTTCTTCTTCCTCCCTCAAGAGGTTCACCCTTTCTTCTCAACCAAATGAAATTTAGAAAGACATAATGAAAGTAAAAATGACTAAAAATAAAAGAGAAACTAGAGAATATATTTTTATTACTACTAGAAAACTTACATTACTACTAGAAAATTTAGCCTAAAGAAAGACAACAATAAAACTTTTTTATCCTCTCTAAAGTTTTTTTGTGTGCCCTCAATGACATCTAAGAGCCCCTACTTATAATAGAAAAGTGTCTAAATTGGCATCTCCAAATTCACTCCAAATGTACTTCAAATTTACTTCAATTATGCTCCAAATTCACATCTCTTTTCCAGATCCGGTTTTTGTTACACATGTTTCTCCATGAAATCAGGTAATTTTGAAAAAGTGATCAACATGAAAGAAATATATTTGTGTGTTAGATTCATTTTTCAACTTGAATCACCTAATTCCAACCACTATAAAGAAATTTATTATCTCCTAACTTGCTCACGAAATGTATTGTCTTGTTTGGTTTTATTTTGGCTCTTTTTTATCTCTTTTTGTTCATTAATTCACTAACATAAAATATTAATAAAACTATAATATTAACAAGAATAAAGCAAGAAAAGTATAAAAGATTTGATGAAAAAATATGTTAAAATATGCACTTATCAAATTCCCCCACACTTAACCCTTGCTCGTCCTCGAGCAAGCCACAAACAAACCTAAACTAATTCACTTCCGAGCATATGCAACAAGCCTTTAAACTCCTAGGTGGTTTATAGAGGATGAGTTATAGTCTCGTCAGGGTTTCTAGTGGTGATACACGTAAACACCTATGGTAATTTACTTCTAACCATTATTTAAATCTAACAAGTGTAACAAAAATTGGATCTGGAAAAGTGAATCTAACCCTTAGTCATTTAAAAGTGAATATTTTCCCATAATAAGCATACTCAGGTGTGTGTATGAATAGTTAATGTCAACAGTAACGAAACCATACATGTTTCAAACAAGTAAAATTCCATAGAACCTCACAAAAACTATCACTCAATCTTTAATGGAAGAGTTAAGCATTATTGGCTCTTTCTTTGGTACAAATCTCCACCACACCGAAGGCACCACACGAAATCAAAAGGTATTCAACAAAGGTTGTAATTGGGGCAAAGGGTAGTGATCTGGGTAAGAAATAAAAGGATAAGATGCAACAAAGGTTCTAAAACCTTCATGGGATTAGAGACATAGAGGTTATCAACTCGTAATATTTTTAACACTTCGTAATTTATTTTTTTTATAAGAAACCCCCCCTACATTTATTTTCTATTCCAACCCAAATTTCTTTTGCAAGCTCACCTTGTCAATGGAATATCTTTTAAACTCCAAATTATTTTTAGAACAAGGATAGGATAATAGTGTAGTTAGGCTAAGTAAGAAGATATGGTTACTACAAAAAAAATGCTTATTTATTGAAAGGTTCAAAGTAGCTCACTATGGGAGATATTCTTTTGGAATATCACATGGGGAACAAGCTGATTTGGCCGTAGTGCTAGAAAGCCTAAAGCCTTAATCATTTTTCAAGTTATGCTCAATCAGTTGCTTACCTCGATAGACTAAAAGAAAAAATTTTAACACTCAACTCCTACATGTTAAAAATTCAAGTGATGATTAAAACGAGGGTATAAGAACTACATATTTTGACATGTTTGTCTCCACACTCTGCTTGTTGTACGGAATGAAATAATTAATTGTTTATCCTCGACTATCAGAACTCATAGGGATCCAAGTGTCTCTCCTCTATTAGGTCCACAATACTGAAGAGCAACACCAATCAAAAAGATTCACTAGTATCCTTTTAATTGTTTACTAATCTAAAATCGGAGTAAATTTTCAAGAACAATAAGAATTGATTCTTTAAGATTTTGAAACAATAATATGAAGAAAATAACAAGAAACTGATTTTCTTTTTCTTTCTTTTCTTTTCTTGGAGCGAAAAATAGAAGACAAACTTGTCCACATACATTCTTGATATTAATTTGAACTCTTCAAATAATATCAAGATAAATATATATCAAATATATATACTAAAATTATATTTATATATAAATTAAATCTTAATGGCCAATTTTAGCCCATAAAATCAGTCATTTTATTTATCTATATATAAATATGTTAATTAAATAAATTATATTCATTTAATTTATTCTCTTCATATTTTAGTGGACTTCTTAAGTGACCCACATTAATTTTTGGGCTTGGATTCAAAAATCAACAAATCAGTCCAATTAATTTAATCTCAATTTAATCAATTCAATTGATTAATTTAATTCACTCCAATTGACCTTTCTAATCAAATTAGGTCAAATTAAGTAATTCAATTATTTAATTGAATAATTTAATTTAAGCATTAAATTAATGCTTAAATTAAATAGAACCCAAAATTAATTAATTAATCAATATTAATTACTTAATTTCTAACTATTGGATAAATCCCAAAATTAGAAATGTTACTTTTCATAAAGATGTGTGACTTTCTTAGGTTCACTACTAGGCTAGTTGTGGGCTTGCAATATTTGCAACTTATGAATAATAATTATTCTAATTAATTAATCTAATTAATTAATTCACTTAGAATTAACTCCTTAATTCTAAAAACCTCACTATCCATGAAAACACCTAGCAATCATAGCAAACTAAACTTAGGTAAAATAGCGAGCAAACCTATTTCAGTTGCGAGTACCATACATGTAAGGTCTTTTCAACAACTAATCTCTTTATTGAATCTAGGGCATGGATTATAAGTTGAAACCCTAAATAATTCAATAACTATGATTCCATTTTGAGTTTTAATAATTTCTGATGAATCACTATTCATCCTTCCTTAGCCAAGGTCTTTGAATCATGAACTATAAAAACACAGGAGATTTCCTTGCTTAAAAAAACAAGTGTCAAATTCTATGTTGGCTACTGACAAACCTCCATGCACACCAGTGCAACACCCAACATACCCTTTTTATGATTGTCAAGCAATCAGAAGATATATCAAAGTGTTGCAGGATGCACACAAGGCTACCATCGTACCTCAAGTCTGAGAACTAATTGTGTACTATCACAACACAGAAATTCTTACTTCGATAGGCAAAGCCTCCAACTAAGAATTTATTGCTGGCCATATTCGGTGTACTTATTCCCTAACAAGCACTCACATACATGCACTTGTGTCTCTATGCTAATACCAATAGAATGTGACATCCTCGTTTCACAAGCATGCATCATATGTGTGAGTGTTACTAAGTTATTTGATGTCACATCTCAAAAAACTCTCGACTCAAAACTTATTTAAGACCAAAGCTTTAGAGGCATGTTCCATGATCGTCATCATATGCGTGACCATGCCCTGTAGCTAAATTTGGTCTAAGGACTTTATCTCATATGCAGAAATAAAATATGTAAGACATAAGATAAAAAGAATGCCTTTTTACTAATATAATTCCCAATAAGATTTATCTTTACAAAAGAAAAAGAGTATAATACACCCAATCTAATTGGGGCGTTGGGCATCCTACTCTAACAATACTAAAATTATTGGCTATCCCTCTAAACTTGCCATTTTTTTCTGGATTAGTTCTACAAAAAACACAAATATAGTTGAACTTGCGAGTGGAAAACCTTTCCATTTTATTTATTTCTTCTTTCTTTCTTTTTCTTTCTTTTTCTTTCTTTTTTTTTTCTTTTTTTTGAAAGTCAGTTGTGCAAAAATGAAGTACAATGCTATTTATTGATGTGTGAACAGGGAATGCATTTATTGTATGTCTTTTTCTTTTATTATAAAGGTTGAAAATCAGGACACAAAATTTGAAAAAAAAAATTAACTACTACACGTGAATGTACACATAGTTGTGACTGTGGCTCACATCTTCCTCTAGTTTTACGTCTAGTAACAACTTAAATACCCTATATGGGTCAAGGATATGTTTCCTATCCAATTTTCTTATAAACTGGCAAACAGGGTCTTTTAATGTCAGATTCACAAGACTATAACTCTCATATTCATCCTCAAAGTGATTTCATAAATCAAGAATTGCATGGTATACTAATCTACATGAATGCATCTCAAGAATCAATATAATGTCATCTAAAGACTCCTTATTCAGTCCATCCATAATAAATTGAATTTTATTTTCTTAATTTTTAGAAACCAAACCTAAGGAACAATACTTTGTGTTGTAAGTCCATTGGGCACATTTGCGATAAACTTGCATTTTTATTTTTTTTTGCCCTTCATTTTTTTTAATTTGTGTTTTCACCAAAACATGGCATGTTTCTAGTAAGCAAGTTTGAAAACTCATGTGAAAACTCACCTGCTACTCTTACATTTGCTTCAATTATCCATTGTATGTCCCTTGGGATGCCCTTGTGCATAAGCGAATTAATTTTTCAATCCTGATTTTATAAATTTTTAAAATTATATTTTTAGGAAGAAAAGGAAATCACTTCTTGAGAGTTAGAAGAATGTCATCCATTTTGAAAAGAACAAGAAAAGAGAATGAGAAAAAGAGAAATTCTTTGTACAGAGATTTATGTTATTTAGGAAACTGATAGGTCCGGCTTCAATGGCCACGGAGTACCGTTATCCGCCACTTAATCGGGAAAAAGAAAAAAAAATAAAAGAAAGAAAGCCTACAAAAAAAAAGTTAGAGAAAATATGTATATATATACATATACTAATCATAACAAGGGTTAGAAAGAAAAATAATTTTCTTTTGTGAAAATTGATTCTCTATAAACAGTTTAAGTCTTTGTCCATTTACTTTGAATACATTACCATTTCTAGAATTCTCAATGTTAATAGCCTCATAAGGATATATCTCTTTTACAACAAAAGGACCACTCCACCTGAATCTCAATTTTCTAGAAAATAAATACAATCGAGAATTATAAAGCAAAACCTTTTTTACCAACCTCAATTTTTTTTCTTGAAATTCTTTTATTCTTGCTTTATGAATTTTAGAATTCTCATGTGCATCATTTCTCAATTCTTGAAGTTCACTGATTTGCAATTTGCGCAATTTTAAAACTTTATCAAGGTTGAAATTAAATATTTTAATTGTCCAATAAGCTTTATGTTCAAGTACATGAGGTCAATGACAAGGTTTTTCAAATATATCTTATAAGGAGACATTCCTAATAATGTTTCAAAAGCAATTATATATGCCTAAAGTGTATCGGTAAGTCTAAGAGACCAATCTTTATGATTTGGGTTAACTGTTTTTTCCAAGATTTATTTTATTTCCCTATTTGCAAGTTCAACTTGTCTATTTATCTTAGGGTGATAAGGGGTTGCAACTTTGTGTATGATTCTATATTTTCTCATTAAAGTTTCAAAAACTTTGTTACAAAAATATTTTCCCCATCACTGACAATAAATCGAGGAATTCCAAATCGACTTAAAATGTTTTCTTTCAAAAAATTTATCACTACTTTTTTATCATTGTTTTGATAGAAAATTATCTCGATCTATTTTGAGACATAATTTATGACGATCAATATGTAAATAAACCAAATGATAATGAAAATAGTCCTATAAAGTCAATACCCCAACAATCAAATATTTCAATTACTAGGATGGGGTGTAGGAGCATCATATTTTGCTTTGAAATGGATCCTAAATTTTGACAATTTTCACAACTTTTGCAAAATATGTAAATGTCTTTGAAAAGAGTTGGACAATAAAAATCACATTACAAGATCTTTGTAGTGATTTTCTTTATCGAAAAGTGACTACCATGTGCTCTTGCATGAAAAAATTTAAAAAAATACTACCTACCATATTGCTAGCATGCATTTTCGATTAGGACAAAATAAAATAGAAAAAAGTAAAAAAAAAATAATTGGATAAAAAGAAAAGAGAATGAGAGTTAGAGAAAGCAAATATGTGAATATTGGCTCTCATAGCCTTGTTTTTCATCTATTGGGTTGTTTTCCAACAAGCGTTTGGTTTAATGTCTTCAGCCCAACGTTGCCTTTTTCATCACTCATCAACATATGTTGCCAAAGCCATCATCTATCCAATCACTATCTTATAATTTTGAAGCACCCAAATATGTTTGTCCGCTTGTATTTGAGTGAGGTCTTTAACAATGTTAACTATAATATTTTTTTTCTTTATAATCTAAACCACATTGAGCCCATCTTTTAAAAAATATAAACCCGAAACTTCAAACAACTTCCCTGTGGATCGACCTCGAACTCCTAATAAATTTATTATTTGATACAACATACACTTGAGTTTGCAACCTTAAAGTTGTAGTAAGCTTTTGACGCCGTTGTCGGGGAAGGTAAGGTAAGTATTCAGTTTTGTAATATTGTGTGTTTGTTTTCTTTATGGCTATATGATCATATAGTATCGTAATCATAATTCTCATTATTTAGTTAGAAATAATTCTGAAACTTTATTTGGAAATTTATTAGAATCCTCCACGCACTTCCACCATGGCTGAAAATGAAAATGTCTAGAATGAAAATGAGAATCAACAAGTGCGTAGCATGCGTTATTACTTGCAACCTTCTCAAAATTCTTCTCCTTCTTGTTTCATTTTTCCTCTCAATGTAAATAATTTTCGATTCAAGCCAGGTATCATCCATTTACTTCTATTTTTCATGGTTTAGATTATGAAAGTCCTTACTTCTATTTGAAAGATTTTGATGAAGCATATACCACTTTTGAAGATTAAACTTGTACAAATGAGATTGTTAAGCTCAAATTATTATTATTTTTTTTAAAGATAAAGCAAAAATTTGACTTAACTCTTTAAAACCTAGGTCAGTTAGCACTTAGCAAGAAATGCAAGCTGAATTTTTGAAAAAATTCTTTCCAATTAATAAAACTAATGCTTTGAAAAGACAAATCCAAAATTTTTCTCCAAATTCTAATAAAACTTTCTTTCAATGTTAGGAAAGATTTAAAAATTTGTTGAATTCATGCCCACATCATGGTTTTGAAAAATGACACTTAATTTGTTACTTTTATGAAGGTTTAACTCCTGAAATAAAATAATTTATTAAAGCAATGTGTAATGGTGAGTTTCTTAATAAAGAACTTGATGAAGTCCTAGAATATCTACATCATTTGGCAGAAAACTCTCAATCATGACATAGTATTAATTCTTATGAAGGTTCTATTATATCTAATCTTGCTAATAGTAATAAAAAAAATATTACCTTAGTCAAGAAGATGATCTAAATGCTAGAATTGCTAGATTAACAAGAAAAGTTGAGACCATGGAACTTAAAAATGTAAAGAAAATCAAGTCTATGCAAGATGAAGAAGTTTGTAATATTTGTGAACATGTGGGATACTTCACCAATGAATGCCCAAATATTCTAGCCTAAGCAAATGTCATGAACACATTCAAAAAGCCTTTTCATTCTCTATATTCTGAAACTTACAATCCACAATGGAGAAATCATCCCAATTTTAGTTGGCGAGATAATAACTGTGCCCAACTGTTACATTCACAAAAGCCACCAAACTTTTCTTTTTGTCCAGCTCCATATGTAAAATCGCTTGAAGAAACTTTGCAAGAATTTACGCATGCATAAACAAACAACAGTAACCAGAATTCACAAGCCATCAATTGACAACCTCTTTGCGTACTCATGAAAAAGGTAAATTTCTTGCTCAACCTCAACTTAATCCTTCCACTCAGTTTCATATTTTTTCTTCAGGTGAAAATTCAATCAAGAAGGCTAATTCGATCACAACTCTTCAAAATGAAAAAGTTGTTGACAAGACTATTCATCTTAAGGAGAATCCAAAGTCGGTAACCACTCCTAAACCTCTTTCTCATACTTATGTAACACCTCCCCTTTTTCTAGCAGACTAACAAATTCAAAGAAAAATGAGCAAAAAAAGGATATCCTTGAGACTTTTTGAAAAGTGTAGGTAAACATCCCTCTTCTTGATGCGATCAAGCAGGTGCCTCGATATGTTAAGTTCCTAAAAGAGCTATGCACTAAGAAATAGAAGTTGAGGGGGGATGAAAAAGTAAGTATGGAGGAGAACGTTTTGGTGGTTCTTCAAAGAAAACTCCCTCAAAAGTGTAAAGATCCATGTACTTTTATCATCCCTTGTACCAATAGTAAGGCCATATTTGAAAATTGTATGTTAGATTTGGGAGCATCAATTAATGTTATACCATATCTTATTTATACTTCTCTAAATCTAGGACCTTTAAAAGAAATTGGATCATATAATTGGCTGATAGATCTAATGCATATCCAATAAAGGTTGTGGAAGATGTTCTTATGTAGGTGAATGAATTAGTTTTCCTTGCTAATTTTTATGTTTTTTAGATGAAGGATGAAACATGCCCTAATACTACACACATTCCTTTAGGAAGACCATTTTTGAAGATAGTCCTAGCTAAGATTGATGTTCATGATGACATTCTTACTATAGAGTTTGATGGCAATGTTATAAAATATAATATTTTTGAAGCCATGAAATATCCTACTGACGTGAATGTTGTTTTTGCAGTTGACAATATTGATCCCAAATCATAACAAATGCTTGAGTTCACTGGCAAGGATGGAGTGAAGGTTACTTTACAAAAATATTTCCTTATGGAGGATTTGAAAGAAAAGAAGTTAGATGCGCAAATATTGGGGTTGTGGAAAATGATGTTACGAGGATGGATTCGTTACCAAAAAAATCAAGGTATGATGTCTTTTATATTGAATAACCAATATCTAATGAAAGGCTTCTACCTTTTGTATTGCAGACACATACAGTGTAGCTTAAACCAATCTCAGACCATCTTAAATATGTCTACATAGGTGAGAAAGAAATAATTAAGAAACCAAAATAATAAAAGTACTGAGGATTAGGGATTCACTCTTAAGTTTTGGATAGAAGAATGATTATTTATTTTTTTACTTTTTTTAAATATCACTATTGGAATCCATATATAATAAAGGTTCCAATGAGAAGATGTTATCAAATAGCTCATGCATTAAGGTAATCATGATATTATCTTACTGTTTGCAAATTATATCTTAACACCAATACTTATTTATGAGATCAAGTATTTATGCACACCTTTGTCTACAACAAATCAAGATTTCACGTTAGCAGTCAGCGGAGTAGAACTATACAATAAATTGAATGAACCCAAGTATTTATTGTATCATTGGTGATACAAAAATCAAGAATTGTCACTAAATAAGAAGGGTTTTAACGTCAACACTTATTTATGGGATTAAGTATTTATGTACACCTTTGTCTACAATAAATCAAGGTTTTACATTAGCAGTCATTTGGAGTAGAATCATATAATAAGTTAAATGAACTCAAGTATTTGTTGTGCCATTGGTGATACATAAATCAAGAATCATCATAAAATAAGAAAGGTTTTGATCAAAAATTAAAACAATAATACAATAGACCTAAACTTTATGTACTTTTATAATCATCCATCTTCTTCCATCAAGAGGTTCACCATTTTTCCTCAACTAAATGAAATTTAGAAAGACATAATAAAAGTAAAAAAGACTAAAAATAGAAGAGAAACTTGAGAATACATTTTAATTACTACTAGAAAACTTACATTACTACTGGAATACTTAACCTAAAAAAAGACAATAATAAAATTTTCTTTCCTCCTTTAAGGGTTTTTGTATGTCTTAAATACCATCCAAAAACCCCTATTTATAGTAGAAGAGTGTCTAAATTTGCATTTCCAAATTCACTCCAAATGCACTTCAAATGTTCTCTAAATCCACATGTCCTTTTTCATATTTGATTTTTTTCACACATATTTCTCTTTGCAATTAGCTGATTTTGGAAAAGTGATCAACATGAAAGTTGTGTATTTATCTGTTAGCTTCATTTTTCATCTTGAATCACCTAATTTCAATCATTATGGAAAAAGTTTTGCTTGATTTAAATAAATATATCAGTATAGATAGATCATTTCCAATATATACACTTGATGAATTTTCTGCTATAATCAAAATTGAATTGAACTGAGCTTCCAAAGCAAAGTTATAGTTCTATATTTTGGCTTTCAAATGAAATAAGATTCAGGTTCATAGAGCTTTTAAACTTAAAGTTATACTCAAAATACAAAAACTATACAAGTTTGAAAATATACTTATTTTTTAGCCCAACAATCACTTGGTCCAAGTGATTTCTTACGTATATTTTGATCTGCACATAATAGATTTAAGCAAAAATTATTCTTTTTTTCCTAATTGTGATACTTTTTTATCTAATAAAATATTATATCCCAACTTGCTTACGAAACATATTGTCTTCTTCGATTTTATTTTAGCTCTTTTTTATCTCTTTTTATCATTGATTTTCGAACATAAAATATTAATAAAATTATAGTATTAACAAGAATAAAGAAAGGAAAGTATAAAAGATTTGATACAAAAATATATCAAAATATGCACTTATCAAGGAATGCCTTCTGCGTTGGCTTCTCTGGCTTTAGATCTTGTTAACATTTTCAATGTCAAGGCAGAGAGTTCCCACAGACGACGCCAAAATGATATGGTCCAACCTCGAATCTATTTGAATCTTCATAAATTGCCTTTTTGTGGTTCTTCCTCATCAGAAAATAATCGTAATAGGGGTTCCTACCTGCAACACAAATAAACAGTTAGGAGTCCCTGGGTTTGTTTTGGGGATAACCCTCTTACGCTCAAGTCAGTAATAAAGCGAGGAATAATCGATAAAAAATTGATAAAATACTAAAAGCTGTAAAGTCCAATGTAAAAATGTTCTTCCTTGTCCAATCGTATGGAAAGAGTATTTATAGGTATTTATTATGAGATTTTGGCCATTTGAACCCTTTACTTATCTTGGGTCTAATGAGCCCCTATGGGTCATTTGCTTATGTTGGGTCTAACGGAACTATTTGCGCTCCGTTGTACTAATATTTAATATTTATGAATTTAATCAAACTATACTCATCACCAATATATTCGAAAAATAAAATTACTTAATCTAAAAAAAAAAATTAACACATCTCTCTCTTCTCCTTTTTCTTGGTCGCGTTTTGATTTGATCCTTTGGAAGCTCCTTTTAATAATTGCTCCGTAAAATTTGTCCAATTGTAATCTGTCCTTTGAAATCTCTGTCATTGCTAACTATCAGCATCCTTTTTTCGTAGTTTTTTATGTCCTTATTGTCCTTCCTCATACGAGTAATTTTTTTGTGGTACGTGACACTATCTGTTGAGTTTTGGTTTTTCTTCCTCGTTCCCATTTGACTTCACTGTTGTACTGTTCGTATGAGTCCTCCACTTAGTTGTTTGCTTTCTCCGCTTGGTTGGCAACTCAACTTTTGTTTTGGACTTTGATGTTTGTTTGCTGGAACATTTCTCCACTTTTTCTACTCCACTTCTTCAATCTACCTTTTCCTATGTGCTGCTTCCATCAAGGAAATTTGGAAAATAGCATTTACATTCATTTCTCTCATAAACAATGTTACAAAAGTTTTGGAGTTCTCTATTCTATTCATTATCAAAATTCAATTAGATTAATCCTAATATTCTTTGATATGATACCGATTAAGATTTTGGGAAATCTTGTCAGTCTCACTAATTTATATTGAAAAAATAAATATATAATCACAAGTATGATTCAATAATTTAGGTTGATCACAAAAATTAAAAAATTATTTGAATTATCTGCACCACATCGTATCAATTTTTTGTCGAATTATTTAATCAAAATCTTACCGCTTTATACGATTTAGCAGGGGTTTGAGGTTCGAATAAACCAAACTACACCACCCATAAATGTATAATTTGATTTATTAATATTAATATTAAATTTAGTTTTAATACTTAACTCTCAATTGCATTATCTATTTAAATTTAATTTAATAATTAACTTCTAAAATATTCATCAACTTCTCTCACACAATTTTTTTTACTTTTCATTCATCTCAAGTTCTAGAACATGGAGCATGCATGTTGAATTTTAATTTTAAAAGTTCAAAATCTTTTTATTTTTTTTTCTTTTAGTAGTGTTGGTATATATAGTATTTCCAACCTTTTTCTATTTATTTTCTAATTTTTTACTTTTTTAATTTTTATGAAATATGAATTAATCAATTTCTCTTTCTAAGAATTAGAAGATGAACTAACAAAAATTAATGATATAATAATTCATTAAAGATAGCATTTTATAAAATAGATAAAGTATCATTTAAGTGTCATTTACTATCAAACTCTTATTCATTCAAAACATATTCCTTTGGCTATTTTTATTATGGAGTAATGCAGTAAAAGAACTTTTTTATTTATTTAAGTTTTGGAGCAATTAACTTAATAACTCCAAAATCGCCTCAAGTCATATGAAATTAGAAAATAACAATTTCAATTTGTTCTTTAATAGAACTGCATGTGACAATTTGATTTGATTAATTTGAAAAAAATAAAATTTAAAACGACACCATGATCATCACTATCAACAACCGCGTAATGGATCTTGTACTGCAGCATACCCTCGAATTGCCTAGGGCTCCACATCCTCAGTTTGGCCTTCTATTTGGCTGGCCTTAGCATTGTTACGGCTAGATATTTGCCAAGGGTATTGGTGCCATTTGCCAGCCACCATGGTGGAAACCTTCTCGTCATTTTTGTCAAGTCAAAGGCTTCTTGTCGTGACTCCCATTCTCAAGAAGAACAGTGGAATCTCTCAGCCTCAAGCATGGTGATCCCGGATGTAGTGCCTCCTTGTGGACTCCTTAAGAGTGGCATGGCCCGTCTTATCCTCAGTGGCCAGTCCTTGAACGTTCTCTTGACGTCTCTATTAGTAGCCCAGCGAACTTCTACATCACTCGATCTCCTCAAATGCTTAGGTCTCAGGTTTCCTCAAATGGCACCAACTTGGATGTGTGAATTTTGTCCAGGGTCAATTACATGACTTCGTGTCTAGGGTTGTCTTCAACAATTCAAGTCCAAGACAGCTTCTCCAAGCTCCAAGCTCCAAGCTCTAGAACTATGGGGATGCCTCCTTTTTAAGGTCCAAAATTCTCAAAGATGGCCGGATCTTCAAAGAAAACGGACAGTTAGGGAGAGCTAAAGGATGTTGAGTCAAATACTTTGATGCTCACTTCATTTCAGGTGTTTAGACAGCTCAAACTATGCATGAATAAATAAATAAAAATTCCTTATGATTCAAGAGAGCTCAAGCGAACTTACAAAAATGATGCAAATAATGAATATTTATAGACCTTGGAGTAGTGAGAAAAGTTAAGACCATGGGTTAGCGAGAAAAGTTAGCACTTTGCCCCACATGCAAATACACTCTTAGAAATTCAATTACTAAGGAAGAATCTTACCATATAAATCGATACAAGAACTCTTCCCAACGGAGGATGGAATGTTACATTCTCCCCCACACACGCCCTCATGTGGAGCCTTCTGTAGGCCGTCCTTACATTAAGCAGCACCAACAAAGTCCTGCTTTAATGTCAATTTGTCACGAACTCAATCCATCCAAAAAATTAGATTATTTTCAATGACTAAATAATTATCTTGAATGACTGTGCACTTTTTAGTAAAAATACACTCATTCAGGGCTTAGGCACTTCTTAATAATCAGATTTATCATTTCCCCCTCTACCCTTTGGCCCTTCAATCAATTTATATTTCGAGGGGAAAGCTTACAATTTTACCGTTGGGTGCAATTTTTGTCAACAACACTTTTGCCTTCCTATGCACTCTGCATCTTCACCTACATGCAAATTGGTTCAATGGCGAAATTCATTAAATGGATTTTTATGCTAAATGTTGAGGATTATTCCAAAAGGAACCCAAGGAGCCCTGGGGATCAAGCAACATTCTTAGAGGTCATCATTCATGAGAACAAACTGTACACTCAGATTCCCTTATGCCAATGGCAAATTGAATATGGCATCGAGACCCTTTTGTATAGTGTTCAGAAAGCAAACTTGAAAGGGGCATCAAGTTAACACTTGAAGAAGAAAATAATTTTCATCACCAAGTCTCCAAAATTAGGCATTGAAAAGCAAAGGCAAAACCAATCTGCATCGCATGTTCAGAGATACTTAAACGGTAATTCATAAGTGGCACTAATCACAGCCAAAGGTACCAACATAAATCCCTCATCGTGCTTGAAAATCAGACTAATAACATGAAGAGGTTAAATCACCAAGAGGAAGTAACTTTAATTCATGCATGAAAGTTTGTCTTCCCAGTAAAAGATATTTCACATACATCATGGCCTTGTGAATGCAGATTCATGGAAACATGGTCGCTCAAGGCCAATCGAGATGACTCCAATCATAGTTTTATTATGCCTTTTAAGGTCTGAGAGTAACAATCAATTGGACATAAAGAGTAAGCTACTGGAAAAAGAGCATAGCAAAAATGTTGTAAAAATAAACATTGCATAAGCTACCATGAACACGAATTTTAAACACTGCTACTTCAACAACATAGTCATCACATAAAATTCCAGAATGAACATTGTTCAGAAATTTTCCATGAAAGTTGAGTTGTGGTGATTCTGCAAGAATGAAATCCCCAACTGCGTAAGTTCACCAGTTAGGAACAACAATAAGCAGTTAGAGAATGTAATATTTGGCCGCTTTGAACTGAAAATAAGAAAACATAAGAGAGTGTGGTTCATTGTATAAAGAGGGATATCCAAGTCTACGAACAGAAGAATACCCACTGATATCCATCTGCATAATCTGACAATATCTACTAATGGAGCCAACCAGTAACCTTTTCTTAGTTGGACACTTTTGGTCACAGATTTTAAATTATATATGGAATTCCCGCAGCAAGAAATGCAAAAATGACATAAAACTGAAAGTATCTAAGATGCACCATTTTACAAAAGTGACGTCGAAAAATTCGTAAAAAAAATATTGACTGAAGCAGATCAAGAAATTCCAAAGCAGTCAATGAACTCCAAGTTCAATTCACTAGTACCGAAAGGATAGAAGTTGCTGCCATTTAACCAGCAATAATGTTCATATTAAACCAAGATTCAAGTTCATAAACCGAAACATCAGAAATTATTAAAGAAGCTCTTCTTCCACCACCTTTAGCTCTTTTGCTAAAAGTAGTAAAGCAAAAACAGAAGGAAATAAATAAGAACTACAAACATTAGGATAAATAAACACGCAAGCAAAACTGATACGTGCACAGAAAATGCATGCAACCTATCAAACGAAAAATATGAAGATAAATTATTCTTCTTCAGTTATCCAGATTTCTCACATGGAAACTGCCTCACAAACAGAACCTATGCAGACATTTCAAATTGGAAAGTTGGCTAAATAAAGATCACCATCTTGTCCATAGACAAGCAAGACCATTTTTAATCTCAATTATGAGGATCCCTAAACAAAGCCAAAAAACAAGTCTTAATAAGATATGATCGAACACAAAAAATTGAACTCAAAACTAGTTGAGATAAGTTACTTTGACATACACTAAATTTAAACTTGTCGTCGAGTCTCTATGAAAAAGTAATAAAAGCATTTTCAAGCAAGATAAATTTAATTCAAATATCAGAAGAATCTTTACCAACTCAACATCAAGAAAGCACATTAGTGTACATTTTTTATGTCAAAATCAATTTAGAAGTGAGAACTATGTAGGTTGCCTGATAATTGGTTTTTTCATTTTCTTAGTCCTCCATTTGTACATTCTCCTTGATTCAGTGAATGACAGCCGTGACTCCTTTGACATCATTGAATTTTCAATATTATTTCACAACTTCCAATAACTACCGCTCTTAGAAACTGCGTGAGGGAATAGTGTTAAGAAAATAAACCATAAGAAACAAAACAGGAAAAGAGGGAAAACCAATAAGATGAAGACAAAAGTATATGATGGCTGTAATGCAAAAGTTAATGATGAACACCGCTTGGAATCATATGAACTACGCAAATCATTCTTCAACTTCTGTATGCATAAGCATATGTAGTTCCAATAGAATTCAACTGTAAAAAAATATTTTGCATTTAGCTTGAGATTCACTAAAAACAAAAATAAAAAGAAAAATTGCAATTACACCTTAGTCTAAAACCAGCCTGCCTGCAGGCCATGTTGGTCAATATAATTTTAATAGTGCAAAAGCTAAAAAGGGGTAAAAGAAAAGCTAATCTGAACCCAAAATTAAGAGAAGCCTTCACACTCACACACAACTAGGTTAACATTTTTGTTTACTAAATGAACATAAAGACTGGAATAAAAGAAAATCAACCAAATCAACTAGCTATAGCAGAAATAGAAGTTTTATTTTAATAGAAATCTTTCCCCCAATATAAGCAAAATTAGTATCTCATATATGTAGTTTGCAAAATCTGAAGATTTATCCTAAAACTTTTAGAACAAAGAACTTATGGACAAAAGCAAGTCGTCATAAAAAAATTGAAAAGTTCAAATTTATAAATTGGATGAAAACCCAGATGCAAGTCAAGAGAATTGCTTCAATCACCATTCATCAATTAATTTTGAGAAATTGGACTTAAGAGTGAATTACTTACCTGGTTGCTTCAATAGCGGTTTTCGGCATGCAGTGATGGTGGTTAGCATGTGAGGTGACCATGCAGCACTGAACTAGAGTACTAGACGTTGGTCATGTATCTTTGTTGATATGATTTCTAGGTAAAAAGAGAATAGAGATATTAGTGAGTGAGTGAGTGAGTGAGTGAGTGAGAGAGAGAGAGGTAGCAAAGTGGTTATAAAGTGCGTTAGATGGGAAAGAATGAAAAACTAGAACCCAAAGTTTCAAGGAAGTTTCTTAATTTAGTTACATTATAATAATTTATAATCACACAAAGACAAACATCTAACAACAGAAGTTAAACGTCAATATCATGAACTCGCATAAACAGTGGAAATTAAGGTCCGTCTAGAAGTGCAAATTATTCATAATCACAATACACAAATACAGAAGACGATTTACAATTTGATTAACGCACCAAACTCAATCATCTACATGAAATACCCACAAAAGTTGCATTCCATTGAAAAAAATCCTTCATTTCCAGCTGGTATTTTTACTACTTGGGTTGGAATAAGAAACAGGATATACGAAGATAAAGACTGCCTCTATTTTTCTTCTTTCTAGTTATTGTCTGTAAGTCTGCTCTGTAAAATACATATACATGGCTATGGCCTATGCACTAATATAATAGCCTATGTAAGTGTGAGTGTGTGTGCGGTGGTGGGTAGCAGATTGTGCCGGTGATCTACATGAGACTTGCATATGTATATCAGTATTTCTCAGAGCCAGATGTGTAGGTGATGGTCATCCAATACATGACACAGCTACATATCAGATTATGAGGAACACAGAAACATAGATAAAAAAAAATCAAAAAGACCCATGAATACAGTTGAATTTCACATAGTTTGAAAAGGAAAAATTGCAACTAAGCTGGAGAAACATCATACTACAGGTTCTTAGGTGGCAATTGCCTGAACAAAGGGTAATATCCTCAAGCGAAGTACAAATCTAAATGCTGGTTTCAAGCACGCTGTGTATAAGAAGCTAAAGGCTAGATCTAACCCAGTTTACTCTCTACAAGTGATATCTGCAAGAGTTTGACAAGCCAGAAGCCACTATTTAGGTTGACATGTGCAGAAGACTACTTTGGTAAGGAATCCCTTGATTACTTGGAAAGCATCTAACATGATCCACTTGACATTTATCAGCAATCAACAGGATTATAATTTTAAATTGCATGTGCTGCAAATGGCATATTTTCCCATAAATAGTGAACTTCTTTTAAAGTGGAAAGGACAGCAGTAGTCATCTCTAGTATGGAAATATGACTGCTAAATCTTATATAAAAGACTTACCAACTTATGTAAACCTCAAAATATAACAATGATCAGAAGATGATATACACCATTGAAAGAGTTCTCTTCAGTTGCTCAATGCCAAAGTACGAGGGCATCTTATTTCCAAAACAAATTCCTAGAACTTTTCCATCTCCCACTGCATATAAATGCTACACCACCATCTTCACCATGTCCAACTGCACATAAAAGCTACACAGGGAAAGATAATGATTGAGGAAGAACATGCAATATTTCTATAAGCAAATATAAACTAAGTATGCAGCAATTCTTCTGCTACTTTCATCTATAGATGAGGTAAATAAGCAATCAAAAAAGCATGAATAATTCATACTAATATGATTGCAAAAGTAAACAAATCCCCTGCAGGAATGAATGGTATCTTATATGCAAATGGGCAATATGCTTTCTCCACAGTCTATCAAAAATAATTAAAGATGGAAGAGAAGTCCAAGAAAGTAAATTGAAAGATCAGTCACATATATGATTAAGTCTAAATAAGTAATTACATTCAAATAGTGGGCTTGAGGGAGGAGTTAAAATGGGAATCAAAAAGTTCATTGCTTACCACTCACTGCAATCTGGAAGTTCAGGAATTTGAGGGTAACAAACACTCAATTCCTTGTCTCAAGTTCTCATGCTTCAAGATAGAGTGGTTGGTCAATGCATCAGAAATTTCAGAACTTTATGCCAACTTAGGTTCATAAATTTTGTCCAGCAACACTTTTAATAGGAGCATGACTGCTTTCCATCATTTCATTTAGTAAGACATCAGCTTCTTCCCAGTTGCCAAGCTCATGATACTTACGAATGAGACAACCATAAACAACTTCATCGGGCTGAACTGCTTTCTCAATCATCTCATAAAGCAAAATCCCTTGCTTGATGAAGTTGACCACATCTAGAGAGCCCAGAAATTAAACACGTGTAGGCATGCAGATCAAACTCCACACCAGTTTCAGTCATTCTCTTTACCAGATCCAAAGCTTCCTGAACATTTCCCTGCTTCATGGTTCCATCAATCAAAGATGTATAAGCAAATTTATCTGGAATCAAGCCCTTCTCAGGCATTTCCAGAAACAGCTTCGTAGCATCCTCAACGCATTCATTTTTACAAAGACTGTGAATTAGTGATGTATAAACAACAACATTAGGTTGCAAGCCAGAACTTTTCATATAATTAAAATATTCAATTGCCTCCTGGACATATCCCAATCTGCACAAACCATTAAGCAATAAACAACATGTCACAATTGTCGGAGCCATACCTCTTTCCTGCATTTCATTAAGCAGATTTCGTGCCTCTATGTCTTTTCCTGCCTTGAAATAGGAATCAATAAGCGTTGTGTATATTACTTCACTAACCTCTATATTATTCTCCTTCATTTCATCCAACAATGCATTCACATCTTCAAACCTTCCCAGGTTGCAAAACCCCCAAATTATAGTTCCATACAGAAGTAAATCAGGTCTGATGTTATGCTCTTTCATTTTTTCCAGAATCCTCATAGCGTCATCAATCCTCTTGGCTTTAAGGTACCCATCCATAAAAGCCGTATACATTTTCTCATTAGGTACTACCCCATCCGTCAGCATAGCCTTAAAAACTTCTTCAGCTTCCTTTATCTTCCCTTCTTCGCATAGGCCATTGAGCAATGCTGTGTAGGTGACAATATTTAACTTCAGAGCAGCTACCGACATCTCTTTCACAAACTTCAGGGCATCATCAATATTTCCCACCTTAAAGTTAGAGTCAATTAAAGAAGTATAAGTAAATTCATTAGGAGTCAGACCAACTCGACTCATATAGACGAAAAACTTAATAGCCTGCACCAACATTCCTTCTTTACAAAAAGCATCAATGAATGTGGTATAAGTTACAACATTAGGTTTAATACATCTTTCCTTCATCTCCCCAAGAAAGTTGAATGCCAGCGGCATTTTCTCATATTTACAAAAGCAATTAATCAATGTATTGTATGTAATTATATCAGGAGAACACCCGGCTGCTTTCATCTCCTCATATATACAAACCGCTTCGCACAATTTAATGTCCTTCATCCTCACAAACAAGCTTCTCGCAGCTTTCAAGTCCCCTTCTTTACACAAAAAACCAATCATTATGTTATAAGTATAAACAGATGGAACTATTCCAGCCCCAACCATATCACTGAAAAACTTCTTTGCTAACACTCCATCTGCCGCCTTTGAGAACTTATGCAAAAGAACATTGCAGGACCGTGCTTTCGGAATCACTTTAAAATTTCTCATCCTCAAGAAACACTCCCTAGCTTCCTCTTGCTGTCCCAACTCAACCAATACACTAAATAACTCATCAAACACCCCATAACCAGGGATGCAAACACTCCTCGTCAACCACAAAACATCCAATATAGTACAAGAAGTAAATGGTTTGGTATCATTTTTACTGCTTTTATGTAAAGTAACAAATTGTCTAAGAACATTGTGGGCACGTCAGAGTACATTCTCGAACAGAACAAAATGTAAGCAATGACACAATAATTCTCGGTTGTATGCCTAAACCCATTTTGGGATTCGGCCCACTTGAACAATTTCAAAGCTAATATAGGATCCTGTTTTAGCTCTATCAAGATTCTGAACACCCAAACAGGGGCTAACGCCGAATCAAAGAATCCCACTAAGCGAAAATCGTCCCATCTCTCTTCATTTACGATTTTCCTTATCGTTTCTCGATTAAAAAATCCATCAAAATTGCTAAAACTTACGAGTTGTCGACAATGAGCATCGAGAGCAGAAAAAATGAGTGGTCCAGGTTAATATATTTTCTGAAAAAAGATAACATGAAGAAGTAAATAGCGATGAGCTTACAGCATAATAATGAGAGTTTTTCAGCCTGCAGAGGAAAATTAACATGGCTAGAGCAAACCAAAGGAACATGAAAAGAGGTCAGACATGGACTCCGTTTGAAATCAGACTCCGAACATTCATTGCTATCTTAAAAATCCACAAAAATGTTCAAGAGTGCTGCAACTATTTCTTCAGAGAAGGGTGCTTGAAATGGGGTCAGTAGGATTTTGTGAGTGAGGTGTGAAGAAAGGGAACCATTTTTTCAAAACGCTGTCGTGTCTCTCTACTCTGTCGGGTAAAACTATCTGGATACTCCGATATGGAAAAAGGTTGATCCGACTGAGAACGGTTTATTGGGCCGTGACAAATTCTAATGTGCCTATCACCTAACAAGGGAAATATGAAAAGAATTAATGAAATTTTTAATTTTTGTTATGCTTTAAAAAATTAGTATCATAAGTAACTTGATATTAGTTATTGTATATGTACAAGAAATAATTTCAAACATATAGAAAATATCTTACATATTTCATGAATATTTATATTAAATTAAATTTACTTAATCTTTTATATCGAATCATGCTAGATTTGAAATTAATCTATTTATATTCATATTTGAGTTCAGATCTTTAATTAATCGCCTAACTATATATCCTAACATGGTGGTATTCAAATTAGATGTAGGTGAAGATTAACCACTCATTGAGAACTTTAGTTTGAAAGTATATTATAGTTTTATGGGGATAATGATAACTTTTAAAACAAATAGGTTATTATCTTTGTGCCCACTTTTAATTTTTCAAAACTGTAATTCACAATTTAGGTGTATATTAATCCACTCAATTCTATATTAATTTACTCAATTCGACCCAATAAAAGTCATCTGATTCTAATTACTCAAAAATAATAATAATTTTAAAATAATAAAATTTATCATAAGAATAAAGTGAAAGATTGACAATAATAATATGTCTCACTTCTAACTCGCATGCATTATATATATATATGTATGAATATGAATATTTTAAATTTTCTATCATTTTATTTTTTTATTTTATTCTCATATTTTCTATTTTTTTATTATTATTTATTAGAATCATCACTATAAATATGTTATGAGTTATAAACGAGGAACTCTAGAAATTAGGATCAGCTCTAGCTTTCTTAAGTTTCTCTATTACTAAGGTGCTTCAGCATCATCATTGACAGCACATGGATTAAATTTGTTCAACACATCAACCTGACTGTCAAGAATCAAATCGCCCAAGTCAAAGTCTCAACAACACGATTTCATAAAATAATTAAAAGATGTGTTGCAATAGTACTCTGCCAGTAATTTTTATTGGCCATTTTTATATTTTTATAATAAATATTCATATTTATTCAATATCAATCAAGTCCACGTAGCATTATGCAGCGAAATTAAAATAGTTTTTTTTAAATAATTATATTTATGTACCTAAATTAATAAAGAACATTATGTATACCCATGTGTGATACATAAGATTGAGAATTTTCAAAAAAAATTAAAAATTTTCTGTTATACAAACTTCGTTGTTTGTAAAAATTACAAACAACAAAAATAGTACAAATTTAATCTTTATTGAATAAAATGAATTAAATTGTTATAATTTTTATAGCTTCTCTTATTCTTTTTTTCAATAACAATATCTTTTGAATTTAAAATTTTTTGGAGGTGGAATCACTAATTTGATCTCATCCAAATTTGATTTCGTCATTCACTAACATTAATTCGAGGGTTTGACACCTTGATTTCGAATTAAACGTTACAGCTTCAACACTGTAACACAAATTTCATTGTCTGCAAAAATTGCAAACAAGAACAATAGTACAAATTGGATTTTTATTGAATTAAATGAATTAAATAGTTACAATCTTTATGACTCCTCTGATTCTTCTCTTCAAGAGCAATATCTTTTGGAGGTGAAATCACTAATTTGATCTCGTTCAAATTTGATTTCTCAATAATGTTAATTCGAGGGTTTGATATCTTGATTTTGAATTAAACATTATAACTTTAAGAATGTTAACTTGGTATATTTGGTAACTTCTTGATGCAATTGACTTTTTGATCTCCTCCAAAGTAGATTGAATTTCCAATAATGTAATACCCTCCAACACTAAATATAGATATTGGTATAACAATAATTTTGACAAGGTAGCACATGTGTGTGCATGTGTGTGTGTGTGTGTGTATATATATATATATACTTTTGTCAAATGTAGCACTTTGAGAAACAGTAAAGTATTTTCTCACATATAATCCTGTATATAAAAAAATCACTGTTTATATATAGTCAGCACTTTACATAATAATAATGAATGTAAAAATTAAAATATGCCCACAACACACCCAACAGGTCGTCATCCGTGTACATTAATCCTAGAAACCCCAACAACTTGCCCAGTAAGTCTATGGTATTAAGTATCACCAGACTCACTTACAATACATAAACTATATGAGCTAACGCTTAGCAAGTAAAGATTATGCATGTCAAAGAATAATCCACAATATCAAGTCATGCATATTAAAATGTTATGCCCACAATGCAATTCCATGCATCAAAATATTTCTCTCAAAATCATTTCTTTCTTGAGCCCTTGACTAATGCTGTTATCCCATGCACCAGAAAAGAGCTATGTATACCGCCATAATCCAATGGCTAATAATCGTATAAGCATGATACATACTCATACGCATGCAAATCCATGCACGCGAACCTGCAAATCCATGCATAAAACCATGCAAATCGATGCTTGGTTCGGTGCAGTAGTAGTAGTCAGCAAAATATTTTCCTTTCTCAGCATCATGCCGTGTAATGCAAGATTTATCATAATGCTGATATATAATATATACACGTGCCAATGACAATGCCCATGTATGTATGCTCAATGGAGAGCCCTTTACTATGCACATATAATTTATGATATTACATATATAATTCACATATCTACTATGTCTATACATTATAGTTACAAATGAATCTTTACTTACCTTTGATCGGTTGTATGTTACTTCTAGATTTCTTAAGTATTACTCACCAACCCTAGATGTGAAATAATCTGTAAAAATACAATATATCAATCACTATCCTCAATTAACAAGTTCATTATACCTAATGTAGTATAAAGATCTTGAATCTCAATTTAACTAAACAACTTTACCACTTAGAAACTATAACCGAATACAACCTTCTACGTACCTTTGTTTCACATCTTAAATGTATACTAACCTCACTTAATTGATGTATTATAACTCTTACAATATTTCCCTAAATGTTAGGGATCAAATACATCACATCTATGCTAGAACATGTTAATGAACTAAATGGGACAGATTCACCACTTCATATTTTCTTGCTGCCACATTAATTTGCATGATAATTTTGACACCCTTACACATATTCATTCACTCCACAATTTTTATCACACTTATATAACATCAAAAAAAATGTAACCATGTCATAGAATGACTAAAACGCATGGATATAGCTTTCCAAATTCAGCTCCTTTCACAGCATACTGAAACAGATTTTTCCTACCGTGACAGTTTTACGCACTTCATGACATTAATGGTTTTGGCACCCTTAAGTATATTCAATCACTTCCAAATATAAAAAGAGACAACCAGGTCATATCCTTACCAAAACTAATGAATTTATTATTGTAATACTAGTCCACTTCACATAGAGCAGAATTTGAAATTCGATAGTGACAGTTTTGAGTATCTCTTCAATATCATGCCCTATTTCAATTTCTAACCAATGAAAATTTATTTCAATACTCTTAACCCATATATAAACATGTATATGATGATAATTATAGGTTTTATTCAACATACCATACACTTTTGAAGCCTAAAACACAAAAAAACTGTAAGGTGACAGTTTTTGCCACAAGTATTTCCTATTAAGTGTTTGTCATCAAAAATCCTTTCTTTGTGCACCAAAGTCTAACTAAAAGCTTCCTAAAAATTTTATAAGAGATGTTTAAATCTTAGTAAACAATAAAACCATTTAGAATAATCTGAAAACCAAAGGCAAAATTGTAGATAAGTGTTACCTATGCAGATTTTGAGGTTAAACTTGATGGTAATCACTTCTCCTTTGCTTTTCTTGCTTTTATTTCAACTTGGAATCAATTTGGAGCACTTGGATACCTTAAGGTGTGTGTTTGGAAGATGAAAATGGTTGAAGTGAGGGTCTGGTCGTGGCTTAAGGGTGAAGGGTTTGAGGTGTTAGTTTAAGGTTAATAAGAAAGCATGATGTGGCATGTAATGGTATAATCTGATTTTTTTTCTCTTATCTTGCAGCCCTAATCTTTTGTGTCTCATATATTCTTATTTGGTTTCAACCTATCTTAGTCACCATTCATTCCCATAGGTAATTCCTATGTCCGTTCATTTGATTTCCAAACTGATTGACATCCGATTCTTAAATGATTGTCTAGTTTGTATTTCTAAAATCATATGCACATATGGACCTTGTATTATGACACTTAAATCACATTATATCATGTCCAATATCCCAAGTATGTTAATCCATGGATATACACTTTTAAAATACCTCGATCTAATTAAATCGAATCATATAAACTTACTAGTAACACATTTAACACTTCCAAAATTATAACATATAACCTATGAATATCTAATATATCGACCAATCTATTATTTTTCTTATTTAAATATAGAATTTGTTAATTAGGTTATAAGATCTCAACCACTTATATCATGTGATAATATTAGAGGTCTAACAATTAAGAATGCTATATAAGATGCAATGTAAATGTTAATACAAATTAGCATATAAGTAGCATGTAATGCATGAATCACATTGGCCAAATGAGTTGTGAGAGGTTCGGGTATCACAAATAACATGTTAATTCAAGGGTTTAATAACTTAATCTTGAATTAAATATTATTATTTTAGTAGATGTTACGATGAATGCCTAGACTTTCACCTTGAACATCGTGAATCTTATTAAACTTGATCGCCTTAAGTTAAGAGAAATTCCTCTAATACCTTTCTTACTTGAACTTTTTCTTCACAACTTATGTTTAACTTCTTGAAAATAATCCCTATTTATACTTTTAGAATATGAGTTCTTGTCATAATTATTTAATAAAGTGACGCAATTTAGTTGGTCCTTTATAATTTGATGGTCATTTACTACCTTAATCATAAGATGTGATTTAAATTACCAATATATCAGTATTCTCTTCCATAATTTGCAAGATACAATTTTGATTGTCAAAAATTGAGATTTGACACTTTGTGATATTTGATTGGATGAAAATATATATTAAAATATTAATTAATTTACTATTTACTTTAGAAATTAAATTTGATTAAATTTCCAAAATATAAATAAAAAATAGAAAATTTATATTTAATATATTATTTTACATTTGTCATAATTTAATTATCCATAAATTTAATTTGTCTATAAATGCAGGGCACGGACCATGCATCTTAAAGTGAATAAGTCATAACTATTTCTTAACCTTTTCATTTGTAATTGGGTCTTGCAAAAATGCATGTAAGCTTTTGGATTTAAACAAAAGAACAAATTATGGGCTGACTTTCAATTTGATTTTGATAGCCCAAACTCTCTCTTTTTTTCTCTAGTCAGTTTGGTATTAGAGTAGTATCCGGCGAGCCAATTAGCAGTAAACTTTTATACTCTTATAAAACCAGTCTTATTCATAATGTTTAAATAAATAAAAGGTATTTCTTTATATTTAATTATTTTTATCAATTAGATAAAGTCCCTAAATCATTTTTAACTATGGGACATGGTTACGCATATGATGGTGATAATGGAATATGTCTCTATGAGTTAGGGGTTCATTAAGATGGGATATCGATAAGCCCGATACACTCACACACGATGCATAATCGAAAAGAGAATGTCTAATTCCATAGACATTAGTGTAGGGACGCTAATGCATGTGTGTGGGTGCTTGTTAGAGAACGAGTATACTGAATAGCCCGATGGAAAATTCCCAATTAGAAAGCATTGTTTGTTGAATGAAAATTTCCTAGTTACGATAGTGCATTAATTAGTCCTTTGACTTGAGGCACCATAGTGGCCTTGTGCACTACATCATACACTTTGATGTATTTCCTGATTGCATGACGACCATAAAGGGCTTACGTTGGGTGTATGATCTTCGTGTATGGAGGTCAATGAGTAGCCAATAAAGAATCCATCACCCATCTTGTAAAATAGGAGAATCTCCTATGTTTTAATACTTCTTGATCCCAAAAACATTGACCAAGGCAGAATGAATACTAGATTTGTAGGGTTTTCTAGTTATTCATCAAATTATCAATTTGACTTGAAATGAAATCATAGTTATTAAGTCAAAATCGAGTTTTGACTAATAATACATGCCCTAAACTTAATTGAGAGATTAATTGACTGAGGGACCGTATTTGCATGGTACTCGTAACAGAAAATGTTCATTTGTTATTCACCTAAAACCAGGTAGTCGAGATGTACTCCTAGACGTTTCCCTTGATTTGTGAGGTTCTTGGAATTAAAAGGTTAATTTCAAATGGATTAATTAATTAGATTAATTAATTAAAATATTAAATTTATTCATAGTTGCAAAGTTTGCAAGCCTACTACTAGCTTAGTTGTGAACCTATTGGGTCACACATAAATCGAGATGATCCACTTCTATATCTATTTTGTAATCCAAACTGTTTGATTAAATTAATTAATGGAGATTAATCAATTTGAGTTAAAATTAATTAAACAGTTAAATTAATTCATTCAAATAAAAAATATGATTATTTATTTGAACCTATTAATGATTAGGGGCTTTTGAGAGTGAATTAATTAATTGATGGAGATCAATTATATTAGCTTGGTCTAAAATTAATTTGAGGAATTAAATTAATTTAACCAATTAAAATAATAGAATTAATTGGATTAATTGGGCCTAATATGATTAGGTGTCATATGATGGAACCAACTAATTAATTGATTTGATTAATTAATTCTATTGGGCTTTTTAATTAATTAATAAAAATCAATTAATTATACATTAATAAATTAATTAGAGTTCAAGCCCATGGGGTTAGAGGCTCATTAGAATTTTTTAATTGTTAGAATTAAAGAGTGCTAATAAAGATGAATTTTTTTTATCTTGAAGTGAAAGAAATAAGAGATAAGGAAGGAGAATGTTTCCTAATTGAATTAGGGGACTAATTAGGGTAAGAGTTAGAGATCTAATGGGAATAGGTCAAGACTATATTGTGTATATAAATACAAAATGTATGGGCCAAAAACAACAAGCAAGTGAGCTAGAATTTTCGGCCCCCTCTCCTATTCTCCTTCTCGTTTTTTTTTTGTTCTATTTTCTTATTTCAAGAAAAATTACTTCATCAAAAGGTTACATCCCTTTTTGATTAAAATGTTAATTTTTCCATCACTTGTTGATTCAAGAATTAATCTTCACTCTTAAATAGATTTAGAAATAAGAAGTTCAAATTTTCTAACAAGGATTAAAAGCTTGTGGATTTGCTCAAAAGTGTGGATACCATTAGAGGGACTACACATGGAGTCCTTGATGAACGTTTTGAGAGGCCATCGAAATTGTTCGAGAGGAGCTTGAAGAATTTGAATTATTTCTTACCCTTCATCAACCGGATTGCTTGAAATGTATAATCACGAAACTTTAATTGTTTAATTTTATTAAACGAGCAATTAGAATTGCAAATCGAAAATCGCATCAAATCCGGGATATGCATGTTTACATATGATGTATGATTTTATTTTAACTATTGAAAATTTTTAAATTTTTATTGTGCTTGCAATTTCGCGATTACGCGAACCTAACAGTGGTATCAAAGCCTAGACTTATGCGTTCTGATTGTTTTCGCAATGTCTTATTTATGAATCATTCATATGATGAAAAATATGTTTGATTGCATTTGTATTTGGGAATTATAATTCTAGAATTTTCTGCATGATTTTAAAGTATTAAATTACATGACACAAAAACGAAACAAATAAAAAAAATATGGTCTGGACGCGGTGCCTGACGTACAATTTTGCTGGGTAGCAAATCGTCTGCTGTCCGTTTTCATGTCACATGCAAAAAATTCAATTTTTTTATTTTTAAAATTAAATGTTAATTTTAAAATCCTGAAAATTATTTTTATAAAAAACCATGAATTAATTCCCAAATTAGAAAAGCGTGATTTTTAACAACTTAGTAAATTTACATACTTTGAATTTTTATCATGTGATAATTAAATTAAGCATGAATGGAATGAATGATCATGGAGCCTAGACCGTTTATTTTCTATGTATGGTTTTATGCTTTGGGTTTTTGATTAAATGAGACCTGCGAGTCTCGCCTTTTTCTCTATTTTTGACTCTGAATGTAAATTATATCTCCCTCCAATGTACTTCCCATTGGAAGAAATTCTAAGGTTTCTTGTTTGTTTAAATAATTGTAATGAGAGTAGTATTAGGATAGTAAGATCTATTAGAGTAGGATGCCCAACGCCCCAATTAGATTGGGTGTATTATACTCTTTTGCTTTTGTAAAGACAATCTTATTGGGAATCATATTAATAAAAAAGGCATTTTCTTTATCTTATGTCTTGCATTTTTTATTTCTGCACATTAGATAAAGTCCTTAGACCAAATTTAGCTACGGGGCATGGTCGCGCCTATGATGGCGATCATGGAACATGCCTCTAAGGCTTTGGTCTTAAATAAGTTTCGAGTTGAGAGCTTTTTGAGATGGGACATCAAATAGCTCAGTAAGACTCGTACATATAATGCATGCTCGTGAGACGAGGATGTCACATTCCATTGGCATTAGCGTAGAGACGTAAGTGCATGTATGTGGGTGCTTGTTAGGGAACAAGTACACCGAATATGGCCTGCAAGAAATTCTTAGTTTGAGGCTTTGCCCATCGAAATAAGAATTTCTGTGTTGCGATAGTACACGACTAGTCCTATGACTTGAGGCACGATGGTAGCCTTGTGTGCATCCTGCAGTATTTTGATATATCTTCTGATTGCTTGATAATCACAAAGGGGGTATGTTGGGTGTTGCACTGTTGTGCATGGAGGTTTGTCAGTGGCCAACATACAATTCGACACTTGTCTTTTTAAACAAGGGAATCTCCTGTGTTTTCATAGTTCGTGATTCAAAGACCTTGCCCAAGGCAGAATAAATTGTGATTCATCAAGAATCATTGGAACTTGAAATGGGATCACATCAATTAAATCATTTAGGGTTTTGACTTATAATCCATGCCTTAGATTCAATCAGGAGATTAGCTATCGAATGGACCGTACGTGTATGGTACTCGCAATTAAAATAGGTTTACTCGCTATTTCACCTAAAACTAGTTTGCCATGATTATTGCTAGGTGTTTTCATGGATAGTGAACTTCTTGGAATTAAGGAGTTGATTCCAAGCGAATTAATTAATTGGAATAATTGTTATTCATAAGTTGCAAATGTTGCAAACCCACTACTAGCTTAGTAGTGAACCTAAGAGGGTCACACATCTTTATGGAAAGTAACATTTTTAATTTTAGATTTTATCCAATGGTTGGAAATTAATTAATTAATACTGATCAATTAATTAATTAAGGGTTCTATTTAATTTAATAGTTAAATTAAATTATTCAATTAAGTAATTAGATTATTTAATTGGACCTAATTTGATTAGGAAACCCAATTGGAGTAAATTAAATTAATCAATTGGATTGATTAAATTGGGATTGAATTAATTGAATTGATTTGGGGATTTTTGAGTCCAAACCCAAAATAAATGTGGATCACTTAAGAAGCCCACTAAAGTATGAAGAGAATAAATTAAATAAATATGATTTATTTAATTAACATATTTATAGATAAATAAATATAGTGACCAATTTTATAGGATAAAATAGGCCACTAAGATTTAATTTATGTATAAATATAATTATAGTATATATATATATGATATATATCTATCTTGATATTATTTGAAGAGTTCAAATTAATATCAACAATGTATGTAGACAATTTTGATGATTAATGTAATCTCAAATTAGTCCACATACAATAGAAGAGTAAAAAAAGAAGAGTTCTTGGAAGATTTGGAATCCTTCCAAGATAAGATTTTGAAGTAGTTCAAAATAGAAAAACTTTCCAAGAGTTGGAAAATGATTAAAATTTACATAATTCAATTAAAAAATTTGAGCAAAATATTTTGTTTAAAGTCTTCTATTTTTACTCTTCAAGAAAAGAAAAGAAAGAAAAAAAAAATCAGTTTCTTGTTATTTTCTTCATATTATTGTTTTAAGAACTTAAATAATCAATCTTCATTGTTCTTGAAAATATACTCCGGTTCTAGATTAGTAAACAATTAAAAGGATACTAGCGAATCCTTTTGATTGGTGTTGCTTTCCGTATCGTGGACCTGATAGAGGGGAGACACTTGGATCCCTGCGAGTTCTGATAGTCCAGGATAAGCAATTGATTGCTTCATTCCCTACAACAACCGGAGTGCACGAAATGTATAATTCAATTTTATATTTATTTATATATTCAATTGAATAAGCGCGATCGTTAAAATCTCTTTCGAATTAAAGGGGTTAAATTTATGTTTGATAAAAAATTTAATTTTCCACTGCGTATACCCCTGCGATTATAGCGAATCCAACAAGATCTTCATTTGCTTTTAGTGGATAAGAAGAAATGAGCAAGGTGGAGAAAAGCAGGGATTCAAGACCCATGAATGTATGTGTGATACATTCATGTAATAAATAGGATTTATTATCCTTTTGATTAATTATTCTTAGATTGGCCTTAAGATCCACTTTGGTTCGAGTAGATCACATGGGAAAAGGCTCTTGATCATCCCATTATATATGTATTATACATGCATGCATAGATTTATTTAATACTTTCCTTTGATTATGCTTGTAATCTTAGGATAGTGTAATATTAAATAAATAACACGAAATAAGATGATGAGATCTTGGTAAAATTGAAACTCTCACTTAGAAATGTTCTAAGTTTAAGAATTTATTAATTTTATATCAAGCGTTAATGGGCAATCTTGGGTGAGGCCTAATCGTCCAAGCCTTCCATCAAAAGTAGTTGGCATGTGAAATATTGTCACACTTAGTCCGTTGGCCATGAGTCATGGGATGTGCTAAGTGGAGGTAATAGTTATGACCACTACTTGCATAGAGATGCCCGCAGGGTAGGAGAAGATATTGGCTATGAGTCGTGGGACATACTTTAGTTGTCCTATTCACATGGATGTTTGATGGGACAGGCTTGACACTTAGTACCATATAGGCTCATAAAATTGAGGTGTATGGAAAGTAGTGGGGCAAAATAGCTTGAAGGTTGCATGGGATGCAAGCTACCTTTTTGTTTTATCATATGGGCTCATAAAATTGGAGTGTATGATTAGACTAATTGGACTTCAAGCCCAATAGAAAATATGATTTCCTGAATATCCATCATGAGGATAATGGAATTTGAAGAAAATAGTGAGAGACATTTATAATTAAAGACCTTATTATAAATGATTAAACTATTGAATGTGTGCTTATTTTCTGCCTCGTGTTTTGTAGATATCTAATTTACATTATGGCTAAAAATCCACTTGCATAAATTCATGGCACCAACAAACTCACTGGTCCCAACTATGTTGACTGGTTAAGGAATCTTCAGATAGTTCTCCAATCCGAAAAGAGGGTTTATGTCCTCACTGGCTCCGCCAGAAGGGCCCACAGAGGAAGTGCAAGCAGAATATCGTCAACATATTGAAGATGATTTGCAGGCTTGGTGCTATATGATAACATCTATGTCAAACGAGCTACAAAGACAATATGAGGGTATGACACATGTTACTGATATCCACCTTTATCTGAAGGAATTGTATAGTGAACATACAAGGCAAGCTAGATGCCAAGTATCTAGGGAGATCTTTTGATGTCGTATGACGAAAGGCTTTTCGGTTCACGATCATAGACAGAAGATGATAGCCTTGATCGAGAGACTCGAGTCCATAGGAGTTGTTATGGACAACGATCTCTATGTGGATCTTGTGTTGCAGTCTTTACCACCCTCATTTAACTCATTTATGGTCAACTTCAACATGCATAAAATGGAGACTAGCCTTACTGAGTAGGTCAACATGTTGAAGACTGCTGAGTCCACCATGAAGAAGGAGAAGTATGTCCTACTCATTGGCCCTTCATCCCAATCTAAGAATAAAAGGTCGAATAAAGGGAAGAAAAAAAGTTCTTCTAAGAAGGACAAGGGTATGAAGGCCTTTGGTGGAGTAAAGAAAGGTTCCAAACCAGACGACAAGTGTCACTACTGTGGCAAGCCGGGGCATTGGAAGAGGAACTGCAAGAAGTATCTTGCAAATCGCCGGAACTCGCCAGAAGTGTTCCAGTATGTTCTTTATTGAAGTTAACATTTTAGTTAATGATGCTTCTTGGGTATTAGATATCGGTTGTGGTACTCATCTATGCAATGATTTGCAGGTGATGACAAGAAACAGGGAGCTAATAAAGGAGAGTAGATCCTGAGGCTTAGAAATGGAGCAAAAGTTGTTGCATTAACCATAGGAATTGTCTACTTAGCGTTAGGAGATAGAAAAATGATAGTTTTAAATTCTTGTCTTTATGTTCTTGAATTAAAAAAGAACATTATCTCTATTCCAGTTTTGGATAAAGAGGTTATTATTTTTCAATAAATGATTGAAACTGTTCCATTTACTTTGGTTCTTCTTTAGTTCATGTTGGGATTTTGACAAATAATTTATATACTGTCCAACCTTATAAATCCATCTTGCATATTCAACAAAGTAACAAACATAAATATAGATGATCATAGTTCCACATACTTGTGGCATGCTAGACTAGGTCATATCTCTAAGAAAAGAATCAACAAGTTAGCTAACTTGCTTGACCTTACGGAATTGTAAGAAATGCCAACTTGTGAATCTTGTCTTAAAGAAAAGATGACAAAATCACCATTTGTTGGACAAGTGGAGTGGGCTACAAACCCTTTGGATTTGATCCATATGGATATGTATGCGGGCCACTAAGTGTTAGTACCCAAGGAACTACCACTATTTCATTATATTTACCATGATTATTTTAGGTATAGGTATGTATATCTTTTAAAATACAAGTTTGAAGCCTTTGAAAGATTCAAATATTTTAGGCATGAAGTGGAGAAATAAACTGGGCGAAGTATTAAGACTCTTCAATCTGATCGAAAAGATGAATACTTAGGCTCAGAGTTTGAGAATGAGATTCTCTCACTGTGGACTCTGCCAGCAACTCCACAACTAAATAGGGTTGTAAAGCATAGGAACAAAACCCTATTGGACAGGGTTCATTCCATGATGAGCTTCACTAGGATTCCTCTTTCATTCTATGGCTATGCTCTAGAAACGGTGGTATTTTTGTTAAATAGAGTGCCAAGTAAGTCGATGCCCAAAATACCATATGAAAAATGGTGTGGCAAAAACCTTCATACAAGTACCTTAGGGTATGGGGATACCCTGCTTATGTGAAGCAGCTGGTGGGAGATAAGTTGGATGCAGATCCATCTTATGTAAGTTTGTAGGGTGTCCAAAGGAATCCGTTGAATACTATTTCTACGACCCTTCGGAACAAAAATATGTTTGTTTCGAGAAATGCCACATTCTTAAAGAATGAGTTTCTATTAAATAGAAAAAGTAAGGTTGTAGAGCTTAAAGAAATTCAAGAACCACAAAGTGTCCCATAAAAGACAGTAGTGACAGAACCACCCAAAACTAACATTCCTATCACATAGCCTCCTAGGAGATTTGAAAGGAACTCAAGACCACCTGAGAGGTATGGTCTTTTGTTGGAGAATAATAAGGAGGAGCATTCTTTAGATAATGATCCAAGGAATTATGGAGAAGCAATGTCATTATCTAAAGAATGCTTTGCAAATTGAGATGGACTCTATGTACTCCAACAAGGTATAAACCTTGATGGACCCACCACAGGGTATAGTACCCATTGGCTGTAAATAGGTTTACAAGCGAAAGCTTAGAGCAGATGAAGAGGTAGTGACCTATAAGGCATAACTGGTTGAAAAAGGGTATACTTAAAAGCAAGGTGTTGACTATGAGAAAACCTTTTTCCTAGTGGCGATGCTAAAATCCATCTGGACATTGCTTACCATATCAGCGTATTATAACTACAAGATATGGCAAACGGATGTGAAGACCGCCTTTGTTAATGGAAATATTGAGGAAGAGATCTATATGAAGCAGCCGAGGGGTTCATATCCAATAGGAGCGAACAAAAGATTTGTAAACTCCAGAGATCTATTTACGGACTCAAACAAGCTTTTCGAAGCTGGAATCTTTGATTCGATAAGGCAATCAAATCATTTGGTTTCCTTAAGAATCTAGTTGAACCCTGTGTCTACAAGAAAGTTAGTGGGAGTACAGGGATCTTTGTTGTCCTTTATGTCGATGACATACTACTCATTGGAGATGATGTAGGGATATTACAATCAACAAAGGCTTAGTTGTCTTCTTAGTTCTCCATGAAAGATTTGGAAAAAGCATCATATATTTTGGGGATTAGGATTTATAGGGATAGATCTAAAAGGATGATCAGACTATCCCAATCCACGTATATAGATAAGTGCTAAAGAGGTTTAGCATAGAAGAACACAAAAGAGAATTATTACCCATGAGTTATGGGGTTTCTCTTTCGAAGTCAATGTCCCCAAAGACTCCAGAGGAAAGAGAAAGAATGACTCGCATACCATATGCATCCATAATTGGAAGTATTATGTATGTAATATTATGTATGAGGCCTGATGTCGCATATACTCTAAGTATCACAAGCAGATATCAGTCCAAGAACTTATAACCCACTCGAGGATAAAAGTAGAAATGAGACTCGTTAAGTATTTTTCTTAGCCCGAATAAAGCATGTGATGGGACAGGGCCCAATAATAAAAAGTCTAAAGGCTAAGTCCAAAAGGTCTACTAGGATGGCTTGAGCTCATTGGCTCACTAAGCTCAAGTTATATATATACCACTCCACCCCAAATTATAACTCTCCATCATCAAGCTATAAGTACCCCATTTCCTCATTATTTCAAGGTACACAATTTATTTAGCTCTCTCCAGCATTTAGTTCTCTACTTTCTAATTATTTATTTTGCTCTAATTTTGAGTTGATTGTCAGTGGGTTTTTGCCAGGACAAACCTTGGTGCTCTAACGACTTATTTTAACGTATGCAGTAGCCTATGTAGCAATTGACATTCAATAAGGAGTTTGAAGGATCAATGTGATACCACATCATTTTTGGTGCCGTCTTCGGGAACTAACTATTTTAACACTAAGAATACAAACTAGGTCCAAAGCTGGGAGAGAGGATAGTACCCAAGGCGCCCCATATGAAGAGGACGTTGATAGCAACAAAGTAGATCAATGCCAACAACCTCTTCCCATCATGATCTGCCTCCGCCTCTCCAGGTGAGCCAGACCAGCCAGTAGTGTTGAAGATCACCCAAGAGGTTTTGAGGATAAAGATAAAGGATGTTACGGCTAAAGCTGTTGTCTAAGTAATAACTCAATATGTTGAGAACCAATTAAAGGGAACAACCCTCTCAGTCTTCTTACTGAAGTAGAGGATTCCACCTTGAATCCCCAAAAGATTGAGTAGAGGTATGAAGAGACTAGACACCAAGGAGGAGATACTCATGCAAACTCAAGCAGTTACGTATCCCCTTACTAGGAGAACATAAGAATAGCTAGTAGGGGCACTTGGTGGAACACCTTCTGCTTATAGTGGCGCCACTCAACTAAAGCCTTTCTCTACCACCATCTTGGCAGAATCCCCGCCAGCAGGGGTTAAGATTGCTAACATAGTATAATATCAGGATGGGTGGCCCACATGGGCACATAGACAAGTTTTATGCCAAGGTAGATTTATTCGAATTGAGCGGTGTTACAACATGGAAACTATCTAGAGTCATGGGAAGACCAACTATCCTAAACGGTATAGAAGCCTTTGAAAAATATCAAAATTTTTTGTGAAAGTTGGTTATGAAATACCTCTACGAGTAAGGGGTGAGGAGGAATAATGGCCACTAGTGAAGTAGGCCACGTAGGCAGTGAAATACCCACTAAGGGCTTTATGATCCTCTGACCAACATTGAGAAGGATGAACCTATAACAAAAAGGTAAGGAAAGTTTCTTGTGCAACATCTTTAAATCCTTAATATTAAAAAAAGTGTCACAAACTTATGCATCTACAGCCCGACAACAATCCTGCTAGAAGCATTAGACTCAGCTAACAACTTTGATGATGCATCCCTAGCCTAAGGGGAAGAAGCCTCACACTTTCCCTCGGACGCACCAGACCCTGAGAAAGATTAAACCATTTGTCGAGGACTCACTAAACCCCGAGGAGCTAACTTCTTCACTCGAATTAGAATACTCCTCGTCCTCCCAAGGCTCACTGCACTTGGGTAGACCAAGGGTGGCCTCAATCAATCCCTTTAAGTATTCGTGGTCAACAGGACCATTACCCAGAGGATAATGACTGAGAACTACAATAAGTCCTAGGACGACTAATGTGTGTCATTAAACATATCAAATTAAAACTTGACTACTAAAATAATTTTACAAGTATAGTGCGAGTAAAGGTTCGATCCCACAAAGACCAAAGCTAATTAATTTATTATCAATTAAAGACTCGACTCACTAATAATATGTTATAATAAAAAAATCAAAGTAATAAAATATTGAGAATTAGGGATCTGCTCTTGAGTTTTGGATATAGTAACTGATTGTTTATTATTCTTTTTACCTCTTTTTAAATGTCACTATTGGAATCCATACACAATGAAGGTTCTAATGAAAAGATGTTATAATATAGTTCATGCATTAAGGTGATCATCTGTAAATTATCTATTAACGTCAATACTTGTTTATGGGATCAAGTATTTATTTATGCACAACTTTGTCTACAATAAATCAAGATTTAATGTTAGCAATCGGTATAGTAGGCCAGACATTTAGCTAAGTGAACGCAAGTATTTGTTGTGCCATTAGAAATACATAAACCAAGAATCGCCACTAAATTAGGAGGATTAAGATAATATTACAACACATTTAAATATTATGCTCTTTTATAACCATCTTTCTTTCTCCATAAATCAAGACGAACAGCTCTAGGGTGATGTGTATAACATTTTGCTTTCCAGCTATTGATAAACTCATGAGGGATTGAAAGTGTGATATACTGCTCTTGTCCATTTGTGAGAATTGGACGTATTCTTTAGTTTGAGGCCTTCTGGTGGAGATCAAAGATCTAATTCAGTGGGTCAAAGATCCATGTCTTTTATAAAGATTGTATGGACTCATCAACGGTGGAACAGTCAGTTCTACTACAACATCATTAGGAATAGTAGAATACTCAATAAGGTTTTCTATATGGTTTGTAGAATGTCTTGGTAAAGAAAGGGAAGAATACGAAGTAAATAGCTCTGATATGAAAACAAGCGTCTCCTCTACTCGACTTTTGAGCTATAAAACACTTTCCTATCATATTTTTAGGGCACAAGAAAACCAACTTGGCTCTGATACCACGATATGATAGAGAAAACACATATCCATGTGAATGTAACGTTGTTTTGTGAATTTTATCAAGTTGTCTTAGCTTTTGATATAGGATGAAATAAGGAATGTCAGGACTCAATGTAACACCCCCATTACTACAGAACTATATATATAGTATAATTTAACATGATAGAGCCTGTGTGCATGCATTATTATTATTTTTTTCCTGCAACATATTAATAAATAATAAATATTTTCCCACTCACAGACTAATATATATACCTGCAGAGGACCCATAACAATCATAATATTTATATATCCGTGTACAGAAAAATTATAAAAGTAACACATTGTACAAATCCCAAAACCTAATACAATAGACTACAAAATCAAATAAGTTAACAATCAACCCAACAGGTCGTCATCCATGTACACTGATCCTTAGAACCTGTAGGAACCCCAACAACTTGCCTAGTAAGTCCATGGTATCAAGTATCACCAGACTAACCTACAATGCATAAACTATATGAGCTAACGCTCAGCAAGTAAAGATTATGCATGTAAAAGAATAATCCACAATATCAAGTCATGCATCTCAAAATGCTATGCCCACAATGCAATTCCATGCATCAAAATATTTCTCTCAAAATCATTTCTTTCTTCGGCCCCTGACCAAATGCTACTATCCCATGCACCGAAAAAGAGCTCTGCACATCGCCATAATCTAATGGCCAATAATTATAAAAGCATGAAAATCCATGTACACTCATACGCATGTAAATCCATGCATGCAAACCTATAAATCCATGCATAAAACCATGCAAATCCATGCATGCTTCGGTGCACTAGTAGTGGTCAGTAAAATATTTTCCTTTCTTAGAATCATGTCGTGCAATGCACGATTTATCACAATGCTTGTATATGATGTATGCACGTGCCAATGCCTATGTATGTATGCTCAATGGACATGAATGACAGTAATGCATGCCCTCTGTTAAGCACATATGATCAATGGTATTACATATAAATCACACATTTACTATGTCTATGCATTGTAGTTGCACATGAATCTTTACTTACCTTTGATCGGTTGTGTGTTACTTTTAGGTTTCTTAAGTATTACTCCCCAACCCTAGATGTGAAACAATCTGTAAAAATACAAGATATCAATCACCATCCTCAATTAACAAGTTCATTATACCTAATGTAGTATAAAGATCTTGAATCTCAATTTAACTAAATAATCTTACCACTTAGAAACTATAACTGAATACAACCTTTTACGTACCTTTGTTCCACATCTTAAATGTATACTAACCTCACTTAATTGATGTATTATAACTCTTACAACATTTCCCTAAATGTTAGGGATCAAATGCACCACATCTATGCTGGAACATGTTAATGAACCAAATGGGACAGATTCACCACTTCACATTTTCTTGCTGCCACATTAATTTGCATGATGATTTTGACACCCTTAGACATATTCATTCACTCCACAATTTTTATCACACTTATATAACATCAAAAACAATGTAACCATGTCATTGAATGGCTAAAACTCACGGATATAGCTTCCCAAGTTCAGCTCCTTTCACAGCATACTGAAACAGATTTTTCCCACCATGACAGTTTTACGCACTTCATGACATTAATGGTTTTGGCACCCTTAAGTATATTCAATCACTCCCAAATTTTCACCACACTTATATAACATATAAAAAGAAACAACCAGGTCATATACTTGCCAAAACTAATGGATTTAATACTATAAAACAAGTCCACTTCACATAGGACAGAATCTGAAATTCGATGGTGATAGTTTTGAGCATCTCTTCAATATCATGCCCTATTTCAATTTTTAACCAATGAAAATTTATTCCAATACTCTTAACCCATATATAAACATGTATATGATGATAATTATAGGTTTTATTCAACATACCATACACTTTTGAAGCCTAAAATACAAGAAAACAGTAAGGTGACAGTTTCTGCCACAAGTATTTTCTATTAAGTGTTTGTCATCAAAAACCCTTTCTTTGTGCACCAAAGTCTAACTAAAAACTTCCTAACACTTTATAAGAGGTATTGAAAGCTTAGTAAATAATAAAATCATTCAGAATAATCTGAAAACCAAAGGTAAAACCGTAGATAAGTGTTACCTATGCAGATTTTGAGGTTAAACTTGATGGTAATCACTTCTCCTTTACTCTTCTTGCTTTTATTTCAACTTGGAATCAATTTGGAGCACTTGGATATCTTAAGGTATGTGTTTGGAAGATGAAAATGGCTGAAATGAAGGTCTGGTCGTGGCTTAAGGGTGAAGGGTTTGAGGTGTTAACTTGAGATGTTAGCTTAAGCTTAATAAGAAAGCATGAGGTGGCATGTAATGGTATAATCTAATTTTCTCTCTTATCTTGCAGCCCTAATATTGTGTGTCTCACATATTCTTATTTGGATGCAACCTATCTTAGTCACCATTCATTCCCATAGGTAATTCCTATGTCCGTTCATTCGATCTCCAAACCGATTAACATCCGATTCTTAAATGATTGTCTAGTTTGTATTTCTAAAATCATATGCACATATGGACCTTGTATTATGACACTTAAATCACATTATATCATGTCCAATATCTCAAGTATGTTAATCCATAGATGTATACTTTTAAAACACATCGATCTAATTAAATCGAATCATATAAACTTACTAGTAACACCTTTAACACTTCCAAAATTATAACATATAACCTATGAATATCCAATATATCGACCAATCTATTCTTTTTCTTATTTAAATATAGAATTTCTTAATTAGGTTATAAGATCTCAACCACTTATATCATGTGATAGCATTAGAGGTCTAATGATTAAGAATGCTATATAAGATGCCAAGTAAATGTTAATGCAAATTAGCATATAAGTAGCATGTAATGCATGAATCACATTGGTCAAGTGAGTTGTGAGAGGTTCAGGTATCACACTCAAGCAAACATCTTGTCAGAGTCTTGGTACCCATTCTAACAGAAACTTAATGAGTTGATGTAAAAACTTCGTACATGGATGCAAAAAGTGTCCTAATTAACTTATATTCTTAATTAAATTATTGCACAGTCATCACCACATTTAAGTTGAATAAATATTAATTAATTTGAAATGAATACATACGAGACTAAGGGCACATAATATTATCTTATGTAGAACTTTAAGTTTTGAATAAGAGTGAGTTGACTGATGCGGGGCTCACAAATGTGAACCTCTATAATAAATCTTTGTGCATGGTGAAATCAGGCAAGAAACGAGAGTATATATGATGTTTTGCACACAAACTTAGATTGCAACGGAATTCTCCATATTTACAAAGTAAAGTATAAGAATACTATATCTCAAGTTTGAGTTTAAACATGTAGATTTAATTATGAAAATACATGACACCATATGCATGTATTATTTCATGCACTATATCAATCATCTTTAACTTTTAATCCTGTGGTGGAATAACGAAAGTAGGGAGTGATGCAATCATTGTGACAAACTCTTTTTTCCAAGTAAAACAGTGAGCTTGATGAGTTGATACACAAATTTCATACGCAAACTTAGAATTCAACTCAATTGATTGACATGTAAATTAAAGAAATCATGACACTAGTGTGGCCCCAATTTAAGAAGGAGTAGAAATTAAATTGATAGAAATAAAACACATGCGAGACCAAGGGTGTGTATTGCTATCTTATTCAAAACTTAAGACTTGCGTTGTAATTTTAATCTAGATGAGTTGACTAATACAAACTACACACATGCTAAACTCTTATAGATCCCATTGTGTCTAATCAAATCGAATCAAAATAAACATAAGTACAAGCCTAAGCTTAAAATATTCCAAAGACAAACACCTGAAAATAACAAGAAAAGAAAAAAATTAAACTATCAAGATAAAATATAAAAATAAAATGGAAAACTTGAAAATGATAATATCAATTAGACACTTGGTGTAACACCCCTTAACCTAACTGCAGAGCCTAAACAAGCTGGTACAATTAAGTTAAGAAATGTTAATTTTTCATCAATACTAGAGTTATGGTTTTAATAAAAGTTCTCATTTTTAGCTATAAGGGAAAGAGCTTGAATTGTTTTAAACACACCATATACATATATCAAAATTGAGTATATCTGTTTACAAAACCATAACAGAGCGGCTTATTTAAAAATAAATAGACTTTTCAAAATATGATACAAAACAGCTCGAAGCACGATATATGAACAAATCTTTGTCCGATTGCTTTAGAGACTCAGTCAACCTCTAAACCTATACATTTCCACCTGCATCACATGAATCTAATGAGCTAAAGGCTCATAAAGGTGAAACTGATGCAATAACAAATAGCGTACATACAAATCACATAAATGATTAAATATAATATTTAATTTAATAACTTTCTTTCATAAATTATTCTTTGGGGCCCCTGAAATGTGGTACCTAACTAATAATGATAGACCGTAGTTTTTGGAACCTGTTCATAATGATTGGCCAATAAGAGAACTAATATGGGGTTTCCATACTTGGTCTTTCAACCTCAGGTATTAGCCGTATTCTATCTCATTCATTATGGCTTTCCTATACCAGTTTTCAACCTCAAGTATTTGCCATCATTTGTTGGGTTCATCAGTCCCTCCCGCATCCCTTGTCTACCCGACCATCAATCAAGTATCATATTTCTTTTTCAAAAACTTCATTATATTCTTAATAGTGTCATGCTTCATAAACCATAAATGTATCAAACATTACATCATTTGACAAACAATAACAATCATATTAAAATATGAACAAATATTATATGATTCTTGTGATACAGCAAATGAAATCTTCAACTTACCTTAAGTCCACTTTGTGGCAAGTGAAAAGACCAATATCTTTGGAAGATATGATATGTTAATGGTCTAACATAATCAAATCATGTATCATTTAATATCCTTTTTATAAATTATTTAATCTATTCTAGTTAAAGTTCATATACACTTTTCAATCTTTTATAAATAATTTCATATCAATTACATAACCTTAAAAACAATGCATACTCCATATTTTACTACTAATTCAAGACATTAAACATTAGGGCAGTCATTAAATAACTAATAATTCAAATATAATTATTAGGGCAGCCCCTAAAATATGCACACAATCCAAATTAATATGACATAAATTCGGTCATAACTTAAATTGATTGTACCCTTCAATTAAACAAACTAATTGCTATTGTTTTCAATCATTCAAAGGAACTTCCAAATACAATATAAGCATTACAAGATTAATAGAAATAAGTAAATTAAGCATATTTCACAAGACTATCAATTTTACTAGAAACTAGTTTAACTAGCTTGGTTTTGGCTTTAAGTGTAATTTACTTAAGTTTTCAATCATGCAAAAATATAATAAAATATATAACCATCCAAGATACTAAAAATTCATCATAAGAAATATTGAAAAAGAATATACCTTGATCAAGTTGGAATTAAGCTTCAAAATCAACAGTTTTCAAGTTTAAAAGTATGGAAACTTGTTCTAGTTTATGTTCTATGAATTCCTATGGATTGAATTTAATTTTTGTGAGTATGAGAGTGTAGAAATTTGGGAGAAACTTAGGAGAATAAGGGTTGGTCATTTTTGAGGTGCTTTCACAAGAAATATGAATGAAAATGATTTCTTTGACATTTCAAAGAGAGGTAAGTGGAGGGTGACGATTGGTTGCATCATGCTTGGTGTTTTCTCATACCAAAAACCATGTTCATGGGCTAAGGAGATGACAAAAATTGATGCTTTGGTGTTATAATCAAGTGCAATGCAGTTTAAAGTGATTTCATGCAACCTAGTCAACCAACCAATCAAATTACACAATTTTGCATACTTTTAGTTATTAACCAAATGTAATATATTTAAACCAAATATTTAGGCAAATAATCACTTTAGAATGTAACAAGTATGGAGCAATACGAATAATTCATTTTATGGTCATTCAACACATTAATCTTCCTTAATTGAGATACCAAACTTTTCACTGCAAAAAGGCACTTAAGAAATATGTTAAATCAAGAAAAAAAGTTTGATCTCATATTTCATGTACTAATGCATGTTAAAGCGTAACTAGAGCATATAATAACAATTATTCAAGTTTGTGCAATCATGCTATTTGTATGCCATAATTCAATAATACACATTGATTAGATGTATATTCATGCAAAATGCTTATTATTGGCTATGTAGGAGAGAATTGGGCATTACACTTGGTCCCAACAATGACGCTAAAATTTGATGCGTGTTGTTAAGCATATCAAATTAAAACCTTACTACTATAATAATTTTACAAGTAAAATATGAGTAAGGATCGATCCCACGAAGACCAAAACTAATTAATTTATTATGAATTCTACAACCAAATACTCGACTCACTAATAATATGCTATAATTAAGAAATTAAAGTAATAAATATTGAAGATTAGGGATTCGTTCTTTAGTTTTGGATAGAGGAATGATAATTTATTATTTTTTTACCTCTTTTTAAATTTCATTATTGGAATCCATACACAATGAAGGTTCCAATAGGAAGATGTTATAATATAGTTCATGCATTAAGGTGATTATGATATTGTCTTATTGTATGTACATTATCTATTAACGTCAATACTTATTTATGAGATCAAGTATTTATGCACATCTTTGTCTACAACAAATCAAGGTTTCACATTAACAGTCAACATAGTAGAACCAGACGTCTAGGTAAATGAACTCAAGCATTTTGTGTGCCATTAGTGATAAATAAATCAATAACCGCTCCTAAACAAGGAGGTTTAATCATAAATTAAGGCAATAATATAACACATTTAAATGTTATGCACTTTTATAACATTCCCCTTCTTCCATCAAAAGTTCACCCTTTCTCCAATGAAATTTAAAAAGATATAATGAAATAGAAAAATTAAATATAAAAGAAAAAATAAATAAGATATTTTTATTACAATTAGAAATTTAATATGAAAAGGGGGAAATTTAATTTGATTAACTAATTGTAGAAAATGAAATTAAACTAAAATGCAAATAATAAAAATTAAATAAATGAGTACAAGATTGATTAAGTTTTGTTTAAGGCTTCATTCGCCACCTTTATCCAATAAATTGTGAATTGACATTAATATTACTCCCACTTTTCTATTGAAACTACCAACCTTAGATAACAAGTTCTGTTATCACAATGTTTCTTTAGTTTTTCATTAGATAGAATAAGCTATTTACCTAATTTCCTAACCATTCAACAATCTAGAACAAACTTTTCAGATTCAATTTAACAGCAGCATTAAGATAAGAAAGATAAATTGATCTAAGAAACAAACATGCAAGCTCGGATTCTTCAGCTTATGTTATATTCCACACATGATTAACAAAAATATCCCATAATCATTAATCATAATTCACTCATTATGAATAAAAATAAAAAAATTATGGATCATGAGTTCTAATCTAGTTTTGCGTAATTCTCAAACCCTACTTTGTTTCACCCAAATAAAATAAAAAAATAACCATAAAGAAATTAAATGTAGAAAAATATAAACAAACTCAATTAGAAAAGTGAGGAATAATACCAAATACTCAATTGCACTAATTTATGTATGGAGTTTTAAAATTACCCTTAACCAAATTGTAGATTTAGCCTAGCATACTTGAAAATAATAGGAAAAATAAAACTAACAATATTAGGAATTCAAAAAATTGAAAAGGAAAAAGGGAATAAGAACACCAATATGAATGAATTCCCTTAGTAGATGAATCTCCCATTTTAAAACCATATTCTTCTTTTCTATTTTTGGAACCAAAGGATCTTTCCTCTTTTTAGATTTTTTTTTTATATTTTTAATAACATTCAAGAGGCTCTATTATGGTAGAAGAGTGCTCTAAATTAGCATCTCCAAATTTATTTCAAATTTGTTCTAAATTCATACATTTTTCTTGGATTTGAATATTGATACACATTTTTCTCTATAAAATTAGTTGATTTTAGAAAAGTGATCAACATGAAAATCTTGGCTTTGTTTGTTACCTACATTTTTCAACTTGAATCTTATCATTCCACCATATGAGGCACAAGTTATGCCTAAAATACCGAGGGTTGTCACATGTACAAAATCTTCCAATCAACCTACCCACATCTTTTGATTGCTTTTTTCCTTTGTTAACGGCTGAATTAGGTGTTTATAGTCTTCTATAAAGCTATAGCACCATGTATTGGCTTTCTTTTCCAGCTTGATTCACTCAGTTTTATAATAGAGAGAAAAGTCATGCTTGATTTAATGAGATGTGTCTACATAAGAATGTTCCTTCAAATGTAGACATTTGGAAAAATTTCTGCTTTTATCAAAGTCGAATTGGGCTGAGCTTCCAACAGCAAAGTTATAGCTCCCTGTCTTGGCTTCCTAATGAATCAAGATTCAAATGAAAAGGCTTTTGAGCAACTTCCACTTGAATTATCTAGATAAAGTTAGGACTATTATTAACTACGGTATTTGTGTGTATTTGACATCAATCCATGTGGAGACGATACTCTATTCACAATTTATACTAAAATTTGACACTGTACAACTTGTGGTAGAATTATAAGGAACAATGGTTTAACCCTAAGAAAATTTCTAAGGCAACTCGCCCTGAAGTGATTCTTTCCAATGCAACTTACTCCAACCAATCCCCCCCCTTAAGTAGGTTGCCCAAGAGTGGGGAGCTTATGATGGGTCTATTAGAGTAGGATGCCCAACGCCCCAATTAGATTGGGTGTATTATACTCTTTTGCTTTTGTAAAGACAATCTTATTGGAATCATATTAATAAAAAGGCATTTTCTTTATCTTATGTCTTGCATTTTTTTATTTCTGCACATTAGATAAAGTCCTTAGACCAAATTTAGCTACGGGGCATGGTCGCGCATATGATGGCGATCATGGAACATGCCTCTAAGGCTTTGGTTTTAAATAAGTTCCGAGTCGAGAGTTTTTGAGATGGGACATCAAATAGCTCAGTAAGACTCGTACATATAATGCATGCTCGTGAGACGAGAATGTCACATTCCATTGGCATTAGCGTAGAGACGTAAGTGCATATATGTGGGTGCTTGTTAGGGAACAAGTACACCGAATATGGCCCGCAAGAAATTCTTATTGGAGGCTTTGCCCGTCGAAATAAGAATTTCTGTGTTGCGATATTACACGACTAGTCCTTAGACTTGAGGCACGATGGTAGCCTTGTGTGCATCCTGCAGCACTTTGATATATCTTCTGATTGCTTGACAATCACAAGAGGGTATGTTGGGTGTTGCACTGGTGTGCATGGAGGTTTGTCAGTGGCCAACATAGAATTCAACACTTGTTTTTTTTTAAATAAGGGAATCTCCTGTGTTTTTATAGTTCATGATTCAAAGACCTTGGCCAAGGCAGAATGAATTATGATTCATCAAGAATCATTGGAACTTGAAATGGGATCACAGTAATTGAATCATTTAGGGTTTCGACTTATAATCCATCCTTAGATTCAATCAGGAGATTAGCTGTCGAAAGGACCGTACGTGTATGGTACTCGCAACTGAAATAGGTTTACTCGCTATTTCACCTAAGACTAGTTTGCCATGATTACTTGGTAGGTGTTTTCATGGATAGTGAGGTTCTTGAAATTAAGGAGTTGATTCCAAGCGGATTAATTAATGGATTAATAATTGGAATAATTGTTATTCATAAGTTGCAAATGTTGCAAACCCACTACTAGCTTAGTAGTGAACCTAAGAGGGTCACACATCTTTATGAAAGTAACATTTTTAATTTTAGATTTTATCCAATGGTTGGAAATTAATTAATTAATACTGATCAATTAATTAAAAAGGGTTCTATTTAATTTAATAGTTAAATTAAATTATTCAATTAAGTAATTGGATTATTTAATTGGACCTAATTTGATTAGGAAGCCCAATTGGAGTAAATTAAATTAATCAATTGGATTGATTAAATTGAATTGAATCAATTGAATTGATTTGGGGATTTTTGAGTCCAAGCTCAAAATAAATGTGGATCACTTAAGAAGCCACTAAAGTATGAAGAGAATAAATTAAATAAATATGATTTATTTAATTAAATATTTATAGATAAATAAATATAGTGACCAATTTTATAGGATAAAATAGGCCACTAAGATTTAATTTATGTATAAATATAATTATAGTATATATATATGATATATATCTATCTTGATATTATTTGAAGAGTTTAAATTAATATCAACAATGTATGTAGACAATTTTGATGATTAATGTAGTCTCAAATTAGTCCACATACAATAGAAGAGTAAAAAGAAAAGAGTTCTTGAAAGATTTGGAATCCTTCCAAGATAAGGTTTTGAAGTAGTTCAAAATAGAAAAACTTTCCAAGAGTTGGAAAAGGATTAAAATTTTCAACCCTATATATATGAGGGATGAAAATTACATAATTCAATTCAAAATTTGAGCAAAAATATTTTGTTTAAAGTCTTCTATTTTTACTCTTCAAGAAAAGAAAAGAAGAAAAAGAAAATCAGTTTCTTGTTATTTTCTTCATATTATTGTTTCAAGAACTTAAAGAATCAATCTTTATTGTTCTTGAAAATATACTCCGGTTCTAGATTAGTAAACAATTAAAAGGATACTAGCGAATCCTTTTGATTGGTGTTGTTTTTCGTATCGTGGACCTGATAGAGGGGAGACACTTGGATCCCTGCGAGTTCTGATAGTCAGGATAAACAATTGATTGCTTCATTCCCTACAACAACCGGAGTGCACGAAAGGTATAATCCAATTTTATATTTATTTATATATTCACTTGAATAAGCGCGATCGTTAAAATCGCTTTTGAATCAAAGGGGTTAAATTTATGTTTGATAAAAAAATTTAATTTTCCGCTGCGTATACCCCTGCGATTATAGCGAACCCAACAGTGGTATCAGAGCCACGGTTTCGCTTATTTAGTGAATTTCGGATATATGAATACATTTTTTAAATTGTTTAAATTCATGTTAATTATGTAAATTTGATTTTGCATATTTTAGAAATTTTAATTGGAATAATTTTAATTGCTTATTTAAATTATTTAAATATGAAATAAAAAATAAAAAAAAATTCGCCGGCGTCGGGTGTCAGACACCCGACGCTGCACGGCAGGCACCTGAAAGCGCGGTGCCGGCGCGCCCGACGGGCAGCAGTGGTGCTGCTCGTCGTGTCGTTCCGGTCTGTTTTTTTTTTTTTTATTTTTTTATTTTCTGGAATATTAAAATTAAATGTTAATTTTAATTTTTCTGAAAAATTGTTTTTCAAAGAAAAATTGTTTTCAAGCAATTAAAATTATACCAAGTTAAAAGAAAAATTGCGTTTAACAATTTGGTAAATTTACATATTTTGATAATTACATATGATGTTAATTATGAGCATGTATGGGATGATCATGAGCCATTGGACCAATGTGATTGGTTTTATTTAATATTTTTGGGTTTTAAAATGGGGCCTGTGAGCCTCTTATTTCATTTATGTAAGTTATTTTATTTTCTGTAAAGAGAGTAGAATAGAAGGTAAGGTTTTTCTTTTTCTTTGGAAGACGAAGGAGAATAAAAAAAAAGGCCCATGATTGTATGAGATACAATTATGTAATAGAATAGGTTCTATTCATTTTATTACCCTTAGACTGACCTTAGGTCCATTTTTGGCTCAAATGGACCGCATAGGACTGGTTCATGATCATCCATTTATTTAAGTATGTATTAGATGCATGCTTAGGATTTTATTTAATGCTTTTATACTTGTGGAATGATATTATGATGTCATGCATTAAATAACCAACATAATTTAAATTATGATGAGGTCTTGGATAAAATTAAACCCCACTTAATTTATTAAAATTAAGTAAAAGAATTTTTTGAAATTCAATTTCAAACAAAAATGGACAAGTTAGGTAGGACCTATCGTTCCATGCCTACCATCAAAGATAGAGACATGACGACCGCTACCGCACTTGATCACTGACCATGAGTCGTGGGGTGGTTTGTGTTGGAAAGCTGTGATCTCTACCAAGCATAGAGATGCTTGTGGATGGAATCGTCATTATGTTGACCATGAGTCGTGGGACATCTTGATGCTCTATCTACACGAAAGTTTGATGGGTATTGTTTGACACTTAGTACCATATGGCTCATAAAATTGGGGTATATGAGAAAGGTGAGGCAAAACAAACTTGAGGGTTGTATAGTGATACAATCGTCAAAGAGTTGACTACCGATAAAAATATTTCATGGGCTCATAAAATTGGGGTGTGAAATATTTCCATTGGACCTCAAGCTCACTAGGAAATTTGATTTCCCGAAATTCCATTAGGGGTGATGGAATTCGAAAAAATAGTGGAGACATTTAGTATTAAAGACCTTATATTAAATGAATATGTTTTCCCATAGTTTACTCATTTTCTGCTTCTTGCATATTTTGTAGATTATTCTACTAAAATGGCAAAGAATCTACTTGCAACAATCATTGAACAAAACAAATTAACTGGACCTAATTTTGTCGATTGGCTAAGAAACCTGAAGATAGTTCTTCAGTCAGAGAAGAGGGCATATGTCCTCGACACTGCGCCTCCTTTAGTACCGCCGGAGGATATTACTTCAGAGGATTATGCAGGTTATTTACGTCATGTTGATGACAATCTGCAGGCTCGATGCTACATGCTGGCATCAATGTCAAATGAGCTGCAGAGGCAGAATGAGGATCAAGATACTGCCTATGGGATCCTCATTCACCTACAAGAGTTGTATAGTGAAAGAACTCGGCAGACGAGATATCAGATCTCAAAAGAGCTTTTCAGATGTCGTATGACTGAGGGCTCTTCAGTCCATGATCATGGATTGAAGATGATAACCCTTATTGAAAGGCTGGCGTCCCTTGGAGTCGTTATGGAGAACGAACTCTATACGGACCTTCTGCTGCAGTCTCTGCCTCCATCATTTGACACCTTTGTTGTCAACTTTAACATGCACAACATGGAGACTAGTCTCGCTGAGCTTGTGAACATGTTAAAGACGGCTGAGTCCCCCATGAAAAAGGACAAGCCGATTCTGCTTGTTGGATCTTCTTCCGGATCAAAGGCTAAAAAGCCCAAGAAAGGAAAGAAGAAAGGAAAGGGTCCTCTAACCCAACAAGCTGAAAGCTAAGGGCGGTGTCAAAAAGGTTTCTTCTCAAGCCAATGACAAGTGTCATTACTGCGGCAAACCAGGGCACTGGAAGAGGAATTGCAAGGAGTATCTTGCAAGCCTGAAGAGTTCAGGTATATATTTTGTTGAAGTTAACTTGTCGGTTAACAATACTTCTTGGGTATTAGATACCGAGTTGTGGCTCACATATTTGCAATGATTTGCAGATGATGGCAAGAAGTAGGAAGCTGGATGGAGGAGAAACGGTTCTTAGGATGGAAATGGAGCAAGAGTTGCTGCATTAGCTATAGGGACCGTTAATCTGGCTTTAGAGAATGGTTATGTAATAGTTTTAAATAATTGTCTTTTTGTTCCAGATATTATTAAGAACATTATCTCTATTCCAGTTTTGGATAGAGAAGGTTTTAGATTTACCATTGAGAATGGAAATTGTTCCATTTTCAAACGTTCTGATTTTATATATTCTGGTTCTTTAATGAATTGTTTATATACTATTACTCCCCATAACCCCATTTTCACAATTCAACAACATAAAGAAAATTAGATAATCATAGTTCAATGAGCCTGTGGCACGCAAGATTAGGAATATTTCTGAGAAAAGAATTAACAAATTGGCACAATTGCTTGATCTAACGAGAGAGCAAGAACTACCAACTTGTGAATCCTGCCTCAAAGGAAAAATGACCAAATCTCCATTTGTTGGACAAGTGGAGTGAGCCAAGCATCTATTGGATTTGATCCATACAGATGTATGTGGGCCACTAAATGTTAGTGCCCGTGGAAACTATAACTACTTCTTAACCTTTACCGATGACTTCTCTAGGTATGGTTATGTGTATATTTAAGGTACAAGTCTGAAGTATTTAAAAAGTTCAAAGAATTCAGAACTGAAGTAGAGAAACAAACTGGATTAAGTATAAAAACTCTCGATCTGATCGAGGAGTGAATACTTAAGCACAGAATTTTTAGATTATCTAAAAGAGAATGGGATTCTCTCACAATGGACTCCCTCTACTACTCCCCAACTCAACGGAGTTGCAGAATGCAGGAATCGAACCTTGTTGGACATGGTTAGATCTATGATGAGCTTCACTTCATTACCTCTTTCATTCTGGAGCTATGCCTTAGAAACGGCAGCATACCTATTAAACAGGGTGCCATCTAAAGCCATCCCCAAAATACCATATGAGATGTGGTATAGAAAGACACCTTCCTATAAATACCTTAAGGGTATGGGGGTGTGCTGCTTATGTGAAGCAGTTAGTGGGAGATAAGTTGGATATGAGATCCAGCTTATGCAAGTTTGTGGGGTATCCAAAGGAGTCTATTGGATACTATTCTATGATGCCACGGAACAAAGGGTGTTTGTTTCAAGGAATGCTACCTTCCTTGAAGAAGAATTTTTTTCAGATGCAAGTGACAATGTCGTAGAACTTGAAGAGGTTCAAGAACCACAGAACACCCCAACTGACGCAGTAAATAGTAACACCAGCTGATGCTGGACCCTCTAAAGGCACAATCTCTTCGAAGATCCGAAAAGGTTTCAAGGGTACCTAAGAGGTACAACTTGTTGTTAGAGAACAAAGAAGAGGGACTCCCCTTGGATAATGATCCAAGAAGCTATGGAGAGGCGATGTTGACATCGACTTGAAGAAGTGGCAAGAAGCTATGTGCAGTCCGAAATGAACTCTATATACTCCAACAAGGTATGGACTTTGGTGGACCCACCACAGGGAATTGTTCCTATTGGCTGCAAATGGGTCTACAAGCGGAAGCTTGGAGTAGATGGAGAGGTAGCAACCTATAAGGCACGATTGGTAGCAAAAGGTTATACTCAGAACAATAATTATGAGGAAACTTTTTCACCAGTAGCGATGCTTAAATCCATACGGATACTGTTAGCCATATCTGCATATTATGACTATAGATATGGCAAATGGATGTGAAGACCGCTTTCCTTAATGAAAACATTAAGGAAGAGATCTACATGAAGCAGCCAGAAGGCTTCATATCCCGGGCGAGCAAAAGGTTTGCAAGCTCCAGAGATCCATTTATGGACTCAAACAAGCTCGAGGAGTTGGAACATCCGGTTTGATGAAATGATCAAAATGTTTGACTTTCATAAGAACCCGGATGAACCATGTGTCTACAAGAAGGTTAGTGGGAGTGCAGTTACATTTGTTGTCTCTACGTTGATGACATCCTACTCATTAGGAATGATGTAGGGATGTTGCAGTCAACGAGGACTTGGTTATCTAATCAGTTTTCCATGAAGGACTTGGGAGATGCATCTTTTATCCTAGGGATAAAGATTTATAGAGATAGATCCAGAAGGATGATCGGACTATCCCAGTCCATGTACATAGACAAAGTGCTAAAAAGGTTTAGCATGGAAGAATCCAAGAGAGGATTTCTGCCTATGAGTCATGGGGTTTCACTCTCTAAAGAGTTATGTCTCCTAAGACACCTGAAGAGAGAGAAAAGATGGCTCGCATACCTTATGCTTCTGCAATAGGAGCATAATGTATGCAATGTTATGTACAAGGCCTGATATAGCACATGCTCTGAGTGTCATGAGCAGATATCAGTCCAATCCAGGAGAAGAACACTGGAAAGCCGTTAAGATGATCCTCAAGTACTTGAGAAGGACTAAGGATATCTTTCTGATATACGGCAATGGAGAACTAAAACTAGAGGGATTACAGACTCTAGTTTTTAGTCCGATATAGATGACTCAAAGTCCATGTCCAGATACATATTCACCTTGAATGGTGTGCGGTCAGTTGGAAGAGTTCCAAGCAAGAGACGACTGCAGACTCTACCACCAAAGCTGAATATATTGCTGCATCAGATGCAGCAAAAGAAGCTGTTTGGATTAGAAATTTCATCCAAGGGTTGGATGTAATTCCATCCATTGTTGATCCAGTTAATGATTTACTGTGATAATAATGGAGCTATTGCGCAAGCAAAAGAGCTAAGATCTCATCAAAGATCCAAGCACATAATGAGACGATATCACTTGATCAGAGAGATCATTGGTAGAGACGACGTCATTGTGGATCGAGTTGCCTCAGCAGAAAATGTAGCAGACCCACTTACTAAGCCCTTAGCACAGAAGATATTCGACGGACATCTTGAGAAGATGGGCCTTAGATACATGGGCAATTGGAGCTAGGGCAAGTGGGAGATTGTTAGAGTAGGATGCCTAACGCCCCAATTAGATGGGTGTATTATACTCTTTTGCTTTTGTAAAGACAATCTTATTGGGAATCATATTAATAAAAAGGCATTTTCTTATCTTATGTCTTGAAATTTTTTTATTTCTGCACATTAGATAAAGTCCTTAGACCAAATTTAGCTACGGGGCATGGTCGCGCATATTGATGGCGATCATGGAACATGCCTCTAAGGCTTTGATTTTAAATAAGTTTCGAGTCGAGAGTTTTTGAGATGGGACATCAAATAACTCAGTAAGACTCGTACATATAATACATGCTCGTGAGACGAGAATGTCACATTCTATTGGCAATTAGCGTAGAGACGTAAGTGCATATATGTGGGTGCTTGTTAGGAACAAGTACACCGAATATGGCCCGCAAGAAATTCTTAGTTGGAGGCTTTTGCTCGTCGAACTAAGAATTTCTGTGTTGCGATAGTACACGACAAGTCCTTAGACTTTGAGGCACGATGGTAGCCTTGTGTGCATCCTGCAGCACTTTGATATATCTTCTAATTACTTGACAATCACAAATGGGTATGGGGTGTTTGAACTGGTGTGCATGGAGGTTTGTCAGTGGCCAACATAGAATTCGACACTTTTTTTTTTTTAAACAGGGGAATCTCCTGTTGTTTTATAGTTCGTAATTCAAAGACCTTGGCCAAGGCAGAATGAATTATGATTCATCAAGAATCATTGGGAACTTGAAATGGGATCACAGCAATTGAATCATTTAGGGTTTTGACTTATAATTCATGCCTTAGATTCAATCAGGAGATTAGCTGTCGAAAGACCGTACGTGTATGGTACTCGCAACTGAAATATGTTTACTCGTTATTTCACCTAAGACTAGTTTGCCATGATTACTTGGTAGGTGTTTTCATGGATAGTTGAGGTTCTTGAAATTAAGGAGTTGATTCCAAACGGATAATTAATTGATAATTAATTTAATTGGAATAATTATTATTCATAAGTTGCAAATGTTACAAACCCACTACTAGCTTAGTAGTGAACCTAAGAGGGTCACACATCTTTATGAAAAGTAACATTTTTAATTTTAGATTTTATCCAATGGTTGGAAATTAATTTAGTTAATACTGATCAATTAATTAAATAAGGGTTCTATTTAATTTAATAGTTAAATTAAATTATTCAATTAAGTAATTGGATTATTTAATTGGACCTAATTTGATTAGGAAGCCCAATTGGAGTAAATTAAATTAATCAATTGGGGGATTTTTGAGTCCAAGCCCAAAATAAATGTGGATCACTTAAGAAGCCCACTAAAGTATGAAGAGAATAAATTAAATAAATATGATTTATTTAATTAAAATATTTATAGATAAATAAATATAGTGACCAATTTTATAGGATAAAATAGGCCACTAAAATTAATTTATGTATAAATATAATTATAGTATAATATATATGATATATATCTATCTTAATATTATTTGAAGAGTTTAAATTAAAATCAACAATGTATGTAGACAATTTTGATGATTAATGTAGTCTCAAATTAGTCCACATACAATAGAAGAGTGAAAAAAGAAGAGTTCTTGAAAGATTTGGAATCCTTCTAAGATAAGATTTTGAAGTAGTTCAAATAGAAAAACTTTCCAAGAGTTGAAAAGGATTAAAATTTTCAACCCTATATATATGAGAGGATGAAAATTACATAATTCAATTCAAAATTTTGAGCAAAAATATTTTGTTTAAAGTCTTCTATTTTTACTCTTCAAGAAAAGAAAAGAAAGAAAAGAAAATCAGTTTCTTGTTATTTTCTTCATTATTGTTTCAAGAACTTAAAGAATCTATCTTTATTGTTCTTGAAAATATACTCCGGTTCTAGATTAGTAAACAATTAAAAGGATACTAGCGAATCCTTTTGATTGGTGTTGTTTTTCGTATCGTGGACCTGATAGAGGGGAGACACTTGGATCCCTGCGAGTTCTGATAGTTCAGGATAAACAATTGATTGCTTCATTCCCTACAACAACCAGAGTGCACGAAAAGGTATAATCTAATTTTATATTTATTTATATATTCACTTGAATAAGCGCGATCGTTAAAATCGCTTTTGAATCAAAGGGTTAAATTTATGTTTGAAAAAAAAAAAAATTTAATTTTCCGCTGCGTTATACCCTGCGATTATAGCGAACTCTATAGGGTCATGATCCATTTAAGGTCCAAAAGGCTAAGTTCCAAAGAGACAACAAAAATGATGTGCCAAAATCCCTTTATGGCCTAAAGGCTAAGTCCATAGGGTCAATAGTGAAGATGGGCCATAATGCCATGACTAAGTCCATGAAGGCAATAAGGTTCAAACCCACGGGCTCGCTAAGCTCAAGCATTCTATATACCACACCACATCAGAAGAAAACCCTTCTCTTTATTCATAAGTGTGCTATTTATTATGCACACAACAACCCTTAGATTTTTGGATCTACTTGCTCTGGTTCTGATTTGAACATTAGAGGGTTACAATCCCAAAATCCTAACGACTTTTTGTGATGTATACATCGGCCATGCAGCAGTTGATATCCAATTAGAAAAGTTTGAAGAAAATAAGTGATACAACATCACTCATATATAAAAATAAATATAATACTCTTATATATAAAATATGTGTATCTTATATATATATGTACTCACATATAAAATAAATATAATACTCTTATGAATAAAAATAAAAATTAAATTAGTAAATCATTTATGCTTTCAATATATATAAAAAAGTGAATAATATGTTTCGAATTTTAAATTTTTGAAAAATTAGAATATGTAATATAAATTTGTAAATGATTAGTTTATTGGTGATTACATTATTTTTCTATATTTAGAAAGTTATAATGATATTATTTTTTAAAGAATATTTTTAAATATTAAATGGGTCTGACGGGGTAAACTATTAGATCTTGGATTTGGAGTGGGTCGAGTCCCAAATTCATAAAAACCTTGACAGATCTAAATGTATAAGTGTAACTGATGTACAAAAAGTGTGTAAAAACCCCTCTATACAAACATCTACAAAAAATCAATACACTTACAATACCAAAAGGGCCAACACACTTTTTGACAAACTCGTTTCAAACCAAACTTGTTGCCATCTCTAACTATAATTATTCGTACAGTAAAATTTATATAGAATTCCACCAAATATAAATAGTTAAGGTTGTTTGTAATTTGAATTAGGGATGACAACAGGGTAAATTTGGCCAACTCGAGACCCGCCATAGGACCAGGACCTGGATCTAGCAGTTAGACCCGTTAGACTCATTTTAATATTTTAAAAATATTTTTTTAAAAAAATAATACACTAAAATTTTCTATATGTATATTTTTTTAAAAAATATCACATAAATGTATAATAAAATTTTATAAAAATAAAAAAACTAAACGTGGCGGGTTTAAAAATAAAAAATCAAGACTCATCCCGAACCCATTTGTAATAATAAAAATCCGCCTTAAGTGAGGTAGGTCCGAAGTGAGTTTGAGTTTGAGTTTTAACTTGTCCCATTGCCACCTTTAATTTTTTTTTTTAATAAAAAATACTCTATTATTGATAGATGATTAAGACAATAATCCCCAACATATGGGTGTCACTTGAAATCCCCAGTACACTAAATTTTACAAAAGATAATAAAAATAAAATAAAAAGTAATGCTCCTTCATAAATTCTAAATGAGTCGCCCTAAGTTGTGTTAGCTCCATACAAACATAAAATGTGTGTAAATGTAACTCATTTATATCTAGCTATGACCTTAATTTGAATCATGAGATCAAATGGTTATTGGGATTCGCAATGGCTTAGCTATGCTGAATTCCAAGATTTGCTACAATGCTAATTTGTATCTTGCACTTGACTTTTTATTTTATTTTATGCATATGAGCTGGACAAATTTTTCGCTGTTCGTACTTTTTAGATAGATAGTGCTATAAAATGATCTATTTTCATTTTCATTCCATAACAGTATCTTCAACAATTTGGGCAAACATTATTTTTGGTAGTGAAGTAAAAATATCATAAAAATGAATAAATTCATCCTATTATGAATTCAAATTCGAATATCCTTTTCTTCTTTATTAAACTTTCTAGTTTAATAGAGTCTGACTCAATAACTTAATTTTTTCTTTAAAAAATGAACTATTTGAACTCTGTTTATAATTAATTTAAATTAGATCTTGAATTGAATGGATTTATAAATAAAATAAAATTTAAATATATAAAAATTCAAATAGAAACATTATATTTATGGTAGGAGCTCATATCGACCCAACTCACAACACTGAAACAGCAGTTGCACTGTTGAGCAACAGAAAAAAGACTAGAAATATCCATCTATATCTTACTTATCTTTATAATAATAGTTAGATAATAGATATATAATACTACATTACATAGTCTCATAGTCCATCGTCCATAGTCCATATAATTATTAAGAGACGAATAAGAGAAAAAGCTCTCCCACTTATAAAGCTAATAGCAGTATCTCCTTCTTCCCCTTCTCCACACTATTGTCCATATCCTCTCTCTCTGTCTGTCTGTCTGTCTCTCTCTCTCTCTCTCTCTCTCTCTCTCTCTCATACACACACCAAAAAAAATAAAATAAAATATATATATATATAAAATTGGAAGTTCCCTTTTGCTTTCTCTCGCCGGCGGCTATGGAAATTGGAATTGCAGTGCTTAGTAATGTGACCAACTAAGGAGAACCAACCATATGGTGGCAGATGTTCTTCAGAAAATTAAAGGGGGACTGTAACCTTTTATGTCTGTAAGTGAAGCAATTTTAGAAAACACATGGCGGGTGAGTTCAACGCCAACGCCGGATTTCATCAGCATCATCAACAGCAGCAGGGTGTACTGTACAAATCCGGTGGTGCGATGAGCAACAGCAGCAGTGGCTCAGGAGGGTATGACCTGATTTCCATGGGAAATTACTATAATAGCCCCGGGGAAGCCTGAATTTGAGCGCAAATGATGGGTCTACTGGGGGAATTCAGATTTTCTCATCCGCTGCTGCGCAGAATAATTCTCTGGTTCTTCCTCGACGCTTTTATTGGATTCGGTTCCCGGGTTGAAGCACGATACGGGTCTGGCCGTAGAATGGTCCGTCGATGAACAGTATAAGTTGGAGGAAGGGCTGGCCAAGTAGGTACTTTCTTCCTAATTAGGGAAAATCAGTGGGTACTAGAAAGTTTTTGGACATTGTACAGTGTACTACTTTTGTTGCATGAGTTACGACAAGCAAGGAATATGTGTTTTGTACCACGAGTGGCAGAGCTTGTTCCTTGGGTCTGGTAGTCTTAAGATACTGAGATAATTGTTTCCCTTTTGTTGATAAGGGGCAAACTCATGACAAGCCTTGAACCGTTATCTCGTGGAGGGGGAGAGAGACTGTGGCCGTAAGTACAACTCCGGAATATGTGAGCGATATGGGACGGGAAAAGAGAAATTTAATGTGGTTTTTGTTAGAATTCCTTGATAGAGGATCTAAACACCACTTTTAAACTAAGATATAGAACCCCCAGAGTACGTGTCATGTTCCCAGTTTCAAGTAATCACTTATCCATATTCTTTTAACCAAAAAACAAAAAAAATAAAAAAAAGTCTGATTTAACCACTTCTGCAATCACTTTCCTGGTCTAGATTCCATGCCAAACACATGGGGCCATAAGATATTGGTGGAAGTAGAATAGAACCTAGAGTCATGTGTTCTTTTTCTGAATGGGGTCATATAACACATGCTTGTGCTCATGGTTTTGTGGTCTTCCGGTTTAATATGTGTGATTTGTTTTGTACATGTTTGATTATTTCATCAAAATAATAAGCTATGAATATATGATCCTTAACTGTCATATCTGTTCTCTGAGATGAATATCTATTTGTTTCTATATGTTACACGCTTGTACATATTCCATGCTGGACATAAATTTTCTTTGGGGTTTTGGAATCTTTTGAATCTAATTGATGTGCATATCTATGCGGACTTCTAGACGTAATACAGAGTAGAAAAAGAATTATATAGACATTCGTGCATCAGCTGCCATGACTCAAATAGAAATGGAATACTAATGTATGTAATCTTCCATTAAACTCCCAATAGTGGGAATCTTGCTAAATGTCCCAGTTGATTTACTGCAAAATGATTGGCATTACAGAATATCGTAATACGTGAGCAATCACAGGAATCAATATTCCTTGCAAGTGTGAGAAACTTGAAATCTTTGGTTGATCCTGCTGCCATTCTACTCTGGTATCAATTGAATCTTTTTCCTATTTCATTGGATTCAGACTTCATGCTGGTGCTTCTACAAAATCCCTCCATTTTAGTCAGATAATTCTTATTATGATACTACTTGGGTTCTTTCGGTTTTTTAGCCTTTATATCATTTCTCTCTGCACCATACTTTCTTTGTTCTGATATGTAGTTTGTGGAATAATCTGGACAGTTCTCATATATGGGCTTTTTTTTTTTCATTTTTTTGTTTTCTTCTTTTAGTTTCTCAAAGGACAACCCTGATCTCATCTGGTTGATATCTACTTCAATTTGTAGATATGCCAACGAACCCAATATTATGCAGTATATTAAGATTGCTGCCTCACTCCATGACAAAACTGTACGTGACGTTGCTCTTCGGTGTAGATGGATGACGGTGAGTTATAGGCCTTGTAGAGTTTGCAACTAATTGTAATTATTTTCAAAACAATGTACTACAATTTTGTTTTAAGTATGTATTTTTGACTTGTCATGTTCTTTTCGTTGCATCCGAGTTACTCCATAGGATGTCGCATTGTTTTGAGTGCTTATGCCTAATTAGTAATTTTGTTTAATAGAGAAAGAGAAGGAAACAGGAGGATCAGAGCTTGGGGAAGAAAGTGAAGGATCAGAAGGTAATTTTTTTATTTTTGCTTGTCTACACTTTAAACTAACTGTGAAGTTGTTGACCTCTATATCGACTATGGTGTAATTTGTGAAATTCAATCCAATTTGTCGTTCTAATCTATTTTGCCTAATTACAAATCAAAAACTAGGTAGTTTAGAATCTTCTAGCAGTGAGAGAGTCAAGTTGAGCAAAACTGTTCCACTGCAGCCAAAAACCAGATGGTCGTTCGTAAAATGCATTTGAACTTGAAGATAAGCAACAATTGGTTTTACTTAATTTAAAACCATTTTTTTTTGCTATTGGATCAGATTGGAGTCTTATTTCTTTCTCTTTCTCTCTCCCCCACCCACACCCAAAAAAAAAAAAAACGAAGAAGAAGAAGAAGAAGAAGAAGAAGAAGAAGAAGAAGAAGAAGAAGATATTGAACCTGTCTTACGTGTGCACTTATCTTTTAATAATCGCCAATTACACAAAAGCCCTGCTGGACTAGTTCACAAATTTTCAGTCTCATTGTTAAAAGAAAAGGTTAAAAGAAAAACCTGGTTACTTATCTAGTCTACTCTAGGTCTGAAACAACTTAGACCCACCAGGTTTGCTTCCAAGTTGGATTCAGGTGTGTTACTTAATAGTTTTTAAACGGGTCTGGGTAGGGTAGGACTCCCTCCACCCATTTGCAGGCCTATCCTAATCAGATAATTAATCTTTGTGAACAGTGCATCATTGGAAGTTGGAAGATGAAAATCCCCTCTTGGTTTTTTCACATTACTGCAAACATTTATGCTTGAAATACTAAGTTCTATAATCAATAAGTGTACCTTCTGTGTTGCCCTTTGGTTGTAATACCATGTTCAAATATCGTATGCTACTGAATTACATTCTTCTAACACGTATATAATTGTCATGCCAAAAAGGCATCATTAAGTTGCTCTTAACTGATTGATTGTGGCCGTCGAACACCTTGCTCTTTTTCTTGTAAGCGTATAATTTTTCTTTTTCATATTAATTTTCTAATGATTCTTTGCGGTTACTGTGACTAGTTGTAAAAAGAAACTTATTGATAATTGAACTAGTAAACTCATAGCTGTCTTTTCATGTGCATTGACTGATCCATGATTTGGAAGTTACTCTGTTGAAAAAAACTAGTGTTTTAAAGGTTAACCTTTTCCTCAGGATAAATTGATGGAGTCATCTTTGAAGAATAACATATCTTCAGCTTCATCAGTGAACGTGCCTGCATATTCTTTAACTACAAATCATCATCGTCAGAGCGATTACATGCTTTCAGGAGGTTTGTTTCTTTTGCTATTGGGATTGACCAAATCTCTTTTCTTTCACTAGCATTTGGAAGTGTTGTTTTGAGTCATTTTCTATGTTGTGTTATTTCTCGCAATGGATAATTGACTTTTTCTCCTTTTTCTCCTTTTTCTCCTTTCTCATATTGAATGACCTATATGTATTCTGAGTTTATGGATAATAAAGGATGACCATTTTTGAGTTTTCTTGTCACTTTATTGTGCTTGAATCTGCGTTCTGTTTCTGTTGAAACGAGTTCGAAACTCTGGCCAAATATTGGATAATGAGATGAAGTGTCTGTTTGCCTGGAGGGTTTTACTTCTCTTTATGTAGCTGTTTTATAAGTTTGCATACACTACCTAAAGATATTGTAGCTTTTGAATCGGTTGAAAACTTTATAATTAAATTGTCACATGGATGATCTAATAGCTGGATTGCATTTTCTTTTTCATATAATTCTTAAGATGTAGTTTTTATCATAGAGCAATTACTATTTATTATGAGATGAACTCCCTTACAGCTATAGGAGGTGAACTCTGTGAGACGCCAAATTTTAGTTTTATATTGGTTTTGGCATGGAACTGCAACAAGCTTATAAGACCAAAAGGTGCATGTGCAACTATTTGGTACTAATTTGGGTAGTGGGTTTAGACAATTTTGAAGTATGCATGTTGAATAGCATCAGTTTTTGTGTTTACAGGCTTGTATGCTCAGTTTGCAGTACTTGAGTGTCGTATAGGAACTTTTCCAATTGGGGAGGTCGAATATGTTATATGGAGACATTCTGATGTGAGTAGGATCATGCGATTTTTGTGTTCACAGGCTTGTAGGTTCTGTTTGCATTACTTGGGTACTTGAGCGTCTTGTGCAGAATTTTACCAATTGGGGAGGGTGAACATGTGATATGGAGACATCCTGGTCGGGAGTAGGATCATGGGTTAAGTGGATTTCTGTTGCATTTGAAAGACGCTAGGCCTTTGCTGTGCTTCGTGGAGGTTGAGAGTTTTGAGACTTATTTGACAAGTCTCCCATCACTTTGTAGGTAAATATGACCAACTTAAGCAATGGTAACTCCCATGCACGACAAATATAGGTACTACTTTTGGGTAATGAGTTTAGGCTATTTTTCGAGTTCACTATTTTTGGGGGTTGGGGGTGGTGGTGGTGTTGGGGGATGGGGCACGGCCACTCTTTTGATCAATAGGTTCGTAGGGCCAGTTCAACCATCTGCTGCTTACTTATGTGCCTGTTCAAAACTTTTTTGGCTTACCATCAGATAATAAAGATTCTGGTACATCCTTATTTTTCTCTTAGCTAGATGGAGAATGGGACACCATCTTGGCTCTTGAAATATAAAGAATATCTGTAATACACTTCAATAGTAATATAGGATATTCTGCATTGACTAATCACTTAAGTATGTTCATTTTATACTTTACTCGTATATTATTGCCTATAATACATAAATAGCATCATATGTACATATACAATATACAAATTTCCATGTTTCGTATAAGAACATCTAAACTTATATATATATACTCACAAATATACATATGCACATAAATATAGATACATATAGATGTACATGTTAATGAGGATGAGATGAAAGAGTATGTTATAATTTCCATTGTAGGAATTCCTTCTTAAGTGGGAATGACTCTCATTGGAAAGTGTGATTTATTTTTTCTTCTTTTAGTGGAAGTACTCCATTCCCACAACCATTCATTCACACTTGTTTTCGTATTATGAAACAAGTGGGATCGCGAAAGTGGGGATGAACATTCCTCCCTTGTACCAAACAGGTCATCAGAGTTTGTCTGATTAATCTAATGTCAGGTATGTGCTAAATGCAACATTCGTACCTTCATAGGAGTTACACCATAAGTGTTCATTATCAAAATGTTTCCAACAACAGAAATACACACACACACATTCAAAACTTCCAAGGTCAGCAATGGTCTTTTCAGTAAATCCTAACACATTGCTGAATTAATGATTCCCTTCTGAAGTGCATTGATGCAATCAGATTATTTTTCAATATGGAGGCTTATTATTACCTTTAGGAGTCATTTGCATTTGATGATTGGGTTTGGTTTGAGTGATGCCAGCCCAGCATTTTGGTCAGCCCGGCATTGTAATCAGTCGTTGGACTGATTTGAATCACGCTAGGGGAGGCGTGACAGCACTGCCACTTATGAATGGCCTAATGGATTAAATGGGTAAATGACGTCTATGCCCCTAATTTATGAATTAGAATTGCAATTTTAACCATCATCTGCCTTACCATCTCTGGCATAAATTTCTCAGTATTAACACTCTGTAAGAATATGCAAACAAGTAAACATGAAATTTGAATGGAATTTTTGAACCCTAAGTTCTGCTGGTGGTTATGTCCAGTGGTGTTGGTGTGGAAACCTAATATCCGGTGGTGGTGGTGGTGTGCTAAGGTGGTGATTTTGGAGCCTTGTCCATTCAAAGTTAGCTGAAGTTTTCAACCTTAAACAGATTCAGCTAAAGGTGTGCTTGGTGGTTGAGGTGAAAGCAGTGCCATTTTTATGTGGCTTGATGGAAAAAGAATATGGAGGAGGCGGTGGCAACCATGGTATCGGTGGTCTGTGTGTGCAAGGTGGGCATGAAGGCGGCGCTGCACTGTCGGGGTGAGTTGGTGTGTGGGTCGTGTGACAAAATATGGTGGAGGCGTTGATGACCATGGTGTAGGTGATGTATGAGTATAAGGTGGAGGGTGAAGGCAGCAGCGGTTACGCTGGCATGAGGGGGGTGGAGGCGGCGGCTGTGTGCGAAATCAGAGTGTGTGCTCCAAGTGTAGAAGGAATGCGTTGCTGCACCACCTTGTTGGCCCCGGTCGAGTTCTACTGTGTGGTGGGTGTGTGGGTGGCACTGGCGTGATGGCGAGAACAATATGATAGAAAAATGAGAAAAATGAGAAAGAAGGAAACAGAAGAAGAAAAGAAGACAAAGAAGAGAAAAAGAAAACAGAAAAATAAAATAGAAAATATGGGAAATTGAAAAAAGTAAAAAGGAAAAATAACCTAATGGTATTTTGGGAAATACACTCTTAACACATCATCTACCCACCAAACCAAATAAAAGATAAGAATATACTATGATATCACTCACTCAATCATCCATAATTGTGTAAATTATATAATCCATATCCACTTTTTAAACACACATATTACCAATCAGTCATTTATCCCGTCCCTCAAACGTAGCCTTAGTTTATCTGTTGAACCGGACAAGGTAATTAGGAGGCAGGCTGTTAATCTTGAAGGTACTATAGGATTACAGGTCTTTTCAATTACAATTTCCTTTCTTCCTTCCCCTTCCTACTAAATATATTATTTGTTGCTTACTATTCTTTGTCAATTCAGAAATGTGCTTAAGATTGTGGACCTGAACTGTTGGATGCTCTTTTATCAGTTTCAAGGTAAATAGATTTTTTGTTAGTGAACTAATTTTGGTATATATGTTTCAGTATTGAGTTGCACAGCAAGACATCTTTTGGAAGAAAATAATCAGGCTTTTGGTCAAATATCTGCAAATCTTTCGACGCTCAAGGTAATGCCTGAACCCTTAAGTCCATAAGGAATTTGGGACTTGTTTCTTGTACCTTGTGAATTTTATTTAAGAAAGTTCTACGTGACTGATGTAGTAGCATTGCAAAAGTGTATTTGTTTTGTTTAAAATGAGTGATGTTGTATAATCACATTTAGAACAAAGTGATAAACTTCTAAAGGTACCACTTATTTTAGCTTTCATAGCGATAAGAGAACTTTTGAGATTTCAATGGGAGCATGAATCAAGGAAGTTGAGGATAGAGTAGAAGCTAGCAAGGGGACTTGGACAAGATGTGATACCTGTCTGTTGTAGTCAGATGGGGGAATAGGGCAAGAAGTACGAAAAAGAGCTTAAAATAAAATTTAGTATCGTAAAAACCAAAACCAATATTTCCATGTCTTAAAAGCCGTTTTCGTAAAGTTAATCCTAAATAACCTGATATTAACCAATCTCTAATGGAGTTAAATTTTTTTAGTTATTTTTGACCAAACAACCTTGGGCTTGCTGATTTGAACAATTAACCTGATATTAACCATTCTCGAAGAGTTAAATTTTTAGTTATTTTTAACCAAACCTTCCTTGGGATTGTTGGATTGTAAAATTATCAATTTGAGTTTTTGGATACATAAATTTTTCTTTGGGTTTCTCAAATATATAAGTTTTACTCAAGGTGGTTTTTAACCTTTCTTTGGGCATTCATTGTTAAATGTGATGACAACATGGGGAGAGAGCTAGGAATCGATGAAGGCATTCCCCTCCTTTGCCTGAGAAAGAGTGAGTAGCCAATGTATGATAATGTACTGCTGAAATCAACTTCATTCCTAATAGCATTTGATTATAACATATAGTTTGAATCCTCATATTAAATTGGTGTCTAAGAACCGGCACAAGTGGAGAAATACAAAGCCACAAATTGAACTTCTAATGGTTGCAAAACTGGAAGTGCTTTTAGTGTACAACCTGTAAAGGGTAATTTTCCTCTTTAGATGGTAAGTTAAAAGGTTTTAGGTTAATTAGGTCGAAAACTAATCACAATTTAATGCAATGGTGAAAGGTTGGACAGTTGGCTCTGTTGGAATGAAAATTTAGCAAAATGGGGTTTTAAGTGGCATGCTATCTTGTGTTTTTCAGATGTAAAACTTTATTTTAAGGGTTTTTTTTTCCCAATAAATTAATCTAAATTATGATCGGTAAATTTCATATGGAAAATGAATTACGTAGATAAATCAAGTCTTGATTTAAACTGGTTTAGGAGTGAAGGGGAGGATAGTAAAGATGGAAAATGGGCCAGCTCAGCTCGGCAGAGCTGCACTATTCAATGGTCACCTTGGCGCAAGGGTTACTATACCAGTCCATTTGGATCTAGGCTGCCTGAGACAATTTTTTTTACCCTACTTCATTTTCAAACCCTATCTCAGTTCAACACGTTCACATTACAAATGAATTCGCATCACAGTCACAGCAAGGTAAATATGAAATCTATCCATAGTCAACTAAATCCCCTATTTACACTCCATTTTTTTACAAGATATAGGAAAACCCTAATCCTAAGGATTTCTGCCTAAGGTTGCAGTAAAACCCTGAATGTACGCCAGTTAAACAACTTATGTTCTCTAAAACATGCTCATGCTGGAATTTAAAAAAAATTCCTTAAGTCATGTCTTGGGTCTCATCCCAGATTTTTTGGAATTTTTCTTAAAACATAAATTCTATGCCAAGTACTATCCTTAAACACTTAGATCAAATTGTTTATTTCTTTTTAAAAAAAGAAAAAACTGACCAATATTTTAATGCCAATGAAACTTTAAAATGGTTATAACACAAACACAATTTTGGTTTCTATGAGGTCATTACACACAAAATGAACCATTCTTTTTCACCTCTGATTTCATGTCATGTTTAGACGTACCTCTTCTAAGATGGTTGCATGAAATATCTCCATTGACAATTGCACCTAAGGCCTCGCTATTGGATACCTACCACTTCAATTGTGCTCTTTTGTGTTGAATCAACTGGAAAACCTTTGATCAGGGTTTTGGAATGAAAAATGAAAATGAAAAATGAAAACTAAGAGAGTCAAGAGAGAATAATCTATATTTTGAGCACCAAAAAATGAGAGATTCTGGCCTCTATACAGACGGGAAGAAACGTTTTCACCCTTCCTTTTTTGGTGTTAAGGGCAAGCAAGTCATTTCAATGGAAGCATGTTTTCTGAGTGGACGTTACTGACTAGGGCTGTTACTGTAAAATATCAAAACATGAGGAGGTGGTTATATAAATTGGACCTACATCAGGTGTTTGTCAATGTAATTTATAATTTAGAAGCATTTCTGTCGTTTTCCTTGAAAATAAAATGAGGTAAAATGATTTCCTTGAAGTTTCTTCACAAAAATCCAAGGTCATACATGTAGTTTACTTATGAGGATTCCCATGTCCTTGGACGAATATGGAAGATGTTTTGGAATCCATATTATTTGCTCCTTCAATAAAGACATTCATTTCAATATTGATTTCTAGAGAGCAACTGACGCTTTCCTTTAGTTGTGACACATAATCAAAAACTAAGCATGATCCATCAAAAACTAAGCATGATCCATATTGTCGTAGGATTCTAGATGAAATGTCTAGTTCTTTCTTCTTTATTTGCTCAATTTTCTGAAAGGCCCAGGTCTTGAAAGTACCTTCCTTTTATTCTCAAGAAAGCATGTGGGCCTAAACAAATTTCTTCAAGAAACCCATCCAAAACCAGCCAAATTTCTTGAATTTCATAACAGTCTTTCTGTTATTCTCCAGAATGTCAAAGAGCCGCTGAACATCTTTCTCTTAAATTATTTGAGCTGTTAATTTTTCCCAAGGAATTGGTGAGTTGGTTCCATGGTTGTCCTACATCAAGAGAGTGATCTAAAAAAGGATGATTGTAAATTCTGATTAGAACCTGCAAATTTGTCCATGTTTTATTTGAGCACGAAGATCTTGTATTTATGAATATGCTTCAAGATAAGTTGTTTAGGGTTAAGCTTTACAGGTTTCGTATCCCAAGATATCACTATGACTAGTATAAACTTCAGCATTTAATTTCTCCAGCTTGGCAGTGGACTGATGCTGCTTATCTTCATGCTTATTGTTGGTTTTAACATGATGTTAGGCTTTCCTGAAGCTTGACTCATCAAAACTGACTAATTTCTGACACATATTACTTGGTTATAAATTGAAGTGTCAGATATAATTATTTGATGCAAATTTATATGTGATATATAAAAGTATAGCTTACAGGGATTAATCTGAATACGTGATGAAGTAGTCTACATTCAACTTGTTCAAGAGTAGAATCATGAACCAGTAACATAATCTCTTCTCATCATTTCACTACATGCAGAAATCCTTGTGAGTAGCATATTGTTAATATTTAGAAAATCTTGTAGAACCCATTAGCCATGCAGAAATCTTCCTATCTAGCTTGTTTCTTCCTTCCTGTCTGGTATTCACTGGTTCCCCTTTTTATGGTGTCGCTTTTTGCTATTTTCCTTCTTTCTATTCCTTTACATCCTTCCCTTCATTGAGTTTCTCCTCCACTTTGCATCTTTTTCTTTTCTCATCTTCACAGACTGTCTTCTGCCTTTTGTTTCTATTTCTTTCTTTACTCTCCTAGATTTCCTTCTATGTTTTGCTTGCCTTTGTTTCGTCCATGCTTCTTTCAGCAGTAAGTTGAAGTACATGCAGAGAGGACAGCTGCAGCAACATATTATCATCTCTCAATCCAAAAGGGACAAATGGCAATTTTTCTGAAGATATTATTCAAAGTATCAGATGAGTCACCGTGTAGTGTCTGGTGGGTCTTCCATTGCCAAATGTAGCCCTCTTATTACATGCATAGCTTGGTCTGCCTACTTATATTCTTGATTGAGGTCTAATCTAATTAAATCAACTAATCTTGGTGACTCAATTAAAGAAGAAATTTATCAACTAAATAACCACATAGCTATGTCTGTCACCTTCCCTTTCATGGAAGGTGCCATGAATGCCACTATTTGTTGATTCACCTGGTGCTCAAAAAGTAGACTTATCTTGATATATTAATACATATGTTATGAACACTTTGAGAATAGCTACCCGAGCTCCCATAGAAGGCAACACTAGTATTCCCCATTTGCAATTTGCTGAGTTGCATGCTTAGACATACTTTCACTCTATCCTATTTTTACAGAATCTAAGTGCTCAAATAACCTTATATTCTTGATTGAGGATTAATCTAATTAAATCAACTAATCTTGGTGACTCAATCAAAGAAGAAATTTATCAACTAAAAAACCATATAACTATAACTGGCAAAGACTGAGATTGTCACCTTCCCTTTCATGGAAGGTGCCATGAATACCACTATGTGTTGATTCACCTGGAGCTCAAAAAGTAGACTTATCTTAATATATTAATACATGTGTGATGAACACTTTGAGAATATGGTACCTGAGCTTCCATAGAAGGCAACACTAGTATACCTGTTTGCAATTTACTGAGTTGCATGCTTAGACGTAATTTTACTCTATCCTATATTTACAGAATCTAAGTGTAAGATACAATTAAGGTTGTTATTGTTGGTTTTGTCAGTTGCCTACATCTCTGAGTTGGACCTTAGTCCTTGACATGCTTTGCTGCCTCCCCAGGTCAAAGAGACAGTTGGTATGTCTGACTTACCATTTGTCTTAACAGAAGACTAAACAAAACTATCAAACTTGACACTCATCCCGTGTTGCACAAGCAACATGCCTCTAAAGTATTGCTGTTTCAAAGTTTGAAAGAGAGTATCTGGATAGCTCAGAACTCAGATGGCCCTTCATAGCTTGACTTCTCCACTTGGCATGGAGATGGTTAAAAGCTTAGGGTGTGCAATTGAGATTTTTAAGTGACCTGTGGCTGTGCATGCATCCTTCCCTGCAAACCACATAGCTCCAATGATCCCAGACTATATTACAGGGTAGGATCTCTAAGTCCTATTCCGAACCTATACCTGAGCTGAGTCAACCGTACCAATTACTAGTGGAGGCTGCTCATAGCCATGGTATTAAATTTCGGTCGAAATTCCAAAATTTCAAGTTTCCTGAGTATCTGAAATGAAATCCAACTTCAGTTTAATTTTGCAGATTTTCCATCGAAATATTGGAGTATCCTCGAAATTTCCGGAATAATATTATAGTATTGTATATTTTAAGATAAATTGAATAATGAAATAATACTTACAATTATTAACTTAATAATGAAAGAAATTCAAGAAAAGATTTTTCGGAGAATTTACTTGCAAATAGTTTAAGTTAAGAGGGTAATTTTTAAAAAATGTTTATGGTACTGCTTATCTTGAGTATGTTGCACTGGGATTGTGTAAGATGAAACATCGCTGAGTGTTTTACCATCATGTTTCTGTCTATTGCAATACTTGATAGGCTAAGTATTGTCAACATATAATTTATATTTTGTATTTGCAAAATGAAAGTGGTGGTAGGAAAGATATTACTGCTAGCAATTTTGATCTTCTTAGGAACTACATTTGGTTTGAATGATGGATTTGATCAATATTGCACCCATTTGTTTTAATGAAGTTTTATTATGCTTAGTTGTTACTTTACAACCAAATCATAGTTATTATTATTTTGAATTGATTGCTTAGTTGCTACTTTACAACCAAATCATAGTTAATGATATGATTATTATCTATGATTTTCATTAACATATCATTAACCAAATTGTAGATACTACAAAAGTATTTATAGACCTTAAAGACTACTCCTACTAGGAAAGGATTTTAGACTTTGATTGATTAGGAAACCACTAATTAATTAATCTCAACTTAATCATAAATAACTATAAAAACACCAAATATAACTCAAATAACAATTGAAGTCCTAATTAAAGACTTGTGCTGAAAAATTACTGCATATATGAAAATTACTTTAATACCCTTAGCCTAAAGCACTTTTAGAAGTATGTAGAATTATTTAATCACGATTATATAAGTTAAGTGCACTTTTGGGCAGTAAAGTAACTCCAAAGAGTATTATTTTCAGCTGCGACGAAAGCACCTCATTGGAATTCACTTTTTCTCGAGTATTTTGTTGTTTGCATCACAACGGCAACGACATCAAGCTGTATCTTTCCCGTAGGAAATGATCCACTCGTGTTGATATTATCATGTGATGTCATTGGTGGCTGTTTTGCTAGGTTCACTACCCATCTGACTTTATTTGCATTAACTGAAAAATAAATAATCGACAAAGTAAAAAGAAACTTGTGATACGCATTTTAGCTTGTGTTTTGTCTACAAGGTATCAGTAAATGATAGATCTCTTCTGCATTATGCATATCGTTTTCTTGTTCTTTATGTATTTTTCTCTTTAATATATGGGCATATGTTTACCTCTTCTGATCTTGACATCCATGTATCAGTTGCAGGAAAACATTGATCTGTTTTCTCGCACAAGGAACAACATCTCTACAATTTTGAATGAGTATGTTTCTCTTATTGGTCTATTAACTGTGATTTTGGTACATTTTTTATGTTATTTACTGTAGCTTTTTTCCATTTTATGCCTGCAGCATGAGAAACATGCCTGGGATTATGGGCCGAATGCCACCTCTTCCTGTGCTCTTAAATGAGGAACTTGCAAGTAGTATTTTTCCGCATTCATCTCAGGTATGGCCTGCTGTCACTCTTGTATATTTCCATTAGTGGAAAGATGTCACTCTCATGAAAATATCAAGTCTCTTTGTATTGCATGAAGTATGCTGTCCTGTATTCAATTGGTCATACGCTGGACCACAATCTCGCTGCATAACACTTGATGCACACTTCGTATGCTTGGCCTCGCATTCCTTGTATCGTGAACTTTGCAATGGTAAACAACTTAACACTGGACGATCAATTTTGGATTTATAAGAACTCTTTGTGGTTTCCATGAGTTTCTTTATCTTGGCAAGTGATCAATAGTACTGTTTTCTTTGGGGGGCTGGGGGGTTGGGGTGGGAGGGGAAGAAGAAAGAAAAAGAAAATTTAGTTTCTTGCTCTTTGGTGCATATAATTGTTCCCATTCATTTTAATCTTACTGTTTGGTCTCTCTTTTAAATATTGCAATTAATTTCTTTTGGTTAATCTAACACAGGTTCAAAACTTGACTGAAACCCCATGATAAAGTGTTCTGCTAAATGGAATTGCTTATTTGAGTTGTGAACTATTTTGATAATTACCGAAGAAGGAATATTTAATGATGTGTTCGAGCATGGCTCAAACTCAGTTGTTGATAGTAACATGAATATATTAAATAAACTTTTGGGTTACAAAATGAGAGAAGAATGCTAAAGAAAAGAATCTGATCAACATGATATAGTGCAAAGTCCACTTTTCACTGCATGGTAACCTGCAACGAAAACGTTATGCTCATTTTGGGATAGGTATAAATCTTGTCTCCATTTACATATAATGCTTTCCCCCCAATTTCTGCACGGTAAGTACTGCAGCTATGACCTTGAAGTGATAGCTTTAACTTCGAGGAATACATAGTAAATTATGTATGATTTTCTTAATAAATGACCACCAATTGTCAGGGTTCATCAGAACCCCGACCTTAATGTAAAGATCAAGAAAAAGTGTGCTTAGGAGGGGGGGCAAAAAACCTGACCTCCAATACATAAAAATTAAAGGATTAAACAAACCTAGAGAAACACCCTACCTACATAAAGTAAGATTCTTTTTTCTGACCGCGACTTGCAACAACTTAAATTTCATGGGCTCTGCCCATGCTCCTAATTCTTGTAAATTCTTTGGAGGAAATTTCTTTTCTAACAATTTAAAATCCAGTAAATGCAATTCCCTTCAGGATCTCCTTCAAAATCTCCTTCCATTGACCTTCGACAAAACTGAGTATGTGGATTGGGGCAATCTACATTTGAATTCCCAATCTCCGTCTCGTAATCAATATTTGCATTAACTTCTTGAATCTTAATAGGAAAATAAAATCCTTTTTCATAGATAAATGAGGCAATGTCTACAATACCTGGATATCAGAGACATTTGAAGGATTTACTGGTTGGTGAGGATACTAACTTCTTGACTCACTGTGCAATTCCGAACCATGTTGAGCACATCATTGCAACCCTTTTTCGCGCAGGAGTACTTGAACTTCCGAAGGCTTAGTCACTCCTGGCGTATCTACAGAATTTGACTGGCGATTATTTGTCAATGGCAACCTGGGATTGGGAGGATGATCACTGTTTTGTGATCCCTAGGCCTTCGAAAGTTTCACCTATTGCTTGCTTAATCTTCCAATTAATCTTCATGCCCCTACTTTTGAAATGGTTGAGTATTGATTATTTTCTTCAGATGAGGTCCATGGTCGCAATTGAACCAGCTTCTCGTGGGTAGCCTCTTTTGACTAGGGAAGTGAACATTTGAAATGAAATTCAGATAATCCAAACCAGCCCCACTAGATGTTCCACCCTTAAAAGGTCCTGTTTCATTAGCATTTGGGTTTAAAATAGGTCCAATCCCCACAGAATTGTTCTCACTGTCTTGCTGGTTTGAATCCAAACTTCAGTCTGGTCAACATCCTTACCCTGTTAGATGCCACGGCGTGGTGGATCATTACCTTCACCTGAGTAAGCCACGAAATCAGTAGGCTTTTACTTATTCAAGATGGCAGCATTCCTTAGTTTGGAAAGGGTGGGGGCTGCAGGTGGTCTGTCAAACTAACATTTTTAAAGATATTTTCCGCCTAAAAACTTCGTTGTCCACTATGTGCATTTTCAAAATCAGATTCCCATCCCTGATGCACTGCCATTCCAAATCAGAAGCTCGGATTCTTGTTAATTCAAATTTTCGCTACCTTCAACTTGTCCTTCACTTAGTGATGGATGTTTGGCAGGTACACTACTGACAGCTTGCTCTTTATTCACAAAATCAGCAGGCTTTTCCTTATTCAAGTTGACAGCGCCCATTAGTTTGGGCCTGCATGGGGCTGCAGGTGGTGAGCCTGTCCTTTAAGATACTCTCCCCTTTAAAAAATTCATTGTCAGCCAAGTTCAGCTTCTCAACAGATTCCAATCCCCCATTAACCATTCCAACTCAGCAGCAAGGATGTTTGTTAATTTAAGAATCTCTTGACCTTCCAAGACAAGCCTGTCCTTCACCAAGTGATGTTTGGCCGGTACACCACTGCAGCATGCTCTTAATTCACAAAAATGGACTGCTTCACAAAGTGTGAATTTGCAAAATCTCCACGATATGTCTTCCTTGAACAATGGATTTACTCTGATTGCCACCAAAGCTTCGCCAATTTCAGTTTTAACAAAGCGTTTCCCTTGCAGCGCAAATTGGGTGTTACCCGGTTTATGGAATAACAACCTCCTCATATCTCTCATTGCCACCACAAGCTGCCCTCACCTTGATAACTGGATCAGAAGAGTGCATGATTTGTTTCCCTTGACTAATATCTTCTTTCCTAATCAGTTTATCTTTAGGTAAAGGCATTACTGCTCCACCTTTCTCTTTTCAAGCTTCTGAAATGTGGCAATGCTGCCACTCCCAATGCCACGTTTCTGCCATCTCTACCCTCATGTGGCACACCACCACATCAGTCATGATCCTTAAGTCTCCGCAGCTGCTATTTTGTCCTTGAAACACAGATTGTTGACAAAACTTGCCTTCTTATTATGACCAAGATGTAAGCAATGATTGCAAAAATCAGGTGGAATAAGACCTTTTATCTTAATCTTCCATCTCATCTCCTACCCCAACCCTAGTTGGTTTAGGCTTCTTAGCCTCAAATATGTTCATGCGAGAAACTAGCTGCAGAAGCAACCCTAAAGAAAACTGACTTTTTCAGTGAAATGGTTAAGCAAATTCAGTGACTCAAACTGAGCTAATGAAGATTCTTCTGCCGGTTGAAAATTAGGAGTCTACTTAAAGACTCTCATGGGAAAATCAGCCACAAACCAAACATAACGGGTAAAAATTCTTGAGTAATCATTTTCATCCCCCAAATTAATAATATTAAGTATTGGATAATGAACTAATCCAATGGAAAATATGCCTTGAAGGCTGCACAAAAGGTAATGAATCTTTTAATCAAATCCATGGATGGTCTTTGGTGAAAGAACATACCAACTAAAACAAATTTAATAGGACTGCCAATTTTTGGATTTCTTAATTCTGAAATATGTTTCAGTTGGAGTCTCACCACAGTTCGAACAATAACAATGTAGACTATGCGTATTTGAGTGACTAAGGTGGTCTAGAGAATAGGGCTCAATTGCATAACCTTAAGGGTTCTGGGCTAGTTGTGGAAGAATCTAACTGATGAAGAAAAGCAAGAGGTTTTCCTTTGGATCATGCCACACAAACTGAAATCACAATACTTTCTTAATCACAAGGTAGGAACAAAAATCTTTGGAATGACAAAGATTTCAATTTAGCATTTTCTTGTTTTAAACACACTATCAGTCCTGCTCAAGAATACTTTGATAGCCAAATACTAATCTAATATCAGTCTCATGATAAGTGGAGATGGGACCTTGAATTCCGAGATTTGAAAAAGTGAGAAGAATTGAAAGGAACTCTAAAGCTCACATCCTTCGACCTGACTCTCCCTTCAAATTCCCGTTGCCACGCACCACCAACCCAGTCTTGTCTCCCCGTTTCTAGTGCCACCCATCCCCTCACATCCTATTCCCTGCGTTGCCCATACCCATCCAGGTCGAACCCCAGCACCATCCCCCCATTCCAAACACTAGGTATTTTGATTTTATTTTTTTCTTTTAAATGAAAAATTATGAGGGGCAAAGTTGTCTGTTTACATTTTTTAATTTTCAGCGTTTTTCTTTTTTTTTTTCTCCAACATTTTGTTAAGGGGTAAAAAGGGCTTTTCACAACTTCCGTTAATTTTTCGGGCTTTCGTTAGATTAAGTTTTTTTTTTTTTTCGTAAATAGGCCAAACCTCAAGGATAGTTTCTATAATTTACCCTTTATATCTGTAGTAGAATGACATTTGATATAATCATAAAATGCCATCTTTAAGACATAAATCCTATTTAGAAAAAGTGTGAATCCTACAAGTGTTTGTACCCCCTTGTGGTCTATGCCATATGTTTGAGTTTAGCCTTTGGCAACCAATCTTGTCTTGTATCTCTATAGGGAACTATCTGACTTGTATTGTACTGTGAAAATCCACCTACATCCAACTAACTTCTTCCCTTTAGGTAACCTGACCAAATCCCATGTTTTATTCTTCTCTAGAGCTTCCATTTCCAATTTCATGGCATTCTCCCACTTCTCATTTCCCAATGCCTCGGATAGGTTTCTTGGAATAGGAATTGTGTGTAGACTACTAAGGAAGGCTCTATAGCTCTTGGATAAGTTTCTATAGGACATGAACAAGTATAATGGATGTTTTGTGCAGTTTCTGGTTCATTTTCTAAGGGAAATTGGTAAGTCATAGTCACTTGGTTCAACAATTTCATTTGTGGGTTCCATGGGGCCTGGTGATGGTGTAATGTTCTTAACAGGGCTTGCTGGTTGCATGGTATTCTCGGTAGGTCTTGAGGTTATCTTTGGTAATTGAACAGTAGCTCGAACAGGTTATTGGACATGCACATGTTCAGAGATTGGCTTTTGTTTCCTGGAATAAACTTGTAGTGGCCGAGTAGTGTCCTGTTTTCCCATTTCCAATACCATTCCAGATTGAGAATTAGGTTGATTAGGTGATGAGTTGACAATTGGTACTGACTCGACTGACTCAGAATTAGGCTGAAATATCTCGGTGGACTCAATAGTTGTAGACTGGGAATTTGACTGACTTGGTAGACCAAGAAGGAGCAAATCTTTTTCACTATCTTCGCTCAAAGTCTCCGCTTGAAGATAGGAATGTGAAAAATATGACTCGGTTTAGGTGACATCAACAGAAACGAAGAATTTTCTTCTTGGTGGATGGAAACATTTGTACCCTTTTTGAGTGGATGAATAGCCAACGAAAACACATTTGAGAGCACGTGGATCAAGTTTTCCTCGGTTTTAAGAATGAACATGAACAAAGGCAACACTTCCAAAAATTCTAGGAATTAGGTTGTCTTTATTGGAAAAACTGACTCAGAAAGGAATGATATGGGTAAGGAACTCTCAACTCTAGTACTGCCACTTAGTTCTTCTAGGTATTAAAGTCCATCTTTTTCACTAGCATGTCCAATCATCGTCTTCGTGAAACACACAATGAGAAGGATAAAATGTCACACTGCAATTTGAATCTTTGGTAAGTTTGTTGATTGAAACAAGATTTGTAAACAGATTGGGAACATGAAGGACATTTTTAAGTGTGAAGGAGTTGTTTATGCAAATGTCGCCTTGTCCTGCTACAGTGGTAATGGAGCAATCAGCTATGGTTATTTTCCTATTACTAGAGCAAGGGGTATAAGAGATGAATTTTTTGGAGGAGCAGGTCATATGGTCAGTGGCACCGGAATCAATTACCCATGTGTTTGGAGAAACTGTATCTAAGACATTAGCAATACAAGAAGAAGAAGATATACCTGAAAATGCTAGTGAACATGTACCTGTCGGGGATGGTGTTTCGGGAGACCCCAAAAAATTCTTCAACTTCTCAGTTTCTTCTTTGTTAAAGTCAGGAATTAAATTCTGTGGACATCCTTCACTGCTGGAATGAGTGCTGACATATGCCTGACCCCGTTCATTTGTATCTTTAAAATTTCTATTCATATTTGGGGGTCTTCCATTGAGTTTCCAGCAGTTTTCTTTTGTGTGACGATGCTTATGGCAGTATGTACACCATAAGGAATCCTTGTCCGATTGTCTTGATGCGGCAGCCTGCCTAGTATCAACAGTCAGACGCTGTTTGGAGCCAAAGCCCTTCATATTTGTAGTCTTTGATACCAAAGCGGAACTCTCGACTGTGTTTGTTTCAAACACCTCTTCTGCCTTCTTCAGCAAGAACAATTACAACTGTCTCATTTAAGGATGGTAGATCTTCCTTCCCAAGTATTTGTACTCTTACTGCATCAAACTCCATGTTTAATCCACAAGAAAATCATAAATTCGTCCTTTTTAACGAATCTCTTAAGAATGACTGCATCATCACTGCACTTCATTTGAATACATTGGTAATGGTCCATTTCTTGCCAAAGACCTTTCAAAAGATTAGAATATTCCATGACTGACCAGTTTCCCTGCTTGGTGGCTTAAATTTTAGTCTTGATTTCATAAATCTGTTCAGCATCATTCACTTTATAGTAAGTCTGCTTGACCGCATCCCGTATCTCCTTTGCTGTGCTCAGACACATACATGTGTCACTAATTTCTGGCACCATAGAGTTCCATAACCAGGACATGACAAGCAAATCTTGTTCATCCCAAGCATCAAACTTGGGATCTCCCTCTTTAGGACCATTACCGAGTAGGTGACTTAGTTTACCTCTTCCCTTCAAAAAAGTGCAAACCAATTGAGACCACTTCAAATAATTTTTGCCGTTCAATCTGTAAATCCATTGTTGAGGAATTGTTGCTATCGACCAAAGAAGTTTTAGAAGCCTCTGTTGTGTTGTTAGTTGCAGACAAATCTGACATGATTCTTGGATAAATGAATCACGATCTTGAGGGTGATTATGAGAGGTACTAAAAGATCGAAAACAAGGATACAAGCAGGCAGCAATCAGAACTGAGAAAAAGAACGCTTGAATCACAAAGAGAATGAATAACCCAGAAAAAGAAACTAGGGCTCTGGTACCATGTTGTGAATGGTTAACTGTAAAAATTTCATTTATTTGTATGATCTAGTATACGCATATTTATCATACATGGACAAGGAGCTAAATCAGGAACTTCCTATCTTACAAAATAAGGAAATCACCCTAACCAGAGTATACAGCTCAACAAATCCCTAAAAATCAGGGATCAAACAAAATTTCCTAAAATGAATGTGTAATGAAGGGTTTTGAAACAAGGCACCATATTATTTTTTGTTGTTAGAAATAGCCCCATGATTTGTCTTCTGTATGGTATGTTTAGAAAAAGATGAGCATGATTAAGATCAAATTAAGCGAAAAATAGTTGGATTACCTATTTATGATGGAGATATGTGTTGATTTTTTTCTTTAAGCAAGAGTGCTAGGAAGTAAAAAGAGATCATAAGTTGTAAATTGTGTACAAAGTGCGTCACTGCCATGTGTGAGTCATTTCTATCCTGCTCTTTTCAACAAATGGTTTAAGGGGGAAAACAATATAACATAATTCAATGAGTTGATCTTTCCAAATTGCAAAAGTCTATCCTGAGTATGAAGTCTTTCCAAGACCGCAAGCCAAGCAATGAATGAGTGTCTTGGAACATGTTTACATGTCCACATACCTCTGTTTCCTGTTAACTTTTGTATTGGAAGTTCTAAAGAACTCCCATGCTTTGTTAATAGTGAAACTTTATGCTTCACCAAAGAATTTCATCTTGTCTAGTATCTATAGGACTATAATTAGGAAAACTCTGAACGTTCTTGTGGATAGGAGGTAAAATGTCTGTAGGCTATACCCACTGGTTGTTAGGGGGAGGATATGGAAGTTTGGGGGTAGCGCCTGCGGAAAATCGATGGCAATGGCAATGGGGCAATCGGGGAGAGAGAGAAACTACGATTTAGGGCGAAAACACCCCAAATCGCAGACAGCCAGAGAGGCAGGAAAAGGGGAGAATAATATGTGGGTTATGGGCGCGGGTGCTAGGGGAAGAGGGTCGGTGGTGACTGTTGGTGAACGGAGGACGGCAGCATGTGTGCAATCAGAAGGGCTTTTACTAGTAATATTTGCAGCAGCATAACTTAAGAATTAAAATCTTTGGTGTTGATTTAAAAATTTCCAGGTATTCTCTTCTAGGATATTTTATTAGGTATACGATAACACTGATGGTAAAGTTTTAAATTTACTGGATATGAGCAAATCGACAATGCCTAAACTATAGTTGGCATAATTATCCTTTCAAATGTTCTGATATTTATAAATGAAAAGACTTGCAACTAAAATAGGAAAAGTGAAAATATAAGGCATGATGAAGAACATTACAAAAATAAGATAAAGCTTAAAAAAAATCATCAAATTAAACATGAAACAGTGAAGTGCAGAGACTTGCAAATAAGCAATCATTAAAATTATTAAATTGGTATTGCTTATAAAAAATCTAAATAGAGCAAATCTCTGATTAATTGACTTGGTCATTGTGTCGGATGAGTTTTGGTACATTGCTATTTTTACTTGTATTGTTTTTTAATACTATATCGTGGAGGTAGAAATTAAAAAAAAGCAAATACAAAATGCAAGTTTGCTTTGCAAGGACAAGATACTATTTGGTAAAAAAGAATGGTGTCAAATTTGTACATTTGAATACATGTTATGGAGGTGAATAAAAGAAAATGTGAAATACAAATTTGCATGCGAATAATGCCCACCCCCACCCCCCAAACCCCACACCACAAAAAAAAAAAAAGGCAATTAAATGCGATAAATGTGTTGAAGTGAGGATTAAAGAATAGTTGTATTCAATAGTGCAACAAATAACAGAATTTAAAATCTAAAGCAGGTGAGATTGGAATATCCTTAAGGGTGAATTTCAGTACATTTTTCCCCCCTCCAACTAAGAAACATGATTTGTTTTCCAACTTTACCCATCTTTTTGATGTATCTCAAAAAGTATTGAAGTTAAAATATTGAAATGAAATTTTATTTGCACTTAATAAGTATAAAGCAACTAATTTAAACTAAACCAACTATAAAATGACATAATTGAAGTTTATACTTGGTTACTATATAAAATAGTAGTTTTTATTTAATAAGTTAGTTTTATTCGTAATTATCCTAAATATAGTTACATAATTATTCTTTTTCTAGCTCAAAACTATAAGTACTTTTTGATGTCATTAATTTTAGAATGTACTTTTTGGACATACAAATAGATTTTGAAGTACAAGAAGCTCAAGGTTTTGCACATATTTCACCTATAATGATTAATTTTCATAATAAATTTGTTATTGCTTTTTGTCACTTATTTATATTTTCCATAAATCATATTTCAAATTATATTCTTTTTTGGATAAATCTTTTTCAACTTAACCAGCCTCATGCCTCATAGGTTTAAATAAGAGAAATATCAGTTATTTATATTTAATTACAAAAGGATATAAATGAAATGAGCCTTGAATGTATTATAATTTGCCCAAGTCCCAAAGTGCAAATTCATTACTTCTTTTTTTATTAACTTTTCATTTAAATTTATTATATCTACTTGCAATAATGCAATCATACACAAATAATCTAGCATCCAAATCATTTCAATGCCACCAAATTTCATAGGAATGTTGCCTATATCCATCAAGACAGGGATATACATCACTGTGAACCCAAAAATTTATGACAGACAAAAGAATAATAAAAGTAAGTAGTTCCCTCGTCAACAAAAACCAAAATAAAAAAAAAATGAAAAAGAAAAAGAAAAAATGAAAGAAACCGACTAGAGTACAATGTTAACCTACTAGATTCACACAGTAGGATAGTAATCCCCATTTCTGTAAATTGCAATTATATAAATAATGGTTAAACTATAGAAGCATGTAATAGAGATATGAACCATGATGTTGACCTTCACTTCTAATGCATGCTCGTGCATGTGCAACACGCATGTCTCTTTTCTAGTATATTTTAAAACTCGGAACAAATTAAGTGTCAAATTCGAGATTTATGATCAGATACAAATGGTGGATGCATGCCCCACACCTCATCCAAGTCGGTGCCTCCTATTCAATAGTTCATGCATTAAGAAGAGTTAGAATAACATAGTTGTAGCAAATATTGTGTCATAGTGATCATCTTGACGAATTACTTTAACCAAGAAAGGACTCTATATTGCAGGTATGACTTATTTTCATAAATTGACTAGAATACAAAACCTTATTGCAAGTGCTAGGGCTTTATTCTCATATAGCTCTGACAATTGCCACCCAAAACTGAAAAGGAGAGAGGGAGAAAACACATATCTTAATTGAATAAAGTGGCAGATAGGATTTAAACTTAGGCACCATAAAGTTTATGTGGTTCAGGTGTAGCTTCTAACTTAATGACTGGTTTCTAGTTGATTATATGCAAGTGTATCTTAATTCATAAATGAAATCAACTATTAGCCCTTCACTAGAAGTGAGTTTCTTGCATCATGTCTGATATGCTGATGATCTTTCTGACTTGTTTCCAGGATGATGATTAAGTGAGAATTTACTTTTGGTTTGGTGATGTTGCCATGAACTATATCTTTTCTTTATTTTTTGTCCCCCGGTTATCTTTTTCATTCTCTTACTGGCTATGCTGATAAGTATCCTTGTGGCGATGGTATTTTCCACCATGAGTATGTTCTGTACTTGATAGTATTTGGATCACTAATTCTAAGTGTTTTTACTTGTTCCTTGCACTTGTAGCATCTTTGCGCAATACTTTGAACGCATTACTCTTAATCGCCTAAAATTGCTTTAAAATCTCGATCGTCCTATAACTCTGAATGCCAACTCTGTCAATTACCAGTTCTTATGGTATGGAGCTAAAATTCTGGTTTCCATTGGCAGCCATTATCGGTTTGAATACAAAGTTCATAGAATATTATGTCGAGTTACAATCTTAGAAATCCTCTAGTTGGAGATCGTCAATTTCATACCGAGTTCATTGTGACAATTAACTCATCATTAACCATATGCAACAAATTATTCTCTCTTAAATTGTAATTCATGCACTGAGCCATGAAAGTTATTCTACTTTTCTTTTTTCAGCCCATGATGTTTGGATCGTCAAGCTCGATACCTCTGCAGCATGAGCCGGGATGCTGACTGATAATTCTTTACTTTGGTCACACAAGGCTGGTCTCTGAAGGAAGTATGGTAATTCTGCTGAGAAGGTGCAAGAGGCTGGCAGGTTTTCCAGCTTTAGTGTGCGTCTCCATCACACAAGTTATCTCACGTTCAAAATCTGTTCCAGAGATGTCACTGTTGGGAGCTGTGATTGTTTGCTGGAGCAGATCCTAGCAAACAATAGATGACAATAATGTTCTCATCTTCTGTCAGTTTCAAAAGCAGAGATCAATCAGACAAGCACTGAAAGGCTAAATTGGTAGCTGCCACCTTCTTCTATATGTAAATTTACAGAATAGAAACTAGTATGAGTGGATACTTAATTTGGTGCTTTATTCATCCCTAGTTTTCGAATGTCATTTCCGTTGCCATTTCTATTACTTATCTGAAAAGACTTCATGCATATACAGGCAACTCTCCCACCATTAATAATAATACTAGGAGGTGTGGTATTTATTAAAACTATGATTTTTCTAAAAACAAAAAAAATAAAAATATCTTGATATACAAGAGGGGTTTTCACACTGCCAAATGAAGGCCGAAAAGCATTTTTTTTTTCAGAATATTATAAAAAAAAACTAGAAAATACCATTGAATGAAAAGGAAGATATCGTTTTAAAAAAAATTATTTTATTTTTAAATTTTTGATTTTTTTAGGGCGTAATGTTTTTCATAATTTTTTTAACCTTTTTGGAGTCCTGTTTTCTTTCGTGTTTTTTAATAATTTGTCTCAAATAATTTGTTTTAATAATTTTTGTGAAGTTATGCCTGGTAGCGAATTTACAATTTTTTTTGGTATGTGTGTATATATCTATGATGCATATATGTATATAAATAAATATTTATCTATATATATAATAATATATTATATATATATTTATATTTATATATATAAATTTGCATATATGTGTGTGTATATATATACATGAATATATATTTAATACATATTTATATATAAATATATGTTTATATATAAATATATAAATTTATAAATATAGTAATTTTTTTTGAATTATTATGATACACAAGTTAAGTCTCAGTTCTAGAAGGGAGTGATATCATTGATTCCTAGCCATCTCCCCGTAGCCTTAAAAGTCTTATAAAATGTCTAACCAAAAAGCTAATGAAAGATTAAAAAAAAAATATCATACAAATGAAAAAATGATCAATTTGTACATATCATACACAATAAGCAGTGAAACAATTACGTGGTCGTCTGTTTTTGTGCCATCTAAATTTGTCCCTTAGTCTGTACAGCAATATCGAAATATTATGGCATCTCATCGGCCTTTGAATTATCTATATATGTTTTGTAAGTTGATCCTACGTAATCTCGATACCTTGATGTCACACCCTTCCAACAATATGTATAAATATATATATAAACAACCTGTGCAACATAATTTGTGCATGTATGCATGTGTATAACTCTTTTTTTTTACTCACTTTAACAAAACATTGATAAAAGTAAAGTGTTTTCATATCCCGTCACACTGTATATACATATGTAGTTATTACATATTAACCAAGTCTATCAAACCATCACAAACCTAAACTTCATATTACAAAGGAGTTTTGAAAGTGATATACAGGATAAAGTCACTAATATAATACAATAACTGTAAAATAAAAAAACACAACTCACAAAATAGCCCAACAGGTCGTCATCCAAGTACATTGATCTTTGAAAGCCTGTAGGAGCTCCACTACTAGCCAGTAAACCAGAGGTCTCAAGTCTCACCATGTTCACCTACAATGCATGAACTACATGAGCTAACGCTCGATAAGTAAAAATCATGCATGACAAGAGTATGATATAAAATCTCATGCAATCAACTCTAAGATATGATGCTATAAATGTGTCAAATTGAGTACTCATGAATCAAAGAGTTTTTATTAAAAATCACTTCATTTATTGGGTCATTGACCCACTTACTATGCACCAGATAGAGCTATGAACAATATCAATAATCACATAGCCATAAACAAATGACTCAGTATTACTAGAGGTTCACCTCCTGTCTTCCCATGTGATCCTCCAGAAGTCTTCTCACTGGCGGAGTCAATAAGGGCACAGTCAAGTGGTCCACCATCTCGTGACCACCAAAGGCACACCCCCTGTCAACCCCTGTGATCCTCCGAGAAGTAACACTCGCTGCGCCCCAAAATATCATATAAGCACACCTCGCATGCCTCGGTATACTAGTAGTGGCCAACCAAAATATTTTCTTTCTAAAAATCATGTCTCAAATCATATAGTGCATGCAAGAACCTCCACTATACTCATATGTCGTGCATGCACATGTATTTGCTCATGAATGGTATGTTCAATATGAAATGCAAGTCATATTGCTCTCAACATGTTTCAAGAATCATAATACTCTCAATCAAATTTAATATCATCAACACATTAGGTATAAATGCTTCAAGACATACTATGTTCATGCATTGTAGTTGCAAATGGATCTTTACTTACCTTTCACTTGATTGCTGACTTAGTCTAGATTTGTTTATTGTTCCCCTCCAATCTTAGATGCACAATAGCCTGTAATATTACCCAACATCAAGCACCATTCCCAATTTGGCAAGTTGAAAACATAAAATATCATACTAAGACCTTAAACACCAAGCTATCTAGGTTTTACAAACTAGAACCCAATCTAGTCCCTCCAATACCTTAATTTCTCATCTTAGATACATGTAAACATCATATAATTGAAGTATTATAACTCTAATATCATGTACCTAATTATTAACACTCAATAGCAACATGTCTAGGTTGAAATATGCTAAGTTATCAAATGGGACAGATTCACATTTTCTTATTTTCTTGTTGTCCAATTTAGTTGCATGATAATTTTGACATCCCTAAGCATATCCAATCACTCCCAAATTTTTACCACACTTATATAACATGTATATAAATGTAACCATCTCATATAATTTCTAAAACTCATGGATATAACTTCCCAAGTTCAGCTCTCTTCACAACACACTGAAACAGATTATTTTCCTACCGTGACAGTTTTGCACACTTCATGACATTAATGGTTTTGGCACCCTTAAGTACATTCAATTACTCCCAAATTTTCACCATACTTAGATAACACATATAAAGAGACAACCAGGTCAAATTACTACCAAAACCAATGGATTTATTGATGTAAAACCAGCACCATTCACATAGGACAGAATCTGAATTTCAAAGAAGACAGTTTTGAGCACCTCTTTAATTATCACACTATATTACAATTTATAACCTCTCTAAACTTACATACATCACCTAGACTCATATATAAACACATATATGATAAAATACACAGGTTTTAATCAAGTTATTATACATATATAAAACATAAATATCAAAATCAGCAAGTATACTGTTTCTGTGCCTAGTGATTTTTATTGTGAATTTGCAACTAAAAATCCTTCTTTTGTGAACTAAAAGACCACAAATAACATCATAACATGATTATAATCAATAATAGAAGCTTTAAAAATCATAAACCCTCAAACAATTCAAGAACTTAAATCAAAACATGAATTAAAGCTACCTATGCACAGATTTTTGATTCAACTTGCTCCTTCTTACTTCCCTTTGCTTCCTTCACTTATTTTCTTTACTTGGAATTACTTGAGTGAAATTTATAACATTCAATATGAAGGTTTTGGAAGTGAAATAGCTCAGAAAATAGTTTTTGGTCGTGGCTCAAGTGTAGAAATGAAGAAAGGTTGAGGTGGAAGCTTGAGGTGGCAAGGTTGAGGTGTCAAGTTGTTGTTCAAATCTGATATTTTTCACACCTTATACAACCCTAATCTAGTATTTCTCATTACTTATTTATCTATGTATAACCTACTTTAATCTCCATATGATCGGATAGTACATTATGCCCTAATTTCTTAACCGTTCATTCGATCTCCAAACCGATCGACATTCGATTCTTAAATGATTGTCTAGTTTTCATTTTATAAAATCACATGCACATATGAACTTTGTATTATGACACTTAAATTACATTATATCATGTCCGATATCCCAAGTATGTTAATCTATAGATGTATACATTTAAAACACCTCGATCAAATCAAATCGACTCATATAAGCTTACTAGTGACACCTTTAACACTTTTAAAATTATAACATACAACCTATGAATATCCATTATATTGATCAATCTATTCTTTATCTTATCTAAATATAGAATCACTTAATTAGGTTGTAGGATCTCAACCACTAATATCAAGTAATGATTAAGAATGCTATAAAAGATGCGATGTAGATGTTAATGCAAATTAGCATATAAATAGCATGTAGTGCATGAATCATATTGGCCAAGTGAGTAGTGTGAGGCTTGGGTATTACACTTGATGTCAATTTTGGGAATAAAATAGGAAAGATATTGAAGTTTGGACGTGGTGACACCTATCTTGGTGTGTCCCAAGCCAAAGATCAAGGTCCAACTGCCCAAATATGAGTGTCTATACGCCATCAGCTCGTAGGGAGTGAACAGATAATAATCATCCGACGCTCTGACTCGAGGTAAAAGGATCTACTATACCTCTAGAGAAATGTAATATAATGAGAAGGATTTGCTATGTCTGCTCCTGGAGGATGTAATATGATGTATAAGGACGGCTATGTCTGCTCCTGGAGGTATTGAACCCAAATAGTTGGTTCACCATCTACTAAGCCACTAAATCTCTCGTATGACGTCTCCTCCTCCTATCTCTCCTGGTTTATGTGTTATCTGGTGGCACTGGTTGTTTAGGGGGCATGTGTAGTGGCAATTGTCGGTTGGTGAGAATGGTCACAGCAGTCTCACCAATGGAAATATATCGCTCCAACAATAAATTAAATGCTATAATATCATCTTGAAGCCTGTTTCGAGCACTTATATTCGTAGATGCCAACTAATCAGCCTGAAATACATGATAAATATCATAAGATTAACCTATATAATTTATAAGAAACCTAAATAAATAATATACAAAGATATTGATTTACGTACCACAATTTGCATCAAAGATGCATCCTAGGTTGGTATCCCATATTTTGAAGCATTAAAGATGCATCCTAGGTTGGTATCCCATATTCTAAAGTCTGTGGGCAAGCGATATAAGTCTAAATGTAATTTTGTCATAGTAGTCGTTATACCCACGTTCTATAGTGATTGAATGGTCTGTGCACAACAGTTTGAAATTGTCTTCCCTACGTGCATATGTACTAGATATGATAAGTTGCTCAATAAGTCATAGATGCCCACTATGGTCAAATCTATTTAAATTGGTATCCCAATCTTTTGAAAATGGAGGAATATTCTGTATTATTCCAAATTATCACAAAACCTCTCAGGATGGTGCATCTCAATATGAACAAAGAAGATCAAGAGACATCTGGGAGTCCACAGCTGGGGTTGTAGTCTACTGGCAACTCAACAATTTCTAAAGAAGTCATGTCATACGACAGCCATATAAACTGCAATAAGAAAATGCATATCTAAATGATTTTGTACAACATGGTAATGTTAAATAAAACTAAATTATAAAAGTTTGTTGATAATAAAGGGACAACATAAGATCAAGCATCTCTTGAAAGATCCTCATAAAATTTTGAGTAGCATGACTACATGTGCTATCCTTATTCACTTGCATAGTAAATTTACATCAACATAAGAAAAAAAATAAGGCATATGATACTAAAATTAAAAATAATACTAAAATTATTACCTTGCACCATATGGAGGAATATAAACTATCCCTCAATGGCTATGGAATTCATATCTATATATTGCTCTAGACCCTTGTGTTGGGTTCGCTATAATCGCAGGGGTATACGCAACGGAAAATTAAAATTTTTATCAAATATAAATTTAACCCCTTTGATTCGAAAGCGATTTTAACGATCGCGCTTATTCAAGTGAATATATAAATAAATATAAAATCGGATTATACCTTTTGTGCACTCCGGTTGTTGTAGGGAATAAAGCAATCAATTGCTTATCTTACACTATCAGAACTCGCAGGGATCCAAGTGTCTCCCCTTTATCAGGTCCACGATACGGAAAGCAACACCAATCAAAAGGATTCGCTAGTATCCTTTTAATTGTTTACTAATCTAAAACCGGAGTATATTTTCAAGAACAATAAAGATTGATTCTTTAAGTTTTTGAAATAATAATACGAAGAAAATAACAAGAAACTGATTTTCTTTTCCTTTCTTTTATTTTCTTGAAGAGTAAAAATAGAAGACTTTAAACAAAATATTTTTGCTCAAATTTTTGAATTGAATTATGTAATTTTCATCCTCATATATATAGGGATGAGAATTTTAATCCTTTTTCAACTTTTGGAAAGTTTTTCTATTTTGAACTACTTCAAAACCTTATCTTGGAAGGATTCCAAATCTTCCAAAAACTCTTCTTTTTTCACTCTTCTATTGTATGTGGACTAATTTGAGACTACATTAATCATCAAAATTGTCTACATACATTGTTGATATTAATTTGAACTTTTCAAATAATATCAAGATAGATATATATCATATATATATACTATAATTATATTTATACATAAATTAAATCTTAGTGGCCTATTTTATCCTATAAAATTGGTCACTATATTTATTTATCTATAAATATGTTAATTAAATAAATTATATTTATTTAATTTATTCTCTTCATACTTTAGTAGGCTTCTTAAGTGATCCACATTTATTTTGGGCTTGGACTCAAAAATCCCCAAATCAATTCAATTGATTCAATCCCAATTTAATCAATCCAATTGATTAATTTAATTTACTCCAATTGGGCTTCCTAATCAAATTAGGTCCAATTAAATAATCCAATTACTTAATTGAATAATTTAATTTAATTATTAAATTAAATAGAACCCTTAATGAATTAATTGATCAATATTAATTAATTAATTTCCAACCATTGGATAAAATCTAAAATTAAAAAATGTTACTTTCCATAAAGATGTGTGACCCTCTTAGGTTCACTACTAAGCTAGTAGTGGGTTTGCAACATTTGCAACTTATGAATAACAATTATTCCAATTAATTAATCCAATTAATTAATCCGCTTGGAATCAACTCTTTAATTCCAAGAACCTCACTATCCATGAAAACACCTAGCAAGTAATCATGACAAACTAGTCGTAGGTGAAATAGCGAGTAAACATATTTCAGTTGCGAGTACCATACACGTACGGTCCTTTCGACAGCTAATCTCCTGATTGAATCTAAGGTATGGATTATAAGTCGAAACCCTAAATGATTCAATAACTGTGATCCCATTTCAAGTTCCAATGATTCTTGATGAATCACAATTCATACTGTCTTGGCCAAGGTCTTTGAATTACGAACTATGAAAACACAGGAGATTCTCTTGTTTAAAAAGAAACAAGTGTCGAATTCTATGTTGGCCACTGACAAACCTCCATGCACACCAGTGCAACACCCAACATACCCCCTTTGTGATTGTCAAGCAATCAGAAGATATATCAAAGTGCTGCAGGATGCACACGAGGCTACCATCGTGCCTCAAGTCTGAGGACTAGTCGTGTACTATCGCAACACAAAAATTCTTATTTCAACGGGTAAAGCCTCCAACTAAGAATTTCTTGTGGGCCATATTCGGTGTACTTGTTCCCTAACAAGCACCCACATATATGCACTTACGTCTCTACGCTAATGCCAATGGAATGTGATATTCTCGTCTCACGAGCATGCATTATATGTACGAGTCTTACTGAGCTATTTGATGTCCCATCTCAAAAACTCTCGACTCGGAACTTATTTAAGACCAAAGCCTTAGAGACATGTTCCATGATCGCCATCATATGCGCGACCATATTTGGTTTAAGGACTTTATCTAATATGCAGAAATAAAAAAAACAAGACATAAGATAAAAAAAATGCCTTTTTATTAATATGATTTCCAATAAGATTGTCTTTACAAAAGCAAAAGAGTATAATAAATCCAATCTAATTGGGGCGTTGGGCATCCTACTCTAACAATCTCTCACTTGCCCTAGCTCCAATTGCCCATGTATCTAAGGCCCATCTTCTCAAGATGTCCGTCGAATATCTTCTGTGCTAAGGGTTTAGTAAGTGGGTCTGCTACATTTTCTGCTGAGGCAACTCGATCCACAATGACGTCGCCTCTACCAATGATCTCTCTGATTAAGTGATATCGTCTCATTATGTGCTTGGATCTTTGATGAGATCTTGACTCTTTTGCTTGCGCAATAGCTCCATTATTATCACAGTAAATCATAACTGGATCAACAATGGATGGAATTACATCCAACCCTGGATGAAATTTCTAATCCAAACAGCTTCTTTTGCTGCATCTGATGCAGCAATATATTCAGCTTCGGTGGTAGAGTCTGCAGTCGTCTCTTGCTTGGAACTCTTCCAACTGACCGCACCACCATTCAAGGTGAATATATATCCGGACATGGACTTTGAGTCATCTATATCGGATTGAAAACTAGAGTCTGTATATCTCTCCAGTTTTAGTTCTCGATTGCTGTATATCATAAAGATATCCTTAGTCCTTCTCAAGTACTTGAGGATCATCTTAACGGCTTTCCAGTGTTCTTCTCCTGGATTGGACTGATATCTGCTCGTGACACTCAGAGCATGTGCTATATCAGGCCATGTACATAACATTGCATATATTATGCTCCCTATTGCAGAAGCATAAGGTATGCGAGCCATCTTTTCTCTCTCTTCAGGTGTCTTAGGAGACATAACTTTAGAGAGTGAAACCCCATTACTCATAGGCAGAAATCCTCTCTTGGATTCCTCCATGCTAAACTTTTTTAGCACTTTGTCTATGTACATGGACTGGATAGTCCGATCATCCTTCTGGATCTATCTCTATAGATATTTATCCCTAGGATAAAAGATGCATCTCCCAAGTCCTTCATGGAAAACTAATTAGATAACCAAGTCCTCGTTGACTGCAACATCCCTACATCATTCCCAATGAGTAGGATGTCATCAACATAGAGCACAACAAATGTAACTGCACTCCCACTAACCTTCTTGTAGACACATGGTTCATCCAGGTTCTTATGAAAGTCAAACGTTTTGATCGTTTCATCAAACCGGATGTTCCAACTCCTCGAAGCTTGTTTGAGTCCACAAATGGATCTCTGGAGCTTGCAAACCTTTTGCTCGCTCCCGCTGGATATGAAGCCTTTTGGCTGCTTCATATAGATCTCTTCCTTAATGTTTCCATTAAGGAAAGTGGTCTTCACATCCATTTTCCATATCTCATAGTCATAATATGCAGATATGGCTAACAGTATCCGTATGGATTTAAGCATCGCTACTGGTGAAAAAGTTTCCTCATAATCAATTCCTTGCTTCTGAGTATAACATTTTGCTACCAATCGTGTCTTATAGGTTGCTACCTCTCCATCTACTCCAAGCTTCCGCTTGTAGACCCATTTGCAGCCAATGGGAACAATTTCCTGTGGTGGGTCCACCAAAGTCCATACCTTGTTGGAGTACATAGAGTCCATTTCGGACTGCATAGCTTCTTGCCACTTCTTCGAGTCGATGTCAGACATCGCCTCTCCATAGCTTCTTGGATCATTATCCAAGGGGAGTCCCTCTTCTTTGTTCTCTAACAACAAGTTGTACCTCTTAGGTACCCTTGAGACCCTTTCGGATCTTCGAAGAGATTGTGTCTTAGAGGGTCCAGCATCAGCTGGTGTACCATTTACTGCGTCAGTTGGGGTGTTCTGTGGTTCTTGAACCTCTTCAAGTTCTACGACTTTGTCACTTCCATCTGAAAGAAATTCTTCTTCAAGGAAGGTAGCATTCCTCGAAACAAACACCCTTTGTTCCGTGGCATCATAGAAATAGTATTCAATAGACTCCTTTGGATACCCCACAAACTTGCATAAGCTGGATCTCATATCCAACTTATCTCCCACTAGCTGCTTCACATAAGCAGCACACCCCCATACCCTAAGGTATTTATAGGAATGTGTCTTTCCATACCACATCTCATATGGTATATTGGGACGGCTTTAGATGGCACCCTATTTAATAGGTATGCCGCCGTTTTTAAGGCATAGCCCCAGAATGAAAGAGGTAATGAAGTGAAGCTCATCATAGATCGAACTATGTCCAACAAGGTTCGATTCCTGCGTTCCGCAACTCCGTTGAGTTAGGAATAGCAGGAGGAATCTACTGTGAGAGAATCCCATTCTCTTTTAGATAATCTAAAAATTCTGTGCTTAAGTATTCACCTCCTCGATCAGATCAAAGAGTTTTTATACTTAATCCAATTTGTTTCTCTACTTCAGTTCTGAATTCTTTGAACTTTTCAAATACTTCAGACTTGTACCTTAAAAGGTACACATAACCATACCTAGAGAAGTCATCGGTAAAGGTTAAGAAGTAGTTATAGTTCCCACGGGCACTAACATTTAGTGGCCCACATACATCTGTATGATCAAATCCAATAGATGCTTGGCTCGCTCCACTTGTCCAACAAATGGAGATTTGGTCATCTTTCCTTTGAGGCAAGATTCACAAGTTTGTTGTTCTTGCTCTTTCGTTAGATCAAGCAATTGTGCCAATTTGTTAATTCTTTTCTCAGAAATATGTCCTAATCTTGCGTGCCACAGGCTCATTGAACTATGATTATCTAATTTTCTTTTATGTTGTTGAATTGTGAAAATGGGATTATGGGGAGTAATAGTATATAAATAATTTGTCAAAAAACCAGAATATATAAAATCAGAATGTTTGAAAATGGAACAATTTCCATTCTCAATGGTAAATCTAAAACCTTCTCTATCCAAAACTGGAATAGAGATAATTTCTTAATAATATCCGGAACAAAAAGACAATTATTTAAAACTATTACATAACCATTCTCTAAAGCCAGATTAACGGTCCCTATAGCTAATGCAGCAACTCTTGCTCCATTTTCCATCCTAAGGACCGTTTCTCCTCCATCGAGCTTCCTACTTCTTGCCATCATCTGCAAATCATTGCAAATATGTGAGCCACAACTGGTATCTAATACCCAAGAAGTATTGTTAACCGACAAGTTAACTTCAACAAAATATATACCTGAACTCTTCAGGCTTGCAAGATACTCCTTGCAATTCCTCTTCCAGTGCCCTGGTTTGCCGCAGTAATGGCACTTGTCATTGGCTTGAGAAGAAACCTTTTTGACACCGCCCTTAGCTTTCAGCTTGTTGGGTTTAGAGGAACCCTTTCCTTTCTTCTTTCCTTTCTTGGGCTTTTTAGCCTTTGATCCGGAAGAAGATCCAACAAGCAGAACCGGTTATCCTTTTTCATGGTGGACTCAGCCGTCTTTAACATATTCACAAGCTCAGCGAGACTAGTCTCCATGTTGTGCATGTTAAAGTTGACAACAAAGGTGTCAAATGATGGAGGCAGAGACTGCAGCAGAAGGTCCGTATAGAGTTCGTTCTCCATAACGACTCCAAGGGACGCCAGCTTTTCAATAAGGGCTATCATCTTCAATCCATGATCATGGACTGAAGAGCCCTCAGTCATACGACATCTGAAAAGCTCTTTTGAGATCTGATATCTCGTCTTCCGAGTTCTTTCACCATACAACTCTTGTAGGTGAATGAGGATCCCATAAGCAGTATCTTGATCCTCATTCTGCCTCTGCAGCTCATTTGACATCGATGCCAGCATGTAGCATCGAGCCTGCAGATTGTCATCAACATGACGTAAATAACCTGCATAATCCTCTGAAGTAATATCCTCCGGTGGTACCAAAGGAGGTGCAGTGTCGAGGACATATGCCCTCTTCTCTGACTGAAGAACTATCTTCAGGTTTCTTAGCCAATCGACAAAATTAGGTCCAGTTAATTTATTTTGTTCAAGGATTGTTGCAAGTGGATTCTTTGCCATTTTAGTAGAACAATCTACAAAATATGCACGAAGCAGAAAATGAGTAAACTATGGAAAAACATATTCATTTAATATAAGGTCTTTAATACTAAATGTCTCCCACTATTTTCTTTGAATTACATCACCCCTAATGGAATTTCGGGAAATCAATTTTCCTAGTGAGCTTGAGGTCCAATGAAAATATTTCACACCCCAATTTTATGAGTCCATGAAATATTTTTATCGGTAGTCAACTCTTTGACGATTGTATCACTATACAACCCTCAAGTTTGTTTTGCCTCACCTCTTCTCATATACCCCAATTTTATGAGCCCATATGTACTAAGTGTCAAACAATACCCATCAACTTTCGTGTAAATAGAGCATCAAGATGTCCCACGACTCATGGTCAACATAATGACGATTCCATCCCACGAGCATCTCTATGCTTGGTAGAGATCACAGCTTTCCAACACAAGACCACCCCACGACTCATGGTCAGTGATCAAGTGCGGTAGCGTCGTCATGTCTCTATCTTTGATGGTAGGCATGGAACGATAGGTCCTACCTAACTTGTCCATTTTTGTTTGAAATCGAATTTTTAAAAAATTCTTTTACTTAATTTTAATAAATTAAGTAGGGTTTAATTTTATCCAAGACCTCATCATAATTTAAATTATGTTGGTTATTTAATGCATGACATCATAATATCATTCCACAAGCATAAAAACATTAAATAAAATCCTAAGCATGCATCTAATACATACTTAAATAAATGGATGATCATGAACCAGTCCTATGCGGTCCATTTGAGCCAAAAATGGACCTAAGGTCAATTTAAGGGTAATAAAATGGAATAGAACCTATTCTATTACATAATTGTATCCCATACAAACATGAGCCTTCTTTTTTATTCTCCTTCGTCTTCCAAAGAAAAGGAAAAACCTTACCATCTATTCTACTCTCTTTACAGAAAATAAAATAACTTACATAAATGAAATAAGAGGCTCGCAGGCCCCATTTTAAAACCCAAAAATATTAAATAAAACCAATCACATTGGTCCAATGGCTCATGATCATCCCATACATGCTCATAATTTACATCATATGTAATTATCAAAATATGTAAATTTACTAAATTGTTAAACGCAAATTTTCTTTTAACTTGGTATAATTTTTAATTGCTTGAAAAACAATTTTTCAGAAATAATTAAAATTAACATTTAATTTTAATATTCCAGAAAATAAAAAAAAATAATAATAAAAAAAATGGACCCGGAACGACATGACGAGCAGCACCACTGCTACCCGTCGGGCCCGCTGCTCGCTGGCCGCGCGCGCAGTCGGGCGCCCAGCGCCTGCTGTCGGGTGCCGGGCGCCCGCCCAGCGCCGGGTGATGGCGCCCAGCTGTCGGGCACCCGTGGGCGCGCCGGCACCCGCTGCCGGGTGCCTGCCGCGCAGCCGTCGGGTGTTTGACACCTGACGCCGGTGATTTTTTTTTTTTTTATATTTAAACAATTTAAATCAGCAATTAAAATTATTCCAATTAAAAATTTCTAAAATATGCAAAATCAAATTTTACATAATTTACATGAATTTAAACAATTTAAAAATATGTATTCATAAATCCGAAATTCACTAAATAAGCGAAATCGTGGCTCTGATACCACTGTTGGGTTCGCTATAATCGCAGGGGTATACGCAGCGGAAAATTAAATTTTTTATCAAACATAAATTTAACCCCTTTGATTCGAAAGCGATTTTAACGATCGCGCTTATTCAAGTGAATATATAAATAAATATAAAATCGGATTATACCTTTCGTGCACTCCGGTTGTTGTAGGGAATGAAACAATCAATTGCTTATCCTGGACTATCAGAACTCGCAGGGATCCAAGTGTCTCCCCTCTATCAGGTCCACGATACGGAAAACAACACCAATCAAAAGGATTCGCTAGTATCCTTTTAATTGTTTACTAATCTAAAATCGAAGTATATTTTCAAAAACAATAAAGATTGATTCTTTAAGTTTTTGAAACAATAATATGAAGAAAATAACAAGAAACTGATTTTCTTTTCATTTCTTTTCTTTTCTTGAAAAGTAAAAATAGAAGACTTTAAACAAAATATTTTTCTCAAATTTTTTAATTGAATTATGTAGTTTTCATCCCTCATATATATAGGGCTGAAAATTTTAATCCTTTTCCAACTCTTGGAAAGTTTTTCTATTTTAAACTATTTCAAAACTTATCTTGGAAGGATTCCAAATCTTCCAAGAACTCTACTTTTTTCACTCTTCTATTGTATGTGGACTAATTCGAGACTACATTAATCATCAAAATTGTCTACATACATTGTTGATATTAATTTGAACTCTTCAAATAATATTAAGATAGATATATATCATATATATATACTATAATTATATTTATACATAAATTAAATCTTAGTGGCCTATTTTATCCTATAAAATTGGTCACTATATTTATTTATCTATAAATATGTTAATTAAATAAATCATATTTATTTAATTTATTCTCTTCATACTTTAGTGGGCTTCTTAAGTGATCCACATTTATTTTGGGCTTGGACTCAAAAATCCCCAAATCAATTTAATTGATTCAATCCCAATTTAATCAATCCAATTGATTAATTTAATTTACTCCAATTGGGCTTTCTAATCAAATTAGATCCAATTAAATAATCCAATTACTTAATTGAATAATTTAATTTAACTATTAAATTAAATAGAATCCTTAATTAATTAATTGATCAGTATTAATTAATTAATTTCTAATCATTGGATAAAATCTAAAATTAAAAAATGTTACTTTCTATAAAGATGTGTGACCCTCTTAGGTTCACTACTAAGCTAGTAGTGGGTTTGCAACATTTGCAACTTATGAATAAAAATTATTCTAATTAATTAATCCGCTTGGAATCAACTCTTTAATTCAAGAACCTCACTATCCATGAAAACACCTAGCAAGTAATCATGGCAAACTAGTCTTAGGTGAAATAGCGAGTAAACATATTTTAGTTGCGAGTACCATACACGTACGGTCCTTTCGACAACTAATCTCCTGATTGAATCTAAGGTATGGATTATAAGTCGAAACCCTAAATGATTCAATAACTGTGATCCCATTTCAAGTTCCAATAATTCTTGATGAATCACAATTCATACTGTCTTGGCCAAGGTCTTTGAATCACGAACTATGAAAACACAGGAGATTCTCTTGTTTAAAAAGAAACAAGTGTCGAATTCTATGTTGGCCACTGATAAACCTCCATGCACACCAGTGCAACACCCAACATACCCCCTTTGTGATTGTCAAGCAATCAGAAGATATATCAAAGTGCTGCAGGATGCACACAAGGCTACCATCGTGCCTCAAGTCTGAGGATTAGTCGTGTACTATCGCAACACAGAAATTCTTATTTCGACGGGCAAAGCCTCCAACTAAGAATTTCTTGCGGGTCATATTCGGTGTACTTGTTCCCTAACAAGCACCCACATATATGCACTTACGTCTCTACGCTAATGCCAATGGAATGTGACATCCTCGTCTCATGAGTATGCATTATATGTACGAGTCTTACTGAGCTATTTGATGTCCCATCTCAAAAAACTCTCGACTCAAAACTTATTTAAGACCAAAGTCTTAGAGGCATGTTCCATGATCGCCATTATATGCGCGACCATGCCCCGTAGCTAAATTTGGTCTAAGGACTTTATCTAATATGCAGAAATAAAAAATGCAAGACATAAGATAAAGAAAATGTCTTTTTATTAATATGATTTCCAATAAGATTGTCTTTACAAAAGCAAAAGAGTATAATACACCCAATCTAATTGGGGCGTTGGGCATCCTACTCTAACACCTTGGGCATCATGGGCATTATCTTTGACCACGCCCAAATTTGCAAGAATTAAACATGTATATCAATACAAAATATGATATAACACAAAAAATTCAACTATAAGATAAACAAAAACATGTATTAATTTTACCTGTAACAGCTGCAATGCACCATCAATGTTTGTTTTTGTCTTGCCGTGCACAACTAACAGTACAAGAAAGCCAAGACAACGCTACTCTAGTTGTAGCTATGAACTTCATCAAGATTTTTTAGTAATTGAAGATACAACCGCGGGATCAAATTTCCTAAGAATCAGGACACATAACACCACACAGTAGTATAGAGGCATGTACACAAGTGTACTATGCTACATGATCCGGGTTACTATCATCAGTCACATGGTTTTGCCTCATATGATCAACGAGGGAAGTGGTATAAGCCCCCCTTTAATGTGCTTAATGGCTGGTCGATAGCCTAAAGTTATCTCACAATAGTGCAACCACTCTGCATGGGATCTCTTGATATATGTACCTATGACTAAACGACCAACAATCAGAAGGCCCAAAATCACTGTGACATCATATAGTGTAATGATCGCCTTTCCTACTTGAAAATGAAGGGTATGTGTCTCCTGGCGCCATATCTCCACCAGAGCGGTGATCAAATGAAAATCACAGACGTACCATCGACATCTATATACACAATAAAATCCCATATAATGTAGCAAAGTAAGCACGTGTATGCGGGTGGTGTGTCTAAAATAGATGCCAAAAAGGACCATTCGCTTGCCTTCCGTGTAATATCTCATCGATGCTCCTATGCATGACCTCTATGGATCTATGTTGTGATTCTATAGACAACAAACTTGGATCACGTGACCCATATACGTGAGATACATAATTTATAATGAAATAAAACAAGTAAATGACAAATCATTTAAGCAATTTGCATTCAAAACCATAATTTATAATAAACTAAGTACATGGAAAATATTATGTAGTTATTAAATCACAAGACATTATTTGTATTGAAAATCATAATTTGTATATTACATGACAGTATATATTTCAATAAGTACAAGGGGTCAACCCTAAACCCTAAAGGAGATCTTGTTGAGACTATGAACTTTTTTGATGTGTTGGATGTGGTTGTTGTCTAGGGGTTTGTTCTCTGCAGGCTTGTAGTCTCATACGAGTTTGTGCCTAATCCATCTCCTTTGGAATGTAAGAAGTCCGATTTCTACCGGGATGGGTAGTAAACTTTGTCCCAATAATCTTCGCCCTTATACAACTCGAATATACTAGCATATGTATATTTATAACTCTGTAGAGTATAATAGGCTTCATGAACACTGCGGAGTTAAGCTTGTAGGCAGTGCACACCTTCTGAACATGAGAGTTAAGAATCCTAAACAACTTCCATTTGCCGCATGTGCACTCCCCTGACTTGATTTTCATAACGTGTCTGTTACCCCTCTGTCTTGGGCGTTGTTGTTTGATAACCAAAATAGATTGCTGATTGTGATCAAACATGGTTGCAATATGATACAGGGAGAGCGCCTCCCAACGCAAGTACATCTTATCTACATAATCGGTCCGCCTCTGATTATTTTGCATCTTCATGTTTACCATAAGCACCCATTTTTGGAAATGTTGTGCCCAATGGTGAAATGTTATATCTACTATAGCTGTAACTGGAAGATGACGAGTGGTATGGCTTGCACTTAAATGTAATCAAATTCCGCAAGTGTATGGGCCAACAAGTAATAAAGTGTACGAGTACACATATGTCATGTTCGTAGAGAATATGTGAGCAACTATTAAAGTATAATTAATCCAACTATATTTAACCTATCGAAAGTTTGGTAAATTGATTTAAAAACTTAAAAATAGAAACTAACAAGCAACCAAAACAATAAAAAAACATGGGATTAAAACTTAGGTGAAGAAGTACCAAGACGTTGGATTGTCGTTCTATTATATTGTGAATTCTTATAAGTTAGTGAATAGGATTGACATTGAATTGTGTGACAATGGGAACTCTAATATTATGTGATACTCTTTTCCAAGATGTACCACACGTATTACTAGAAAATAGCCAATATACAACTTTAGCTATCCAATAATGCATTAGACTTTGTGATTTCCTCTAGCTTTCGACAATCAAGTCTATGATTACTGCGTGTGTTAACTCCTATATTTCTATAGTGACCTAACCTACGACATACACTACACGAGCATTTGTTGTGAAACTACCTCCCCGTCTCACAACAAGGTTCATATCAAAACCGACCATATTTCAATAAATATTAAAAACATAATATATGCTCATCACAAAATCAACAATCATCCACATCTCATACAAGTCAACAATTCACAACTTCATAGAAAATGCCTTTCCAAGCTTTGGCAAAAGTAGTTTAGCTTATAATAAAATTAAGCACGCACCAAATTTTTCCCAATATCCTGATTCTTACAAATTTTTCAAAACTAAACAAAATGAAAAAAGAAATTAAAGTAGAAGATTACAACCAATAAGTGATTCTTCACTTCTTTTTCAAAATCTTCAATGCCCAATGAAGCTCATTCTTCCCTTGATCTTGAATCCCCAATTCCTTGATGATGGGTGTGTGTGGTTTTGGTGTAGTGTGTGGAGATATATGGATGAATGAGGGTTTTGTGTGGAGAGGAAAAGTGTGATAGAATTTAGGTGTAGAATGTGTGTGGGTGATGAATTGTGTGTTGAATGATGATGATATGATCTATGAATTCAATATATGTCAATTGTGTATGTGTGTATAGTGTATCTATCAAGAGCAACACATGCGGAGTGATGTGTAGGTGTATCTAATGTGTATCTTGTTAGAATAGTGACAGGCGTGCCAATTAGATTGAACATATTTTATACTATTGTAATTGTAAAAATAATTTTTTCAAATCATATTAATAAAATAGAAAAAGTTCTTTATCTTTAATTGCATATAGTAATTAAATAAAATCCCTAGACCAAACTTAGCTTCAGGACATGGTCACACATTTGATGGTGATCATGGAATATGCCTCTATGGCTTTGGTTTTATATTAGTTCCGAGTTGAGGTTTTTTGAGATGGGACATCGAATAGTCCAATAGACTCGCACATATGATGCATGCTCGCATGAAGATGATGTCTCGTTCTATAGACATTGACGTAGTGATGCTAGTGCATGTATGAGGGTGCTTGTTAGAGAACAATTATACTGAACAGGCCCACTAGAAATTTTTAATTGGAAACGCTATTTGTTAAAATAAGAATTTTCATGTTACAATAATACATGATTAGTGCTTAGACTTGACGGACCATGATAGCCTTGTGCATGTTATGTTCCATTTTAATGTATCTTCTGATTGCCTGACAATCACAAAGGGGGTACGTTGGATGTTGCATTTATATGTATGGAGGTTAATGAATGGCCAACAAAAAATCCGTCACTTATCTAGTAGGCGTTTTCTAATGATTTATTACGAGTCATTGAATCTTGAAATGAAATCATAGTTATTGAGCAATTAGGGTTTCAACTGTTAATCTAAACCCTAGATTCAATTGAAAAATTAGTTGGTGAAAGGACCTTACATATATGATACTCGTAATTTAAATATGTTCACTCGCTATTTTACATAAGTCTAGGTAGTCATGATACATTTTCTAGGTGTTTTTCGTAGGGTTGTCATCGAACCGAATCGAGCCGAATAGAAAAAAGCTCGAACTCAGCTCATTTGAATTTTTCATAGGCTCGAGCTCGGCTCGAGATCAATTTGAGTTTTTATAATTAAGCTTGAACTTGATTTGTTTGAAAATTATTAAGCTCGCAAACGGCTCGAGGTCGATTTGAAAATGACTGTTTAGTATGTTAAATGAGCTTAGTTCGAGCTCGGCTCGTTAAATGATTAGAAAGCTCGAGCTCGTTAAGCATAAAATCAAGCTCGAGCTTGTTAAGCACACAATCGAGCTTGAGCTCGAGCTCGATAAACACATTTCATTTCAAAAAATAGAAAAAAACACCTACAAAAACCAATGCAATCACTTAAAACTAAAATCAAAGGCACAAGAGAGTTAAAGAAATATAGATGCTGCTGAAAAAAGCAAAAAGAAAATGATATCATAACAAAATGAACTATGGAGGAGACCTTAATGCAAGTTGGCAGAAACTTAAAGCCAAACACAAAATGTTATAAAACAAGAAGAAAAAATATCTACTCTCAAATATGGCTTACATCAAATACATCTAGTTTTGTGCAACAATAACATTCTCAAGTTTATCCATCTGATAAGGCGATAACTGTTGCAAAACCCACTATGAATCTCATATGATAATAGCTGCAAGACCCACCATGATCTCTTATAATAACAAACGCCCTACAAAATCCAACACAATACCCCAATTAAAAAAAAAATGAGGACTTAACAATCAACAAGCATATAATAAGTACTATATAAATTTCCATGACAACAAACTTTACTAGAGTTCTTGAAAGGTGATAATAAAGGCTTTTAAGTCAAACGAATATCTTGAATCTCCAGCTTTTCCTTTTACATACAAATACATAAGATCAAAATATTAGGCATAAACATAATATCATGCAAGATATATAACACACAATTAATTAAGAAATTAATTTACTCACTTTTGCTTTTCTCTTGATTACATAATGAGCTCGCAACCAATCTTCTACACAAAGTAAAATTTGAACAGTATCCACTCCCAAAGAAATACGATGTGGATCAATAACCCTACCACCAGCACTAAAAGTCGATTCGGAAGCCATAGTAGTTATTGGAATTGATAGCACATCACAAGTCATATTTGACAAGATCATAAACTTTAAGTTGTTCATCTTCCACCATGACAATGCATCAAATTCACTATTTTCACAGATAATAACTCCTTCCTCCAAATGCACTTCTAGTTTAGATTTCGCTTGTTCAACACTGTCAACATTCTTAATATAGTTAGCAAATTGTGGCCTCACTTTACCTTTTCCTCTTCCACTGACATTACTGATACCACTAGAACTTTCTTTTTCTTTTTGAATATCACCTTGAACATCTTTTTCAACAATATTAGCTTTGTGAGCCTCAATATACTCATTGTACAATATGCGCAATGTCTTACGAACTATGGTGATGTGCTAAATTGAATCAATTGCAGAATAAATCTCTGGAAAACACCATTCAATCAACTTCATCTTATTTCTTGGATCTAAAACTGCTGCTACAGAGACTAACAAGTTACAATCTCCCTAATATTTATCAAATTTAGTTTTTATCATCTTAACCATATCTGTCATGTAACTACCTTCACCCACATTTGCTTCATTTAACAACTTTTTTATGTTATAAAGTTCACTAAGAAACAAGTTTGAAGTTGGATATTCAATACCTGAAATGAGATGGGTGACTTCATTAAGTTCTTCAAGAAATAAACAAAGTAAGAAACAAGTTTGAAGTTAGATATTCAATACCTGAAATGAGGTGGGTGACTTCAATAAAATCTTCAAAAAAAGAACAAACTACACGAACCTTCTCCCAATCCTCCTCACTTGGCAAAAAATTATAAGAAGTATCCCATTGTTGATATCTTGGAAATACATCTTTGAATTCTAAAGCAGCCGACAACATGCAATATGTTGCATTCCACCTTGTGCAACAATACAACACAAGCTTCTTTGAAGATAATTGTAGTTGTTTTGCAATTTAACTAAACATATTAATACGGATCTCTAAAGCTGCTATGTGCTTCACAGTTTCACGCACATTGAAAATTACATCTTGAATCTCAGATAGCCCGTCTTGCACTAAAAGATTCAAGATATGTGCACAACATCTTACATGTAATAATTTACTACTAAGAGGAAGATTGTTTTTAGATTAGGAATAACCATTTACACCCAATTTAAAAATAATGAAATCTAACAAAACTTTATACCCAGTTATCTGGTTATGAATGGAACAAGAAGAATATATTTGACATTACATACATGAAAATGTTTGATATATGCAGTTCATCTCAAATGTTTGAGGCATTTTGTCAAACACCTAATAAATAAATTCAAACATTATTATATGAATGCAAATTTTTGTCATCCCTCTTTGATCTAACAAAACATTTGATATATGCAGTTCATATAAAATGTTTGAGACATTTTGTCAAACACCTAATAGATAAATTGAAACAACAACATATGAATGCAGATTTTTATCTTCCCTCTTCGAATATCATAACATAGAACAATAAATGATGCACCCTTTATTGGTTTAAGGCCTGTATCTTTTTAATCAAATTAAAGCTAAAAGTATAAATACAAATAATGAAGATAACACTTGGAGTTGAATTAAATAATCAAAGAAGCACTCACATTCACTTTTTTTTTCTTTTCTTTCTACAGTTGTGAGTGTTTCTATGATTCTTGAAAATAAAAACAACTACAATGACTTACCCAAAGAGAAATCAAATCCTCCTTTACCTCAAGTCTTTTTTCTTTCTTCATTTTCCAATGCCTGATTCTTTCGTTCATATCGTGTTCTTTGGTTGTTTTTCTCTTTTTTATGGGTCTTAGAATTTTATGTTAGTATAAATTTCTCTATTCATAGTTCGGGAGAAAGAGAGAGGCAGAGTGAGAAACAGAGCTAGGGCTTCTGTTACTTTGGAGAGGAAGGATAATGTGCACGTGGGTTTAAGCTTTATTTTGAATTGTATCCAAAAATGCAAAAAATGGATGATATTCATATATTCTATTAATTTGTAAGATAACCAAAACTTTATTATTATAGATGAGAGACAATTTACTTTTGGGGATTTTTCAAAAGTATATATTATGAAATGTATTCTTACCAGAGCAAATTACGAGAATAAATTAATTGGCTAATCAATTTTTTCTAAATTATCTTTATTTATGATATAATTAGTTATTACTGATTGCTTATACATTTATCATATCTAGTGTATTGAGATATATTAAACTACATAGAATTTAGTTAATTATAACATTTATAAATATGTTTTATTAGCTTTATTCTTTAAATTGTTAAATCAAATAACTACGTTTAAAATAAAGATTTAATTTCTTTGTCCTTATAACTATACATATTACTAATATTTATTTTAATTTTATTATAATTATCTTAAGTTGAAATTTAATTATTTATTTTATATTTTAATCTACACTTATTATTATTAATTGAAGTTCTTAGTTTATGAATTATTTTAAATATTATTAATATATAAAATTTTAGTTTATTATTATAGTTTATCATCCTAAGATTTAGAGTTGAATTTTAGTTGATTAGACTAAGTATATTATTACATATTTATATTTTTATATTTTTTAAATTTTAAAGCGAAACAACTATCTAATCTTCTAACTAATTTTAATCTAAATGAATTATCTTAAAGTATGATATTTGATTAATTTTTATTTTATTATTTTATATTTTTATTCTTTTTTTATCTTAATTTTTATTTATTATCTTAAGTTTGACTTTTATTTTTTATTTAATTACTCTAAATCATGGTTATATAGTATATTATTAAATTTTGCTTATTATACTAAGTTTATTATTATACTTGAAATTTTTATGAATGATGTAAAGTGTAGTTAGTATATAGAATTTTTAGTTGACTATTATAATTTATCATCTTAGAATTTAGAATTGAGTTTTTTCTTAATTACTCTAAATTTATTATTCTTTATTTATATTCTTATTTTTAAATATTTTAAATGTAGCAAATTTATTCAGCATTCCTAAATTCATTCTATTCCCATATAGTTTTATTTTTATATACTAATCACCCCTTATGAGCATAGTAAAAAAAATATGTGCGGGTATTATTCGACATTCATAATAATTCATGATTTGAATTTTATTCGAATATAATACAAAAAAGATCGAAAAAATATCATTGAATAACATGAATTCAGAGACATGTATATTTCGTTAAATTAAAATGAACTTATAATTCTAAATTTAATCTTATTTTAATGAATTATCTTAAGTTGAAATTTAATTATTTATTTTATATTTTAATCTACGCTTATTATTATTAATTGAAGTTCTTACTTTATGAATTATTTTAAATATAGTTAATATATAAAATTTTAGTTTATTATTATAGGTTATCAGTCTAAGATTTAGAATTAAATTTTAGTTAATTAGACTAAGTATATTATTACATATTTATATTTTTATGTTTTTTAAATTTTAAAGCGAAACAACTATCTAATATTCTAACTAATTTTAATCTAAATGTATTATCTTAAAGTATAATATTTGATTAGTTTTAATTTTATTATTTTATATTTGTATCTTATTTTATCCTAATTTTATTTATTATCTTAAGTTTGACCTTTATTTTTTATTTAATTATTCTAAATCGACGGTTCTATAGTATATTATTAAATTTTATTTATTGCTCTAAGTTGATTAATCTAAATTTATTATTCTCTATTTATATTCTTATTTTTAAATATTTTAAATATAGAAAAATTTATTATTTTCAAGTAGGTCATACTCTAGATATTTCCTAAATCATGTTAAGAGTTGGTTTTATTTGATTAGCCTAATTTTATTAATTATTCTAAATTTATATTCTTATTTATGAATTATCTTGGTTATATATAATTAGTTAATTAATTATTCTAATCACACCATTATAAGATTTGTATTGATTAATCTAAATTTATTGTTCTCTATTTATATTCTTATTTTTAATTTTTTTAAATGTACCAAATTTATTAATTTCAAGTAGGTCATACTCTAGATGTTTCATAAATCATACTAAGAGTTGGTTTTATTTGATTAGCCTAATTTTATTAATTATTCTGAATTTGTATTCTTATGTTATGAATTATCTTAGTTATATATAATTATTTAATTCATTATTCTAAATGTACCATTATAAGATTTGCATTAAATTTTAGTTATTGATTATGCTAGTCCTTAAAGAATATTTTAATATGCTTGATTATACAAAAATGTAGTTGGCTCAGTAGTGTAAGTTTTCATCTTTTCTTCAAAGGTGTTGTGTTCTATTCCATTGGAAAACTTTGCGTTTAAGATTTTTATAATTTTATCGAGATTATTCGAACTTCTAAATGAGTCGCTCGCGAACACGTTTGTGAACTTATCAAATGAGCTAGGCTCTGGAACAAGTTCGAATATAAATGAGCCGAGCTCGAGCTCAAGCTCGCGAGCATATAAATGAGCAGGTTCACGAGCTCGAACTCACGAATAGGTGGACGAGCCTATAAACGAGTTGAGCTTGAGCTCAAGCTCGCGAATAGGCTTGTGAGCATATAAACGAGTAAGCTCACGAGCTAACAGAAGCCCTCAAATTTTCAGCCATTATAGAAAAATAAGGAGAAAAAATTGTTTTCTTATTCCATTCTTTATTCCACCAAAACTCCATCTTTTTGTCCAAGTATTAATTTTTTTATCACAAGTTGATAATAAGAATTAATATTCACTATATTCACTCCATTAACTAGGTTAGTAAAAGAATCCGGATTACTAGCGGAGTTCGGATTCTGTGTTTCTGCTCAACATGTGGATTTCTTTAGAGGGGAGATGTTTGGATCCCTATGAATTGGAATTCAAAAAAGGGGCTAGGAATTGATTGCTTCAATCCCTATGACAATCGAAGTGTAATAAAAGTTATAAATCAAAATTATTTTATTTTTTATTAAACCATTAAAAATTACAAGATTATTAAAAATCGCATCGGATATAGGGTACTGTTGTAATTGTTATAGCACACTTTATTTTAAAATTTTATTTTTTCGTTGCGCATATCCCAGGATCATGTAAACCCAACATATCTATCACAAAAAGATGCCAAAATTTTGCCTTTGATCACCACTTGTCGCAACTCCAAGCAAAAAAAAATCAATTTGTTACACAGATGATGCTTAGGCGCCAACTGCTCTCTTTTCATTCAACCGCCCTATTTTGGCACCTAGACGCGATTGTTACAGTTTTTCTCCTTCAGTTAAGTGCTTTGACACTGTTCAGCCTCTTTCCACTAGTTTTTAACATCTTTCTAAGGTGAATTAGCTTTTGATGTTTGCAAAACAATTGTGCCTCCATCTGTTAGCTTTCTTTAGATACTTGATCATATCCATATTACATTCGTGGAGAAAGTTATGCAAAAAATACAAAGACTTCAATATCTGAAAGTTTTAGTGCACTTTTGACTCTTTAACTGAAATTTTCTTTTTGAAACCAGTTGAACAGGGATACGTTGTCAACATAAACATTGTAGATCTATAACTTATCTTTCCAACGAGCTAAGAATTAGGTCTATAGGGCTTTGGATTAGAAATTTATGCCCAAATTATAAAAACTGCTGCAATGGCACTGTGTCAATGAAATTTGGCCCAAGAATGATTAATTCAACTTCGTTTTGGCTCATTTTCATTCCGTTGATTCCCAAACTCCTAAAACATTAATAAAAACCTAATATTAACAAGAAAAAAATAAGGAAGACATAAAGGCATTGATAGAAAATATATAAAAATAGGCACTTATCAACTCAATTCCTTATTCTTAGTCCCTACAAGGAATTATCACAAAATAAGGTACAATTATATCGATTATAAGGAAAAAATATGTGTAATTATGCTCATGGAGGTGTAAAAATGTCACACTTTTAAAGCCTATCAACTACCCCCAAACTTACTTGTCTTTGAGCAAAACTCAAAATTAAACAATCATAGGCTCATACTTTAATCATGAATTACTAAGTTTGATCAACTAATTAAAGTACTTCATCAATCTTTATTGCACATGAATCCAAAGGTTAGACACAAAGCTAGTCAAATGACACTACAAAACTTGTGTTTCATCAATCTTGTCATGAATTTAAAATGTATATTGTAACAGCCCTTAACCTAACTGCAGAGCCTAAACAAGCTGATACAGTTAAGTCAAGAAATGTTAATTTTTTCATCAATACTAAAGTTATGGTTTTAATAAAAGTTCCATTTTTAGCTATAAGAGAGAGTTTGAATCATTTTAAACACACTATATACATATATCAAAACTGAGTACATTTGTTTACAAAACCATAACAGAGCGGCTTATTTAAAAATAAAACAGAGTTTTCAAAATAAACTACAAAACAGGTCGAAGCATGGCATATGAACAAATCTCTGTCCGGCTGCTCTAGAGACTCAGTCAACCTCTAAACCTGTACATTTCCACCTGCATCACATGAATCTAATGAGCTAAAGACTCAGTAAGGTGAAACTGATTCAATAACAAAAGCGTACATACAAATCACATAAATGATTAAATGCAATATTCAATTTAATAACTTTCTTTCATAAATCATTCTTTAGGGCCCTTGAAGTATGGTACCTAATTAAATAGCGATAGACCGTGGTTTTTGGAACCTGTTCATAATGATTGGCCAATAAGAGAAATAATACGGAATTTCCATACTTGATCTTCCAACCTCAGGTATTAGCCGTATTCTATCTCATTCATTGTGGCTTTCCTATACTTGTTTTTCAACCTCAAGTATTTGTCACCATTTGTTGGGTCCGCCGGTCCCTCCCGCGTCCCTTGTCTACCCGACCATCAATCAAGTACCATACTTCTTTTTCAAAAACATCATTATATCCTTAATAGTATCATGCTTCATAAACCATAAATGCATCAAACATTACATCATTTCACAATAATAACAATCACATTAAAACATGAACAACATTATATGATTCTTGTGATACAGCAAATGAAAGCTTCAACTTACCTCAAGTCCACTTTGTGGCAAGTGAAAAGACCAATCTCTTTGGAAGATAGGATGTGTTAAAGGCCTAACATAATCAAATCATGTACTATTTAATATCCCTTTTATAAATCATTTAGTCTATTCTAGTTAAAGTTCATATACGATTTTCAATCTTTTGTAAACAACTTCATATCAATTACATAACCTTAAAAATAATGCATACTCCATATTTTACTACTAATTCAAGACATTAAACATTAGGGCAGCCATTAAATAACTAATAATTCAAACATAATTATTAGGGCAACCCCTAAAACATGCACACAATCCAAATTAACATGACGTAAATTCGGTTCTAACTTAAATTGATTCTAACCTTCAATTAAGCAAACTAATTGCTATTGTTTTCAATCATTCAAAGAAACTTCCAAACACAATATAAGTATTACAAAATCAATAGAAATAAGTAAATTAAACAATTTCACAAGACTATCAATTTTGCTAAAAATTAGCTTAACTAGCTTGGTTTTGGCTTCAAGTGTAACTTACTTAAGTTTTCAATCATACAAAAGCATACTAAAATATGTAACCATCCAAGATACTACAAATTCATCATAAGAAACATTGAAAAAGAGTATACCTTGATTAAGTTGGAATTAAGTTCAACGGTTTTCAAGCTTAAAAGAATGGAAACTTGTTCTAACTTGTGTTCTATGGATTCCTATAGATTGAATTCAATTTGTATGAGTATGAGAGTGTAGAAATTTGGAGAAAATTTAGGAGAATAAGGGCTGGTCGTTTTTGAGGTGCTTCCACAAGAAATATGGATGAAAATAATTTCTTTGACCTTTCAAAGAGAGGTAAGTGGAGGGTGATGATTGGTTGCATCATGCTTGGTGTCTTCTCATGCCAAAAGCCACGTTCATGGGCTAAGGAGATGACAAAAATTGATGCTTTAGTGTTATAATCAAGTGCAATGCGGTTTAGAATGGTTTTATGCAACCTAGTCAACCAACCAATCAAATTGCACCATTGTGCATACTTTTAGTTCTTAGCCAAATGTAACATATTTCAAGTAAATATTTAGGCAATTAATCACTTTAGCATATAACTAGTATGGATCAATACAAATAATTCATTTCATGGCCATTCCACATATCAATCTTCCTTAACTGAGATACCGAGCTTTTCACTGCAAAAAGGCACTTAAGGAATATGTTAAATCAAGAAATGAAAGTTTGATCTCATGTTTCATGTACTAATGCATGTTAAATCATAACTGAAGCATATAATAACAATTATTCATGTTCGTGCAATCATGCTATTTGTATGCCATAATTCAATAATGCACATTGATTAGATGCATATTCATGCAAAATGCTTATTATTGGCTATGTAGGAGAGAATTGAGAATTGGGCATTACAATCCTTCCTTCCTTATAAAAATTTCGTCCTCAAAATTTGACGTACTAAATAATTCCGATACTTGCTCTGCATTTCTTCTTCTCTTTCCCATGTGGCCTCTTCTACAGAATGATTCCTCCATAATACTTTAACAAGTCGAATCTTTTCGTTCTCAACTCTTTTTCCTTCTGATCTAGAATTTGCACTGGTTTCTCTTCATAGGCTAAATCATGAGTCAATTCCAACGGTTCATAACTCAACACATGAGAAGGGTTTGAAATGTACTTTCTCAACATAGACACATGGAAAACATTGTGAACAGTAGATAATGATGGAGGTAAGACCACTCTATAAGCTTTATCACCAACTCTTTCGAGAATCTCGAATGGGCCGACATACCTTGGGTTGAGTTTTCCTTTCTTTCCAAATCTCATAACACCTTTCATGGGAGCTACTTTTAAGAACACATGATCCCCAATGGCAAACTCTAGATCTTTTCTCTGTTTATCTGCATAACTTTTCTGTCTGCTCTGCGCAATCTTCATTCTCTCTTGTATCTTCTCCACTACCTTAGCGGTATGTTGAACTATTTCTGGACCAAGTAGGCTTCGTTCTCCAACTTCATCCCAATGAACTGGAGATCTACATTTCCTTCCATACAATACTTCATAAGGCGCCATTCCAATTGTTGATTGGTAGCTATTATTATAAGTAAACTCCACTAATGGAAGCTTTACATCCCAACTCCCTTGAAAATCTAGCACACAAGCTCTTAACATATCCTCTAATATCTGAATAACCCTTTCTGATTGCCCGTCACTTTGTGGATGAAATGCTGTACTGAATGCAAGTTTTGTTCCCATGGCACTGTGTAAGCTCTTCCAAAATGTAGATGTAAACTTAGGATCTCTGTCAGGCACTATTGAAACTGGCACCCCATGTAACCTGACTATCTCTTTAATATATTGTTGAGCATACTGGTCCATATTGTATGTGGATTTCATTGGAAGAAAATGGGTTGATTTAGTTAATCTATCAACAATCACCCATATGGAATTATACTCCTTTTGTGTTCTAGGTAATCCAAGCACAAAGTCCATTGTAATGTGCTCCCATTTCCACTCTGGAATCAACAAAGGCTTCAACAACCCTGATGGTCTTTGATGTTCAATCTTAACTTGTTGACAAGTTAGACATTCAGCTACAAATTTTGCTATATCACTCTTCATTTTAGGCCACCAATAATGTTGTTGTAAGTCCTTATACATTTTTGTGCTACCTGGGTATACTGAGTAAGGAGTAGTATGAGCTTCTTCTAAAATATCTCCTTTCATGGCCTTGTCAAACGGCACACACAGTCTCTCTTTATATCGAATAATCCCATCATCAGTAATAGAGAAGTCTAGCCTCTTTCCAACCTCAATCATTCTTTTCAATCTACACAAATGCGTGTCCACCTTTTGACCTTCTCTAATTCTATCTTGAAGTGCAGGTCTCAACACTAAGGCTGACAACAAACACTTTTTCCTTTAGGTATAATTTCAAGCTCTAATCTCTGCAAATCCAGTAATATTGACTTTTGTATAACAAAAAGAGAAGACGTGGATTTTCTGCTCAATGCATCTGCAACCACATTCGCTTTACCAGGATGATAGTTGATCACACAATCATAATCCTTCACAAGTTCTAACCATCTTCTTTGTCTCATATTCAACTCTTTTTGGGTAAAGAAGTACTTCAAACTCTTATGATCTGTGTATATCTCACACTTCTCACCATACAAATAATATCTCCAAATTTTCAGGGCAAAAACCACAGCAGCAAGTTCCAAATCATGGGTTGGATAATTCTTTTCATATTCCTTCAATTGCCTTGAAGCATAGGCAATAACCTTCCTATTTTGCATTAAAACAGCACCCAAACCATTTTTTGAAGTGTCACTGTACACCACGAATCCACCAATTTTGCATTTTCAGTATGAATTTCACAACTACTGAATCTCATGATCTAAGCAAAGAAGTTCTAGGTATTTCATAAGCTTGTTGTTCATACAACTTCTCTACTAATGTAGACACTTGCTAACTTAGATCAAAAGGATTTCAATAAGCTTGTAACATAAGGCCCTAGGTATTGGCTTACAAAGAAGGATATGAATTAACAAAGTAAAAGAGCTTAAAGTCTTTATTTCTTTCCAAAATTTCTTCGTCTTTCCTTTGGGACTCATGCTCTTCTTTTCTTTTCTTTTTCAACAACCTTTGTTTTTTCTTTTGTTTATTTTCTTTTTCGTAAATTTTTTTCCTTTTTTTTTCTTTTCTTTTCTCCTTCCATTTTTACAAGAATCACAAGGCTTCATTTCTTGTTCTTTTTGCTTTCACAATCCCCAAACTTATTTTTTTAATCAACATGAGTTGTGATGGTTTTTGTGCATATTTTTCCTTGCTCATACCCTATATGCATTCATCCATGCCCTCAACATGTCTTCATATGACCCCTTGATAAGATCGTGCACAAAATGTCACACCTTAAGCTCTTTAGGGATAATCATTGGCTTTTTAGGTTGTAAAGGGTAGGCATAGTGAGATTCAAGAAATGAAGTCGAATGTGTTGGGTTCGCTATAATCGCAGGAGCATGCACAACGGAAAATCTTATAAAACAAAAATTTATCCCCTCGATTCAAAAGCAATTCTAACAATCGCGCTTATTTAAGTAAAAATATAAACAAATATATTAAATTCGAATTATACCTTTCAAGCACTCCGATTGATGTAGGGAACGAAGCAATCAATTGCTATATTCCTTGCTTATCAGAACTCACAGGGATCCACATGTCTCCCCTCTATCAGGTATACAATATGAAGAACAACACCGAATAAAAGAATTCATTAGTATTCTTAAAACTATTTTTTATTTTAGATCCAGAGTAATGTTTGCCCTTTAATACAATTGATGGATCAAGAACAACCTTTCGAGAACAATAAAGATTAATTTTCTAAGTTCTTGAAATTTTGAAGTGAAGAGAATATCAAGAAACCTATTTTCTTTAAAGAACAAGAAAATAAAGATTTTCAAGAAAACACCTTTTCTTTTCTTTTCTTGGAGAGAAAAATAGAAGACAAGACAAAATTATTTTCCTAAATATCACCATGCAATTTTCGACCCTCCCTATGTATATAGAGGCTGAAAATTCTTTCCCTCTCCACCTCATGAAAAGTTTGTTAATTTTGAACCATTTCAAAGTTTAATTTTGGTAGAATTCTAAATCTTCTAACAATTCTTCTTTTTCTCTCTCCAATGTATGTGGACTTATTTGATACTACATTAGTCATAAAAAATAGTCTATATACATTCTTTATATTAATTTGAACTCTTCAAATAATATCAAGATAGATATGTAATAAATATATATCAAAAATATATTTATATAAAATAAACAACTAATGGCCAATTTTTATCTCATAAAAATCGATCATATTTAATTATATGAATATAATAATTAAATAAATTATATTTACTTTAATTATCCTCGTCATCTTCTAGTGGGCTTCTTAAGTGATCCACTTTAATATTTGGGTTTGGACTTAAAAAAATTCAAGAATCAATCCAATTGATTTAAACCCATATTAATCAATCTAATTGATTAATTATAATTTTACTCCAATTGGACTTCCTAATCAAATTAGGTCCAATTAAACAATCTAATTATTTAATCGAATAATTTAATTTAACCATGAAATTAAATAGAACCATAATTAATTAATTAATCAATATTAACTGATTAATTTCCAACAATTGAAAAAATCCCAAAATAGAAATATTGCTTTCCATAAAGATGTGTGACCCTCTTAGGTTCACTACTAAGCTATAGTGGGCTTATAACATTTGCAACTTATAAATAATAATTATTTTGATTAATTAATTAATTAATTAATCTGCTTGGAATTAGCTCATTAATTTCAAAAACCTCACTATCCATGAAAACACTTAGCAAGTAATCATGACAAACTAGTCTTAGGTGAAATAGTGAATAAACCTATTTTAGTTTTGAGTATTATACATGTACGGACCTTTCGATAGCTAATCTCTCGATTGAATCTAGGGTATGGATTATAAGTCGAAACCCTAAATGATTTAATAATTATAATTCCATTTCAAGTTTTAATGGTTCTTAATGAATCAAGATTCATCCTACCTTGGCCAAGGTCTTTGAATCATAAATGATGAAAACAGAGGAGATTCTCTTGTTAAATAAAAGATAAGTGTTAAATTCTATATTGGCTACTGACAAACCTCCATGCACACTAGTGCAACACCCAACATACACCCTTTGTGATTGTTAAGCAATTAGAAGATATATAAAAGTGTTATAGAATGCACACAAGGCTACCATCGTGACTCAAGTCCAAGGACTAGCCGTGTACTATCATAACACATAAATTCTTATTTCGACAGGTAAGCCTCTAGCTAAGAATTTCTTGTGGGCCATATTCGGTGTGATTGTTCTCTAACAAGCACCCATATACATGCATTTGCGTCTCTATGCTAATGCCAATGGAATGCGATATCCTTATCTTACAAGCATGCATTGTATGTGCGAGTCTTACTGAGCTATTTGATGTCCCATCTCAAAAAGCCCTTGACTTAAAACTTATTTAAAACCAAAGCCTTAAAGGCATGTTCCATGATCGCATCATATGCGCAACCATATCCTGTAGCTAAATTTGGTTTAAGGACTTTATCTATTGCGCTGAAAGAAAGATGCAAGACATAAGATTAAGAAAGTGCCCTTTTATTATTATGATATCTAATAAGATTGTCTTTACAAAAGAAAAGAGTATAATACACCCAATCTAATTGGGGCTCTAGGCATCCTACTATAATAATCTCCCACTTACGCTAGCTCTAATTTCCCAAGTATCTAAGGCCCATATTCTCGAGATGTCCATCGAATACCTTCTATGCTAAGCGCTTAGTAACTGGGTCTGCTACATTTTTTGCTGAGCCAAGTCGATTCACAATGACGTTGTCTCTACCAATGATCTCTCTGATAAAGTGATATCATCTCAAAATATGCTTGGATCTTTGATGAGATCATAGCTCCTTTGCTTGCGTAATAGCTCCATTGTTATCATAGTGAATCATAACTGGATTAACAATGGATGGAACTACACCCAACCCTCAAATGAAGTTTCTTATCCAAACAACTTCTTTTGCTGCATCTGATGCAACAATATATTCAGCTTCGATGGTAGAGTCTGTAGTCATCTCTTACTTGGAACATTTCCAACTGATCGTGCCACCATTAAGGGTGAATATATATCCAGACATGAACTTCGACTCGTCTATATCAGACTAAAAATAGAGTATATATATCCCTCCAGTTTTAGTTCTTCTTTTTCGTAATCCTTCTTAAGTACTTGAGGATCATCTTAACGACTTTCCAATGTTCTTTCCCTGGATTGGACTGATATATGCTTGTGACACTTAGATCATGTGAAATATTAAGCCTTGTACACAACATTACATACATTATGCTCCCTATTGTGGAAATATTAATTATGTGAGTCATCATGTTTCTCTCTTCAGATGTCTTGGGAGATATATCCTTAGAGAGTGAAACCCCATGACTCGGTAGCAAGAATCCTCATTTGGATTCCTCCATGCTAAATTTTTTTAGCACTTTGTCTATGTACATAGACTGGGATAGTCCGATCATCCTTCTGGATCTATCTCTATAGATCTTTATCCCCAGGATAAAATATGCATCTCCTAAGTCCTTCATGGACAACTGTTTAGACAACTAAGTCCTCGTTGACTGCAACATCCCTACATCATTCTCAATTAGTAGGATGTCATCAACGTACAGCACAACAAGTGTAACTACAATCCCACTAATCTTCTTGTAGAGATATAGTTCATTTGGGTACTTATGAAAATCAAACGTATTGATTATTTTATCAAACCGGATGTTCCAACTCCTCGAAGCTTGTTTAAGTCCATAAATAAATCTTTGGAGCTTACAAACCTTTTGTTCTCTCCCACTGATATGAAGCCTTCTAGCTGCTTTATATAGATCTCTTTCTTAATATTTCCATTAAGGAAAACGATCTTCATATCCATTTGCCATATCTCATAGTCATAATATGCAGATATGGCCAGCAAAATTCAGATAGATTAAGCATCACCACTGGTGAAGAAGTTTTCTCATAATCAGTTCTTTGCTTCTGAGTATAGCATTTTGCTACCAATCATGCCTTATAGGTCGTTACCTCTTCATCTACTCTAAGCTTTCATTTGTAGACCTATTTGCAACCAATGGGAACTATTTCCAGTAGTGGGTCTACCAAGGTCAATACTTTGTTAGAGTACATAGAGTCCATCTCGGGTTGCATAGCTTATCACCACTTCTCCGAGTTGATGTCAGACATCACCTCTCCATAGCTTCTCAGATCATTATCTAAGGGGAGTCCCTTTTCTTTATTCTCTAACAAAAAGCTATACCTCTTAGGTACCCTTGAGACCCTTTTGGATCTTTGAAAATGTTGTGCCTCAGATAGCCCAGCATCAGCTGGTGTGTCATCTACTACGATAGTTGGGGCATTATGTGGTTCTTGAACATCATCAAGTTCTACGACTTTTCCATTTCTATCTAATAGAAATTCTTCTTCAAGGAAGGAGGCATTCCTCGAAACAAAAACCTTTTATTTTGAGGCGTCATAGAAATAGTATCGAATTGACTCATTTTGATACCCCACAAACTTGCATAAGCTGGATCTTATATCCATCTTATCTCTCACTAGCTGCATCATATAAGCAACACACCCCCATACCCTAAGGTGTCTTACCACACCACATTTCATATGGTGTTTTGGGTGCAGCTTTAGATGCCACCCTATTTAATAGGTATGCCACCGTTTCCAAGGCATAGCCCCAAAATGAATGAGACAATATAGTGAAGCTCATCATAGATTGAATCATGTCCAATAAGGTTTGATTCCTACATTCCGCAACTCTGTTAAGTTGTGGAGTAGTATGAGGAGTCCACTAAGTGAGAATCCTATTCGCTTTTAGATAATCCAAGAACTCTATGCTTAAGTATTCACCGCCTCGATCAGATTGAAGAGTTTTTATACTTAATCCAGTTTGTTTCTCTACTTTAGTTCTAGATTTTTTGAACTTTTTAAATACTTTAGACTTGTACCTTAAAAGGTACACATAACCATACTTAGAGAAGTTATCGATAAAGGTTAAGAAGTAGTTATAGTTCCCTCGGATACTAGCACTTAGTGACCCACACACATCTATATGGATCAAATCCAATAGATATTTGGCTTACTCCACTTGTCCAACAAATGGAGATTTGGTCATCTTTCCTTTGAGGCAAGATTCACATGTCGATAGTTTTTGCTCATTCTTTAGATCAAGCAATTATGCCAACTTGTTAATTATTTTTTTTAGAAATATGCCCTAATCTTGCATTCCACAGACTCATGAAACTATGATTATCTAATTTTCTTTTATTTGTTGAATTGTGAAAATAGGGTTATGGAGAGTAACAATATATAAACAATTCATCAAGGAACCCGAATAGATAAAATCAGAATATTTGAAAATAAAATAATTTCCATTCTCAATGGTAAATCTAAAACCTTCTCTATCCAAAACTGGAATAGAAATAATGTTCTTAATAATATATGGAATGAAAAGACAATTATTTAAAACTATTACAAAACCATTTTCAAAAGCTAGACTAACGGTGCTTATAGCTAATGTAACAACTCTTGCTACATTTCCTATCCTTATGACCGTCTCTTCTCCATCGAGCTTTCTACTTCTCGTCATCATCTGCAAATCATTACATATATCTGAGTCACAATTCGTATCTAATACACAAAAGATATATCCATACATGGACTTCGAGTCATCTATATCGGACTGAAAATTAGAGTTTGTGTATCCCTCTACTTTTAGTTCTCTATTGCCCTATATAAAAAAATATCCTTAGTCCTTCTCAAGTACTGGAGGACCATCTTAACGACTTTCTAGTATTCTTTCCCTGGATTAGACTGATATCTGCTCAGGACAGTCAGAGCATGTGCGATATTAGGCCTTGTACACAACCTTGCATACTTTATGCTCCCTATTATGGAAGCATAAGGTATGTGAGTCATCCTTTCTCTCTCTTCAAGTGTCTTGGGAGATATAGCCTTAGAGAGTGAAACCCCATGCCTCATAGGCATAAATTCTCATTTGGATTCCTATATGCTAAACCTTTTTAGCACTTTGTCTATGTACATGGAATGGGACAGTCCGATCATCCTTCTAGATCTATCTCTACAGATCTTTATCCCTAGGATAAAAGATGTATCTCCTAACTCCATTATGGAAAACTGATTAGACAACCAAGCCCTTATTGAGTGAAACATCCCTACATCATTCCCAATGAGTAGGATGTCATCAATGTAGAGCACAACAAACATAACTGCACTCCCACTAACCTTCTTGTAGATAGATAGTTCATCTGGGTTCTTATGAAAACCAAACATTTTGATTGTTTCATCAAATCGGATGTTCCAACTCATCGAAGCTTATTTGGGTCCATAAATGGATCTCTGGAGCTTGCAAACCTTTTGCTCACTTCCACTGGATATGAAGCCTTCTGGCTGCTTCATATAGATCTTTTCCTTAATGTTTCCATTAATGAAAGCGGTCTTCACATCCATGTTCCATGTCTCATAGTCATAATGTGCGGACATGGCTAGTACAATTTGGATGGATTTAAACATCCCAAATGGTGAAAAAGTTTCCTCATAATTAATTTCTTACTTCTGAGTATAACCTTTTGCAACCAAACGTGCTTTTTAAGTTGCTACCTCTCCATCTACTCCAAACTTTAACTTGTACACCCATTTGCAGTAAATGGGAACAATTTCCTATTGTTGGTCCACTAAGGTCCATACTTTGTTGGAGTGTATGGAGTTTATTTTGGATTGCATGACTTCTACCCACTTCTCCAAGTCGATGTCAAACAGTGCCTCTTCATAGCTTCTTGGATCATTATTCTAGGGGAGTCCCTTTTCTTTGTTCTTTTAAAAAAAGTTGTACCTTTTAGTTACCCATGAGACCATTTCAGATCTTTAAAGAGGTTGTGTCTCAGAAGGCCCAGCATCAGCTCGTGTGTCACCTATTGTGATAGTTGGGGCGTTCTATGGTTCTTGAACTTCTTCAAGTTTCATGACTTTGCTATTTCTATCTAATAGAAATTCTTTTTCAAGGAAGGTGGCATTCCTCAAAACAAACACCTTTTGTTCTGAGTTGTTATATAAATAGTATCCAATAGACTCCTTTGGATATCCCATAAACTTGCATAAGCTAGATCTCATATCCAACTTATCTCCCACTAGCTGCTTCACACTAGCAACATATCCTCATACCCAAAGGTATTTATAGGAAGATGTCTTACCAAAGCACATTTCATATGGTGTTTTGGGAACAACTTTAGATGACACCTTATTTAATAGGTATGATGCCGTTTTCAAGGTATAGCCCCAGAATGAAAGAGACAATGTAGTGAAGCTCATCATGGATTGAACTATGTCCAACAAGATTCGATTCCTGCATTCTGCAACTCCATTAAGTTGTGGACTAGGAGGAGGAGTCTACTGTGAGAGAATCCTATTCTCTTTTAGATAATTCAAGAACTTGTGCTTAAGTATTCACCTCCTTGATCTGATTGAAGAATTTTTATACTTAAGCCAGTTTGTTTTTCTACTTCAGTTTCGAATTCTTTGAACTTTTTAAATACTTTGGACTTGTACCTTAAAAGGTACACATAACCATACCTAGAAAATTCATCAGTAAAGGTTAAGAAGTAGTTATAGTTCCCTCAGGCACTAATACTTAGTGACCCACAGACATATGTATGGATCAAATCTAATAGATATTTGGCTCGCTCCACTTGTCCAACAAATGGAGATTTGGTCATCTTTCCTTTGAGGCAAGATTCACATGTTGGCAATTTTTGCTCATTCTTTTGATCAAGAAATTACGCCAATTTATTAATCTTTTTCTCAGAAATATGCCCTAATATTACGTCCCATAGTCTTTTGGAACTATGATTACCTATTTTTTTTGTTTTATTTAATTGTGAAAATGGGGTTATGGGGAGTAATAGTATACAAATAATTCGTCCAAGAACCTAAATAGATAAAATTAGAACATTTGAAAATGGAACAATTTCCATTCTCAATAGTTAATCTAAAACCTTCTCTATCCAAAACTGAAATAGAGACAATGTTCTTAATAATATCTGAAATGAAAAGACAATTGTTTAAAACTATTACAGAGCTATTCTCAAAAGCTAGATTAACGGTGCCTATAACTAATTCATCAACTCTTGCTCCATTCTCCATCCTTAGGACCGTCTCTCCTCCATCGAGCTTTCTACTTTTTGTCATCATCTGCAAATCATTTCGGATATGTGAGCCACAATCGGTATCCAATACCCAAGAAACATCATTAACAGACAAGTTAACTTCAACAAAATATATACCTGAACTCTTCAGGCTTGCAAGATACTCCTTGTAGTTTCTCTTCCTGTGCCCTGGTTTGCTATAGTAATGGTGTTTGTCATTAGCTTGAGAAGAAACCTTCTTGACACTGCCCTTTGCATTCAACTTATTGGGTTAGATGAACCTTTTTCTTTTTTCTTTCCTCTATTGGGCTTTTTAGCTTTTGTTCCGGAAGAAGATTTGACAAGCACTACTGACTTATCCTTCTTCATGGTGGACTCAGTCGTCTTTAACATATTCACAAGCTTAGGGAGACTAGTCTCCATGTTGTGTATGTTAAAGTTGATAACAAAGGTGATAAATGAAGAAGGAAGAGACTGCAACAGAAGGTCCGTATAGAGTTCGTTCTCTATACTGACTCCAACGGACGCCAACCTTTCAGTGAGAGCTATCATCTTCAATCCATGGTCATAGACTGAAGAGCCCTAAGTCATACGACATCTGAAAAGCTCCTTTGAGATATGATATCTCGTTTGCCTAGTACATTCACCATACAACTTTTGTAGGTGATGGAGGATCCCATAAGCAGTATCTTGAACCTCATTTTGCCTCTGTAGCTCATTGGACGTCGATGCCAGCAAGTAGCATCGAGCCTATAGATTGTCATCAATATGATGTAGGTAATTTGCATAAGCCTTTGAAACAATATCCTCTAGTGGAATCGAAAGAGGCGCGATGTTGAGGACATATGCCCTCTTCTCAGATTGAAGGACTATCTAAAGTTTCTTAGCTAATCGACAAAGTTTGGTCCAGTTTGTTTTGTTCAAAGATTATCTCAAGTGGATTCTTTGCCATTTTAGTAGAAAAATGTACAATACATGCAAGAAGCAGAAAACGAGTAAACTATAGAAAAACATATTCATTTAATATAAGGTCTTTAATATTAAATGTCTCCCACTATTTTTTTCGAATTCCATCACCCCTAATGGAAGTTCAAGAAATTATTTTTTTTAGTGGGCTTGAGGTCCAACGAAAATATTTTACACCCCAATTTTATGTGCCCATGAAATACTTTTATCGGTAGTCAACTCTTTGACGATTGTATCACTATACAACCCTCAAGTTTGTTTTGCCTCACTTCTTCCTATATACCCCAATTTTATGAGCCCATATGGTACTAAGTGTCAAACAACACCCATCAAATATTCGTGTGGATGGAGCATCAAGATGCCCCATGACTCATAGCCAACATAGTGACGATTCCATCCCACGAACATCTCTATGATTGGTAGAGATTACAACTTTCCAAGATAAGACTACCCTATGACTCATGGCCAGTGATCAAGTGCGGTAGCGGTCATCATGTTTCTATCTTTGATGGTAGGCATGGAACGATAGGCCCTACCTAACTTGTCTATTTTTATTTGAAATCAAATTTTATTAAAAAAAATCTTTTACTTAAATTAAGTGGGGTTTATTTTTATCCAAGACCTCATCATTACTAAAATTAGGTTGGTTATTTAATGCATAACATCATAATATCATTGCACAAGTATAAAAGCATTAAATAAAATCTTAAGCATGCATCTAATACATATATAAATAAATAGATGATCATGAACCAGTCCTATACGGTCCATTTGAGCAAAAAATGGACCTAAGATCAGTCTAAGGGTAATAAAATGGAATAAAACCTATTCTATTACATAATTGTATCCTATACAATTATGGACCTTTATTGGAACCTCCTTCTTGATTCTCCTTCATCTTCCAAAGAAAAAGAAAAAACTCACCACCTATTCTACTATCTTTGCAAAATAATAAATAATTTACATAGATGGAATAAGAGGCTCGTAGGCCCCATTTTAAAATTCAAAAATATTAAATAAAACCAATCACATTGGTCCAATGGTTCATGATCATCCCATACATGCTCATAATAAACATCACATGTAATTATCAAAATATATAAATTTATCAAGTTGTTTAATGCAATTTTTGACTTGGGATAATTTTTAATTGCTTGAAAAATAATTTTTCTTTGAAAAATAAATTTTTAGAAATCATTAAAATTAAAATTTAATTTTAAAATTCCACAAAATTAAATTAAAACGAACCCAAAAAATGGCACTAAGAGCAGTACGACGGTTGCTCATTGCCACGCGTGCTGCCACATTGTAATACGGCTCAACAAGCTTTGCCTATCGCATGCTACTGCACATAATGTTAGTAGGCATTACTGCCCATCGCCCATCGCTGGGTGCTGCACGTAACCGTCGGGTGTCCCACACCCGACGTGCGTGCATCCCATCTTTTTTCGTGTTCTTTTCCTTTTGATTTTAATATTTAAACAATTTAAATCAAATATTTAAATCAAATCCCAATCATCAATTACAATAATCATGCAAACTCAATTTTAGCATGCTAAACATGAATTTAAATGATTTAAATCATGCACACAAATCCAAAAATTCACTGAATAAGCGAAGTTGTGGCTCTGATACCACTATTGGGTTTGCTATAATCGTAGGGGCATGTGTAGTGAAATTTCTTATGAAACATAGATTTATCAAATAAATTTATCCCCTTGATTCACCATCATATGCGCGACCATGCCCCGTAGCTATATTTGGTATAAGAACTTTATCTAATGTGTAGATAGAAAATTGCATGATATAAGATAAAGAAAGTGCCATTTTATTAATATAATTTTCAATAAGATTGTATTTACAGAAAAAAAAATATAATACATCCAATCTAATTTGGGTATTGGGCATCCTACTCTAACAGAATGGTGGTCATTCATATGCACTGCACATGCCATTCTTTGAAAAAAGGATCAAAGGGGTAACTAGTGAATCAAAATGTGATCATGGTAGGCTTAAAAGGCATAAATGAGTCAAAGATAGCCTAAATCATTTTCAAGTTTGCTAGTTATCTAGGATTTCACCTCAAAGAGTAATCAAGCAAGTTCTATAACACCACAAAATAACCAATACAACTCATTGGAAGCAAAATCTAATACCAAGTAGCACACAATTCACAAGATTTTGACATAACATGCTCAATGAAAATTCATCATTGATGACAAGGATCAAATACACACAAAAATTGCCATGTCAAAAGACTAATAATTTTTCTTTCCTCCAGACTCTATACAATATCAGTTAGGTATCATCATAGGCAATTGACAATCAAGTTATTCATTTAATCACAAAATATAAACTCAACTAAGTTTGTCAACAAAGCATGCTTTCTCTTGGACTCTCATCGCACACAATATATGCAATTCACATACAAAGTTTCAACAAAAAAAATAAAATTGGCTCAATTTTTCACATAAAGCTCAAACACATAAAATACGAGTCTCACCCCCAACTTTAAAATTAACATTGTCCTCAATGTTTAAGAAAATAAAGTATAAAAGAGGGAGGAAATAGGAAACTCTCATTTCAAATAGATGATGTCCTTGAAGTCCATGGGAGATCCACATATATCACCAAGAAGAGATCCATCTACACAATAAATAAGAGACATGAAAGCACATGGACTATTCACAAAAGTGAAAACGCAAATGAAGCAATACAATAGCTAAACAAAAGAAAGCTTGACATGTCTAAATCTAAAAATAGAACATGCTTAAAAAATTAAGAAATTATTCAAAAGCAAAGAAAACAAAGGAGATGGGTTGCCTTCTAAGAAGCGCTTGGTTTATAGTCATAGACCCGAGTTTATTACCTCTCTTTGGCAAAAGGTAAGATAAAATTTAGACATCTTACACTTGTTACCTTCTCCCAAGTAGTGTTTGGATCAGTGTTAATCACCCCGTATCAAGGGGTTTGAATTTCTCCTAATGATCCTCACCTTGTAGGGTTGATCATAATCTTGGTCTTAACTTGCTTAGAAATTTTGATTTCACTTGAAAATGCTTCTTAAAGGGTAATTTGGCATCAAAGTGTATAAGGGTAGCCACAAAGCTTTCATCCTCCATCTCTCCTCCTTTTGAATTTTTCAATAGTTCTTCAAATGTATCCTTTAACTTATTTTTCTGCACATGTATAATAACAAAGGGATCAAAAAGCATCTAATTGATTACACTTAGGCTTTTCTACCCAATAATTCAATCCCTTAACTTCATTTACATCAACATGCATTTCACCTTTTTCATTTCTTTTAAGTTCACAATGCATGCATTGACTTTATCCTCACAATTGGGTTATTGTAAAATATCATTTTCCAATGGGTCAAGGGCATCAATTTTTCCACACAAGTTCATTTCTACCAGACAATTGAAAGGTTTTGAAACATGAAAGGTCCCTTGGTCATTCCTTATTCTAAGTATCAAATTTCCTAGTTGCACATCAATCAAAACTCTACTCATCGCAAGGAAAGGTCTACCTAGAATAAGGGGTACATTAGCATCTTCCTTCATGTCTGACACATTGAAATCTATTCGGAAAATAAACTTGTCTACATTTATGGGTACATCCTCACCAATACCTCTTGGATACTTGATGGACCGATCGGCTAGTTGAAGTGACATCATTGTTATCTTTGTCTCTAATCCAAACTTCCTATAAGCCGACAAAGGCATAAGATTAATACTTGCTCCCAAATCACATAAAGTATTAGGAAAAGTGATTGAACCAATAGTGCAAGGGGATAGAGAAACTCCTAAGGTCCTTAAGCTTAGGAGGAAGCTTGTTTTTCACAATCATCGAGTACTCCTCGGTCAAGTTCACCATCTCACGTTCCTCCAATTTCATTTTTTTTGACAAAGTTTCTTTCAAGAATTTAGCATAACTAGGTATTTGAAGTAAAGCATCAACAAATGGAATATTAGTATGCAACTTTTTAGTTTGAATTATTAGTTATTTAATGGCTGCCCTAATGTTTAATGTCTTGAATTAGTAGTAAAATATGGAGTATGCATTGTTTTTAAGGTTATGTAATTGACATGTAATTCTTTACAAAAGATTGAAAAGTGTATATAAACTTTAACTAGAATAGACTAAATGATTTATAAAAAGGATATTAAATGGTACATGATTTGATTATGTTAGGCCTTTAACACATCCTATCTTCCAAAGAGATTGGCCTTTTCACCTAGCACAAAGTGGACTTGAGGTAAGTTGAAGCTTTCATTTGGTGTATCACAAGAATCATATAATGTTTGTTCATGTTTTAATGTGATTGTTGTTGTTTGTCAAATGATGTAATGTTTGATGCATTTATGGTTTATAAAGCATGACACTATTAAGAATATAATGAGATTTTTGAAAAGAAGTATGGTACTTGATTGATGGTCGGGTAGACAAGGGACGCGGGAGGGACCGGCGGACCCAACAAATGGTGGCAAATACTTGAGGTTGAAAAACCGGTATAGGAAAGCCACAATGAATGAGATAGAATACGGCTAATACCTGAGGTTGAAAGACCAAGTATGGAAACCTCGTATTAGTTCTCTTATTGGCCAATCATTATGAACAGGTTCCGAAAACTATGGTCTATCGCTATTAGTTAGGTACCACACTTCAAGGGCCCTAAAGAATGATTTATGAATGAAAGTTATTAAATAGAATATTGCATTTAATGATTTATGAGATGTGCATATATGTTATTTGTTATTGCATCAGTTTCATCTTACTGAGCCTTTAGCTCATTAGATTCATGTGATGCAGGTGGAAATGTACAGGTTTAGAGGTTGACTGAGTGAGTCTCTAGAGCGGTCAGACAGAGATTTGTTCATATGCCATGCTTCGACCTGTTTTGTAGTTTATTTTGAAAACTCTGTTTTGTTTTTAAATAAGCCGCTCTATTATGGTTTTGTAAACAAATGTACTCAGTTTTGATATATGTATATGGTGTGTTTAAAATGATTCAAGTTCTTTCTCTTATAGCTAAAAATGGGAACTTTTATTAAAAACCATAACTCTAGTAAAGATGAAAAAATTAACATTTCTCGACTTAACTGTATCAGCTTGTTTAGGCTCTGCAGTTAGGTTAAGAGGTGTTACAGTATGTGGTATCAGAGCGGAGGTTTAGTCATTCCTGTAGACAGAAGAAGGCATATGAACACATCCTGGCTGGGAAACTTGGTCAACTACTTGTTTATTTGCTTTTATGTTTATTTGATTATATTTCATTCCATGTTATTGTCATGATTATGCATTTATTATTGGTTAATGAATGGAATGAGACTGGGCAATGCATATCAGGTCATGGCACCAAAAAGGAAGACAATGGATGATCATGAGGGTAATCATAGTGTGGTGGATAATTTGACTGATCTCATTCAACAACAAACTAGAATGCATGGTGAACAGATACAACAATTGCTAGATATGTAACAAAGAACCCAAGAACAGAATCAGCGCCTTCCTCCACCACAAGCTCGACAGGATCCTTCACAGGCTGTATATGAGAAGTTTAGAAAGATGGAACCGGTTGACTTTAATGGTGGGTCTGATCCCATGGTTGCAGAGGAATGGGTGAAATCTTTGGACACTATCTTTGACTACATGCGAATTGATGATGCTGAGAAGGTACTCTGTGCAATTTTCTTGTTGAAGAAGGATGCTAGAACTTGGTGGGAAGGAGCTAAACTTGCAGTGAATATGGAAGAACTAACTTGGGAGAGGTTTAAAATAATCTTTTATGATAAGTATTTCACCAGGGATGCTAGGTCACTCAGAGTAAAGGAATTCTGGGAGTTAAAACAAGGAGGGATGTCTGTATGTGATTATGTGAGAAAATTTGAACAGGGTTGCAAGTATGTACCATATATTGCCAGAGACAACAATGATAAGATGGATCATTTCTTGAGGGGCCTTAATCCTGAAATTGGAAGAGATGTGAGAATGTCTTCAGTAACAGAGTTTAGAGAACTGGTGGACAAGGCTTTGATGGCTGATTTAGATGAGAAAGAGATTGAGAAATTCCAACAACAAAAGAAGCAAGTATTCACTCCAAGAAATCTAAACCAGTGGAAGAAAGGAGAGCAAAAATTAAGCCAAGGGAATGAAAAGCGTCCTAGAGTTGGACAGACTTCTTCTACAATTGAAAGGCCTAAATGTACTAAGTGTGAGAAGAATCATTTTGGCGAATGCTATAGTGGTACTAATCGTTGCTTTAAGTGTAAAAAGCCTGGACATATAGCAAAGGATTGCTCAACAGTACAGGGGAAAGTTCAGGGGAGAGTGTATGCAATGACACAAGAACAAGTTGATGCAGATGCTTCCGTAGTCACAGGTACTATTTTAATTTCTGGGATACCTGCAATTGCATTGATAGATTGTGGATCTACGCATTCATTTTCATCATGTGCATTTGTGAGAAAATTAGGCATTACACCAGATTTATTAAAAGTAAGGAACAGAGTGACTGTTCCATCTGGGGAAGAAATGGATTCCAACCAAATGTTAAGGGCTTGTTCTATTCAGATTAGTGATAGGACTCTCTATGTAGATCTTGTTGTTTTACCGATGCCAAATTTTGAGGTTATTCTAGTTATGGATTGGCTTACCAAATATCATGCAACAATTGATTGTAATAAGAAGATTGTGATTTTTCAGCCACCTGGGGAAGAACAGTTTATGTTTAATGGTATCTCATTCTCACGGTCCTTACTAATTATATCTGCTTTGAAAGCTCAAAAGATGTTGAATAAAGGTTGTGTTAGGTATTTGGCAAGTGTTCTGGACACCTCAGTTGAAGCACAATTAAAGCCAGAAAATGTAGATGTGGTTCAAGAATTTGTTGAGGTATTTCTAGATGATTTACCAGAATTACCACTGAATCGAGAGATCGAATTTGTGATTGATGTTATGCCAGGAACTACTTCTATTTCTAAAGTACCATACCGAATGGCACCAACAGAATTGAAAGAGTTAAAAGTTAGATTGCAAGAATTGCTTGATAAGGGTTTTATTCGCCCTAGTTATTCTCCTTGGGAGCACCTGTGTTGTTCGTGAAAAAGAAGGATGGTACATTGGGGTTGTGCATTGATTATAGAGAGTTGAATAAGATAACAGTCAAGAATAAGTATCCACTCCCAAGAATAGATGATTTGTTTGATCAATTGCAGGGAGCATCTGTATTTTCTAAGATTGATTTACGTTCTGGGTATCATCAATTGAAGATCAAGGAAGAAGACATACCAAAGACTGCATTCCGAACAAGGTATGGACATTATGAATTTCTAGTGATGCCTTTCGGTTTAACCAATGCCCCTGCATCTTTTATGGATCTAATGAATAGGGTGTTCAAGCAATATCTCGATAAATTTGTGATTGTGTTTATTGATGACATCCTAATTTATTCACGTGATAAAGAAGAGCACACATTTGAAGATTATGCTGCAAGTTCTTAAAGAAAAACAGTTGTATGCTAAATTCAAGAAGTGTGAGTTTTGGCTTGAACAAGTGGTATTCCTAGGTCATGTAGTATCAAAGGATGGTATTTCTGTTGATCCGAGCAAGGTAGAAGCTGTCATTAAGTGGCCAACACCAACAAATGTATCAGAAGTAAGAAGTTTCTTGGGATTAGCAGGGTACTATCGATGATTTGTTCAGGGGTTTTCAAAGATAGCAACTCCAATGACAATGTTGACAAGAAAGAATGTGAAGTTCTTGTAGACCAATGCTTGTGAAGGAAGTTTTGAAGAACTGAAACAAAAATTGACTACAGCTCCTGTTCTTACCATTCCAACTGGAATTGGTGGATTCGTGGTGTATAGCGCCGCTTCAAAAAATGGTTTGGGTACTGTTTTGATGCAAAATGGGAAGGTTATTGCCTATGCTTCAAGGCAATTGAAGTAATATGAAAAGAATTATCCAACCCATGATTTGGAACTTGCTGCTGTGGTTTTTGCCTTGAAAATATGGAGATATTATTTGTATGGTGAGAAGTGTGAGATATACACAGATCATAAGAGTTTGAAGTACTTCTTTACCCAAAAAGAGTTGAATATGAGACAAAGAAGATGGTTAGAACTTGTGAAGGATTATGATTGTGTGATCAACTATCATCTTGGTAAAGCGAATGTGGTTGCAGATGCATTGAGCAGAAAATCCACGTCTTCTCTTTTTGTTGTACAAAAGTCAATATTACTGGATTTGCAGAGATTAGAGCTTGAAATTGTACCTAAAGGGAAAAAGTATTTGTTGTCAGCCTTAGTGTTGAGACCTGTACTTCAAGATAGAATTAGAGAAGGTCAAAAGGTGGACACGCATTTGTGTAGATTGAAAAGAATGATTGAGGTTGGAAAGAGGCCAGACTTCTCTATTACTGATGATGGGATTATTCGATATAAAGGGAGACTGTGTGTGCCGTTTGACAAGGCCATAAAAGAAGATATTTTAGAAGAAGCTCATACTACTCCTTACTCAGTACACCCAGGTAGCACAAAAATGTATAAGGACTTACAACAACATTATTGGTGGCCTAGAATGAAGAGAGATATAGCAAAATTTGTGGCTGAATGTCTAACTTGTCAACAAGTTAAAATTGAACATCAAAGATCATCAGGGTTGTTGAAGCCTTTGTTGATTCCAGAGTGGAAATGGGAGCACATTACAATAGACTTTGTGCTTGGATTACGTAGAACACAAAAGGGGTATAATTCCATATGGGTGATTGTTGATAGATTAACTAAATCAGCCCATTTTCTTCCAGTGAAATCCACATACAATATGGACCAGTATGCTCAACAATATATTAAAGAGATAGTCAGGTTACATGGGGTGCCAGTTTCAATAGTGTCTGACAGAGATCCTATGTTTACATCTACATTTTGGAAGAGCTTACACAGTGCCATGGGAAAAAAACTTGCATTCAGTACAGCATTTCATCCACAAAGTGACGGGCAATCAGAAAGGGTTATTCAAATATTAGAGGATATGTTAAGAGCTTGTGTGCTAGATTTTCAAGGGAGTTGGGATGCAAAGCTTCCATTAGTGGAGTTTACTTATAATAATAGCTACCAATCAACAATTGGAATGGCGCCTTATGAAGCATTGTATGGAAGGAAATATAGATCTCCAGTTCATTGGGATGAAGTTGGAGAACGAAGCCTACTTGGTCCAGAAATAGTTCAACATACCGCTAAGGTAGTGGAGAAGATACGAGAGAGAATGAAGATTGCGTAGAGTAGACAGAAAAGTTATGCAGATAAATGGAGAAAAGATCTAGAGTTTGCCATTGGGGATCATGTGTTCTTAAAAGTAGCTCCCATGAAAGGTGTTATGAGATTTGGAAAGAAAGGAAAACTCAGTCCAAGATATGTCGGCCCATTCGAGATTCTCGAAAGAGTTGGTGATAAAGCTTATAGAGTGGCCTTACCTCCATCATTATCTACTGTTCACAATGTTTTCCATGTGTCTATGTTGAGAAAGTACATTTCAAACCCTTCTCATGTGTTGAGTTATGAACCGTTGAAATTGACTCATGATTTAGCCTATGAAGAGAAAGCAGTGCAAATTCTAGATCAGAAGGAAAAAGAGTTGAGAACGAAAAAGATTCGACTTGTTAAAGTATTATGGAGGAATCATTCTATAGAAGAGGCCACATGGGAAAGAGAAGAAGAAATGCAGAGCAAGTATTCGGAATTATTTGGTACGTCAAATTTTGAGGATGAAATTTTTATAAGGAAGGAAGGATTGCAATCAACAGTTAAGAAATTAAGGTAAAATTTGTTATCCGATCCTACGGAAATTAAAATAGGTTGTAAATAAAGGAATAAATGTTGAGAAACACCAGATTAGAGTTGTGTATAAAATCAGATTTAAACAACCATTTGACACCTCAAGCTTTGCCACCTCATGCTTTCTTATTAAGCTTAAGCTAACATCTTAAGCTACCACCTCAAACCCTTCACCCTTAAGCCATGAACAGACCCTCATTTCAGCCATTTTTAGCTTCTAAACACACACCTTAAGGTCTACAAGTTCTCACAATTGATTCCAAGTTAAAATAAAAGCAAGAAAAGCAAAGGAGAAGTGATTACCATCAAGTTTAACCTCAAAATCTGCATAGGTAACACTTTTCTACGATTTTGCCTTTGGTTTTTAGATTATTCTGAATGGGTTTATTGTTTATTATGCTTTCAATATCTCTTATAAATGTGTTAGAAAGTTTTTAGTTAGACTTTGGTGTCCAAAGAAAGGGTTTTTGATGACGAACACTTAATAGGAAATACTTGTGGCAGAAACTATCACCTTACTATTTTCTTGTGTATTAGGCTTCAAACGTGTATGGTATTCTGAATAAAACATATAATTATTATCATTTACATGTACACATATGATTTAAGAGTATTGGAATAAATTTGGATCAATTAGAAATTGAAATAGAGCATGATACTGGAGAAACACTCAAACTGCCAAAGTAGCAAAATCTGTTTTGGTGTGCTGTGAAGGAGACTGAATTAGGGGAGCTAAATCCATGAGTTTTGGAAATAATATGACCTTTTTGTCTCTTTTTATATGTTATCTAAGTGTTTTGAAAATTCAGGAGTGATTGAATATACTTAAGGGTGCCAAAACCATTAAAGTCATGAAGTACGCAAAACTATCACGGTAGGAAAAATATGCTTCAATATGCTGTGAAGGGAGCTGAACTTGGGAAGCTATATCCATGTGTTTTGGCCATTATATGACATGTTTACATTATTTTTTATGTTATCTAGGTGTGATAAAAATTGGGGAGTGAATGAATATGTCTAAGGGTGTCAAAATCATCATGCAAATTAATGTAGCAGGAAGAAAATGTGAAGTTGTGAATCTATCCCATTTGGTCCATTAACATGTTTTAGCATAGATGTGGTGCATTTGATCCCTAAAATTTATAGAGATGTTATAAGAGTTATAATACATCAATTAAGTGAGGTTAGTATATATTTAAGATGTGGAACAAATGTTCGTAAAAGGTTGTATTCGGTTATAGTTTCTAAGTGGTAAGGTTGTTTAATCAAATTGAGATTCAAGATCTTTATACCACATTAGGTATAATGAGCCTGTTAATTGAGGATGGTGATTGCTATTTTATATTTTTACAAATTGTTTCACATCTAGGGTTGCGGAGTAGTTTGTTAACACACAATTGATCAAAGGTAAGTAAAAATCCATTTGCAACTACAATGCATGGGCATAGTATTTTTTTGCCTTATTTATATTAAATGTGATTCTTGTGTCTTGATGAGTATCTTGATGAGTATTATAAATATCTTATAGTGCATACGTTGCTTGGATGATGGGACATGGGATCCATTGTATTATTGAACATGTCATTCATCAATATTTACACATGCATGCATAACACGTGCTCACAATTGAGGTTTTGCAAGCATAACATTATTTTCAAAAAGAAAATATTTTGGTTGGCCACTACTAGAGTACCGAGGCCTATATGACTTATTTATATGATATTTTGGGGCGCCGCAAGTATTACTTCTCGGAGGATCATAGGGGTGGACAGGGGGTGTGCCTCTGGTGGTCACGAGAGGGTGGACCACTTAACTGTGCCCTCATCAATGCCACTGGTGGGAAGACTGCTGGAGGATCACATGGAAATATAGGAGGTGGACCTCTGGTGATCCCAAGAGATGGCCCCTGGACTGTGTCGATCTGTTTATGGCCATGTGATTATTGATATTGTTGAGAGCTCTATCTGGTACATAGTAGGTGGGCCAAGGGCCCAATAATGGAAAATGACTTTGAATGAACTATTTTTTATGCATGAGTTTGCATTTTTGTCATGATCTCCTAGAAATGCATCGCATATATGTTGGATTATCTCTTCAATGTGCATGATTTTCACTTACTGAGCATTAACTCACGTAGTTCATGCATTGTAGGTAAGCATGGTGATACCTGGGACTTTGAGGCTTACTGGGCTGGTTGTTGGAGCTCTAGAGGCTTTCTGAGGATCACTGTACATAGATGATAACCTGTTGGGTTGTGTTGTGGGCAGATTCTAATTTTTACAATCATTATTATTATGTAAATTGTTGTTTATATATAAAGGGTTACAAGATGTAAAATGTCCTTACTTCTTCTAAAAGTATAGGCTATTTATTTTGATTTTTGAGTCTATTGTATTATAACTTTGAGATGTAGTGTCCTATATACTCTTGAAATTTTATAGTAAATAAGTTTGAGAATAGTGTGATTGTGATTGGTGTTGTATTTTTATATAAATGGTGATTTTTCTATATACAAGGTTATATGTGAAAAAATACTTTTACTATTTCTCAAAGTGCTACAGTTGACAAAACAATGTATATATACACATGCAAACACATGTGCTACCTTGTAAAAATTATTGTTATTTCAATATCTATATTCAGTATTGGGGGGGGGGGTGTTACAAAATACCCATTTCTCCTTCTCAATCTCCACTAAATACGTAAACGCTTCTGGTTTAATGCTTTTAATCACTTCAAGAACGTATTCAAATTTATGTATTTGATGTTCAGGACCAGCTCTCCAATATAAGTCCTTCAATTTTATATTCTCAAAATAATTGTTGAAGTTCGAGCACTTGTGTATCAAGCAAAATCGATGCACACCACAATGGGGTATGAAGTAGGTATGCACTCAACTACTTGAAGAAGGCCAGGATGTTGATCAAAAATAAGACACATACCTTGAACCCCTTGTATAATGTGTTTGCTCAATATCTCAAGAAACTACTTCCAAGATAAAATAGTTCATTCATCCACAATTACTAAAGCAAGAGGCAAAACAGGCTGGTTTACATCTATGGCTACTGCAATTAACATTTTATATTTGTACTTCGGGTATAAATGAGTTCCAACCACATTTATTACTTTGTGACACTAGTGAAATCCTTCTACATATGGCTTGAAGGCCTAAAAAACATATTTGATTAACTTTTGTCTTCGATTTCTAGTGTTGTGATGCTCCCACTCAACAACCGTCCCCTCATTTGAGTTTTAAGGAGTTCCCATAAACTTAGGTAGTTTATGCAATAAGCTCTCCCAAGTTCCATACATATTTTCTTGAGCGTGTTTCAAGTTATGCCATGCTTTCACTTATGAAATCTCAATTTCAAATCCTAATTTATCCTTTAAAATTGCATGACATATTTTATCTCGCACGCCGGATTACACTGAATAATTCTCACTAGCAATGTAGTAATATAATTTTTGGCGGTGGTTAACATACATTGCATTCATCAGACATATGTGGTGCCCCCCATACTTTGTTATTTCAAAAATCTGATGTTTGCTTTTAGTGAAAAGCTTCTATCTGCAGCACATATCAGCTATGCTATATTTACAAACAACTTTCCATAGCTTCATCGTACTCTCAACCATGCGATACTCGCACCTCGCAAACTAGATGGAGAAATTATTTACTGCTGAAATCAAATGATTCTTATCACTGAAAATTATCCCCACATTAAGAATCCATCTACTCGAATCATAAAACTTTCCCTAGGCCCCAATTGGAATATTAATAGAGTCTGGATACCTCTGGATATATAATTGAGAAGAATGGGATTATTGGATGAAGCATTTGTTCATTTAAGGGTTTTGGTGTATTGACTGGGTCTTTATGCTATAATGATGTCCCCTGACCATTTTCTAACAATATATCCAACATGATGTCAATATCAACATCATCCTCATTTCCATTTGGGATTAGGAGCTCAATCTCATCTTGTTCAGAATCACTAGGTGTATTAGCCCCAAAATTATCTGCTATTAGTGAATTGGCGAAATTCTTCCATGTACACATAGTATCATTAGGTTCAACATAATTACTGGATTCAACATATACTACCCAAAACCAAATTACACATAACCAGAGGTAGACTTGTAATACCCAAGCTTCACACTACTCACTTGGCCAATATGATTCATGCAATACAAGCTACTTATATGCTAATTTGCATGAACATTTACACGACACCTTATATAACATTTTTAATCGTTAGCTTATAATGCTATCACATGATGTTAGTGGTTGAGATCTTATAAACTAATTAAGTAATTTTATATTTAGATAAGAAAAGAATATATTAGTCAATATATTGGATATTCATAGGTTATATGTTATAATTTTGAAAGTGTTAAATGGTGTTACTAGTAAGCTTATATGATTCGATTTAATTAGATCAAGGTATTTTAAAAGTATACATCCATAAATTAACATACTTGGGATATTGTACATAATATCATGTAATTTAAGTGTCATATTACAAGGTCCATATTGTTACAGTAGTGCCCGATGTGCCAATTGTTCTGGTCATTCTTATACTCTTACGAATCATTCTTATTTATATTAATATCATTTAAATGACAATCTTTATCTTAAATTCATTATAAGAATTAGATAAAGTCCTTAGATCACACATAGCTATGGGGCATGGTTGCGCATATGATGGTGATCGTGGAATATGCCTCTAAGGCTGTAATCTTAAAACGTTCCAAGTTAAGGATTAATGAGATGGGACATCATTGATCCCGTTGAAACTTGCGCATATGATGCAGGCTCGAAAGAAGGATGCCTTGTTCCATAGGTATTGGTGTAGAGACACTAGTGCATGTATGCAGGTGCTTGTTGGGAACAAGTACACTGAACAACCCCACCTAAAAAATTTCCAATTGGAAATATTCTATTGTCGAATGAGAATTTTCTCATTACGATAGTGTAAGAATCAATTCTTGGACTTGAGGTACCATGGTAACCTTGTGTATGACATGTTGTACTTTGATGTATTTCCCGATTGCATGACAATCACAAGGGGTTTATATTGGGTGTAACATCTTCATATATGGAGATTAATGAGTGGCCAACAAAGGATCCGTCACCTATCTAGATGAATAGGTGAATCTCCTATGTGTTCTACTGTACTTGACTCTAAAATTTTTGGCTAAGGTTGGATAAAAATTAATCGTGGGGTTTTCTAATTATTCATCATCGAGTCAAGCTACTAGGAATGAAAACATAGTTATTGAGTTAATCGATTTTTGATTCAATATCCATGCCCTAGGCTCAATCGAGAGATTAGATGACAGAAGGACCATACTTGCATGGTATTCGTAATTGAAATAGGTTCACACATTCACCTTAGACTAGAAGTCATGATGAATTGCTAGTTGCTTCCCATGTCTTGTGGGTTCTTGGAATTAATGAGTTAATTTCAAGAGAATTAATTAATTGGATTAATTAATCAGAATAATTATTTATTCAACTAAATCACAAGAGTTGTGAGCCCACGGCTAGTTTAAAGTGAACCTAAGGGATCACACACAAAACTTGGACAAGTCCATTTCCAACCTAGAAATTAATCCAAGTGTTGGATTGAATTAATTAATGTGATTAATTAATGGGGTTAAATTAATTCAAGTGTGGAATTAATTCAATTAATTAATTAGATTAATTGATTGAACCTAATTAGATTAGGAAGCCCAATTGGAATATTTAATTAATTGATTGGATCAATTAAGTAAGATGGGCCTAATTAATTAAATGAATTAATTTAATTGATTGGATTAATTAAAGTAGAGCATAATTGATTACTTAGGCCTAGACCCATTAGGTGTGGGATATAATTATTAAATCGAAAACTACTAGCATAGGATTCAGTTGCGAGTGGGCATCCAAAGTGTGGATACCGTTAGAGGGATAACATTTGGGATCCTAGAAGCGAATTAGATTTCAATCAAAGGGATATTAAATTGAAGAACATGGAGATACTTTCATTCAGGGATAACAATTTGAATCGTTTCAATCCCTACATCAGCCGTAGTGCAAATCAAAGTAAGAGTTTCTGAAACTTTCTTACCTTAACTATAAAAAAATGCACAACTGAGTAATCGCGAAAGGGTTCTGGGATTTGTTTTAATTACATGTGATGTAATGTATATTTATGTTTTTTGAAAAATTTTAAATTCCACTGCGTATACATTTCCCGAGATCGCGTGAACCCAACAATGATATCAGAGCCAGGTTCGTGCGTTTTTGATACTTTTTGATTATGTTTATTTAATATATGTGATATATTAAATATTTATATGTGTGATTGGTTTTAAATCAATTAATTTCTTTGTTTGGGATTAATATTATTAATCGTTTTAAATGTTAAAACGTTTTAAGAACTGAGATGAGTTAAGAAATTAGATTTCTTGATTTTCAAAAATTTCAAGATTTGTGAATTCTTAAATTTCTTGATCCAAAAATTTCAAGATTTGTGAAATCTTGAATTTCTTGAAATGTGGCAAGAAATAAAAAAAAAATTAAATAAGTTTATTTATTGATCAAGAAAATTAGTTTTTATCAAATTTTTCAAAATTTCTTGATGAGATCAAGAAACTATGAAATCAAGATTTTGTGAAAATCTTGAATTCTTGGACATTAAAAAAAATAAAATTGGAGTGCCGACCACCTGACGTCACACGTCGGGTGGGCTGCCAGTCACCCGGTGTGCGGGCGCCTAGCCACTGGACGTGTGACGTCGGGTGGGCTGCCGGCCACCCGATATCGGGTGCCGGGTAGCCCGCTGGCTAGCCACCCGATGCGTGACGTCAGGTGGGCTGCCGGCCACCCGGCATCGGGGGCCGGGTCATCCGCTCTTACTCAACGTATGACGTCAGGTGGGCTGCAGGCCACCTAAAGTCGGGCGTCGGTCGCCCACTGGCACTCGGTGTGCGGGTGCCCCGCCACTCGACTTGTGACGTTGGGTGGGTTACCTGCCACCCGACGTGCGGTCACCCAGCCACCCGACATATGATGTTAGGTGGGCAGCCGGCACCTGATGTGCGGGCGATGGGTCGCCAGTCGGCACCTGACGTGCAGGCGCCCAGCTACCCAACGTGTGATGTCGGGTGGGCACCCAGCCACTCGACTGGCAGCAGCCTTGTTGAACTGTTGTCCATTCGGCCTCGTTACATAATTGTTACGTGAAGTTTATGATTTTTCATTTTAAAATTAAATGTTAATTTTAATTTTTGAAAAATTATTTTTTATAAAAATTCCAAATTTGAAAGAAATTGCACATAACATAATCTATAAGTTTATATGTTTTCATTATCTGATTTATGTTAAGCATGCTAGTTGAATGATCATGGAGCCTAAGCCAATGTGATTGGTTTAATTTTATGCATAATTGGTTATTTTTGGGTTTTAATTAAAATGAGGCCTATGAGTTTTACCTTTTCTCTATTTTATTCTTAATGTACTTCTATTTCCCTCCTATGTTCTCCCCTTGGAATTGTTCCAAGGTTTCTTGTAGTTTTAGCAAATGTAATGAGAGTAGAATTAGGCGGTGAGGTTAATCTTTTTGTAATTTGGCGGACATTATAAGAAGATTGAATGAAGATGGAGGAAAAGCGTGGATACAAGGCCCATGAATGTATGAGATATATTTATGTAATATATATGTCTATTTGTATTTTAATTATCACCCTTAGATTGACCTAGATCCACTTTGGCTCAAGTGGATCGCATAGGATTAAAGGCTCATGATCATCTATTTATTTTAGGATGTATGTGATACATATTGTGTTTATTTAATGCTTCCTTATGATGTATTCTTGTCATCGTTAGGATAGTGAATATTAAATAAACAAGAAAAGAAAACGATGAGACCTTGTATAATAAATCTAGTATGACCCTTACTTGAAAATATTTCAAGTTGAGAACCTTTATTAGTTCGATATCAATAGTAAATGGGCAATATTAGGTAGGATCCAATCATCCATGCCTTCCATCAAAAGTAGTGGCATGTCGATACGCTACCACATTTAGTTCGTTGGCCATGAGTCGTGGGATGTGCTAAGTGTAGGCAAGCTGTGACCACTACTAAGCATTGAGATGCCCATAGGGTGGACTCGTCTTTATTGTTGGCCATGAGTCATGGGACGTTTAGATGCTTCATCTATATAGATGTTTGATGGGTAATGTTTGATACTTAGTACCATATGAACTTATAAAATTGGGGTGTATGGGAAGAGGTGAGGCAAAATAGTTTGAGGGTTGCATGGGGATACAATTACTAATGTTGTTAGCTATCTTTTAATTTTGTTGTATGAACTTATAAAATTGGGGTGTATGGCAAGCTAGTTGGACTTCAAGCCCACTAAGAAATTAGATTTCTCGAATTTCCATCTAGAGGGTGATGGGATTTGAATAAAATAGTGGGAGACATTTATGATTAAAGACCATATCATAAATGGATATTAATTGAATGAATGCTTAAATTTCTGCCTCGCATAGGATAATGGTTATTGCTAGTAATTCCACATAGGATAATCTAGACGAATAGACAAACTTACCAGCTCAATATAGATGTTTGTGACCATTGTGGATATTTAGGGCATGAAAGAGGAAACACAAGTATTGACTTGCTTAGTTGAATTAGAAGGGGTTCTAATTCAAGTTTATACATTGTTGATATCAACCATTAAGGTTGATAAATTTTTTCTTAGATATTGGATATCGGATACGATCCCATCTTTGCAAGGGGTTGCAGTGGATGACAAGAAAAAGAAGACTAAGATAAATAACAATCCTTAAGCTTGAGAATAAAGTAAGTGTTGCTTTATTGGCTATATGAATGATCCACTTAACTCTGGATGGAATTAGAATAGTATTAGTTAATTGTCTTTGATATATTGACAAATGAACTATACAATCCCAACATTCCATGCTACATAATCAACAAAGTAATCTAAGAATTAGATAATCAAAACAGTGCATACTTGTGGTTAGCTAGATTAGGTCATATCTTTAAAGAAAGAGTTCAAAAGATGGTACATTTGCTTGACCTTTTGGACTTGCATGAGGTACCAACTTGTAAATCTTATCTTTAGGAAAACATGACCAAATCACCATTTGTGGGATAAATGGAGCAAACCACGCCTTTGGATGTGATCTAAAGGGACATAAGCAGTCCACTAAGTGTTAGTATACAAGCGAACTATTCTTACTTCATTATTCTAAGATCCTTTAAAGGGTTCAAAGAATTTAGACATGAAGTAGAGAATTAAATCGACCAAAGTATTAAATCTATCGATGTGATCGAGGAAGATAATACTAAGGTGGTAAGTTCTTAATTATCAAACGAAGAATTAGATTCTCACTTTAAGTGAATCCAAGTTGAGTTTCATTTATTTCCTTATTCATTCTAGGAATTTACCCTAGAATCGATAATATTCTTATCAAGTAAGGATATCATCTAAATCGGTACTTAAAACATCATATGAGTATATATGCGAGGGGTCTTTACCACATTATATGAAATATGATGTGGTAAAAGACCCCTCGCATATATACCTAAAGGTATAAAGGGGCCTGCTTCTTTAAAGCAGTTAGTGGGAGATATAATGAATGTGAATCCAGCTTATGCAAATATGTGGGGTATTCAAATGAATCTAAAGAATACCATTTCTATGGTTTCTAAGAAAAAAAAGTTTGTTTTCTAGGGACACTACCTTCTTGAGAAGAAGGAATTTCTATTAGATAGAAATTGCTAGATCATAGAACTTGAAGTAGTTTAAGAACCACAATTTGTCTCACAAGTGGCAATGGTGTATGAACAAATTACTAAAACTTCTAGTACACAACCTCCAATGAGATCTGAAAGGATCTCGGGGCTACTTATACGATAAGAGTTATTGCTAGAAAGCAGCAATGAGGATCTCCTTTTTAAATATTGATCTAACTAAGGAGTAAATATATATGACATCAATTTAAATTGGAAAAATGCCATGCAATCCAAAATAGATTCTATGTACTCCAACAAGGTTTGACCTTAGTGGGCCCATTATTAGGAATGGTTCCCATTAACTGCAAACGGGTCTACAAATATAAATTGAATAACATGGGGAGGTGGTGACCTACAAAGGCAGGACTAGTAGCAAAGTGTTATGCTTATAGTCAAGGTGTTGACTATTGAGGATATTTTTTACCAAACGTGATGCTAAAGTCCATTTAGAGTATGTTAGTTATATCTATGTATTACGACTACTAGATATGGCAAAGGGATATGAAGACCGTATTTCTCAATAGGGGTATTGAGAAAAGGATATAAGTTAAGCGGTCTGAGGTCTTCATATCAAACAAACGCAAGCAAAAAGTTTGCGAGCTTTAGAGATCTGTTAAGAACTCAAAATAAATTTTCCGAATGTGGAACATTCGATTCTCTAAAGCAATCAAATGGTTTGATTTCCTTAGGAATGCGAATGAGCCATATGTGTACAAGAGGTTTAATGGGAGTATGGTGATGATTGTTGTGTTTTACGTTGATGATATTTTACTCATAGATATGATGTAGAAATGTTGCAGTCAACTGAGACTTGTCATCTACAAAGTTCTCCAAGAGAGATTTAGGATAAGCATCCTAGGGATTGGGGATTGAGATTTATGGAGATAGATCTGAAAGGATGCTTGGACTATCCTAAATCCAAGTACATAGATTAGATGCTAAAAGGGTTTAGCATGGAAGAATCCTAGAAGAGATTCTTGTTTATGAGTCATGGGATTTTTTTTTTTAAGTCCTCGTCCCCAAAGACTTTTGAATGAAAGAGAAATAATGACTCACATGTTTTATGCATCCTTGAAAGAAAGCATAAAATATGCAAATCTATGTACATGATTTGATATTAGAAATGCTCTAAGTGTTACGAGCAAAATATCAATCAATTTGATGCGAAAAGCATTAGAAGTCGTAAAGACGATCTTTAGTACTTATGAAGCACTAAGGATTTCTTTTTGGAGTTCGGTTATGGAGAACTGAAACTTAGATGCTTCATCTAGTTTTTAGTCTAAAGTAGATGACTTGAAGTCTATGTCTAAATTCATGTTCATCCTAAATGGTGGAACGGTTAGTTGGAAAGAGTTCCAAGCTTGTAACAACTGTGGATTCCACCACCGTGATTGAATACATCTTGGCATACGATGCTGCAAAAATGGATTGTTTGGATAAGGAACTTAATCTAAATGTTAGATGTAGTTCCAACCATTATTGATTGAGTACTGGAGTACTGCGATAACAATGGGGGCTATTGCACAAGCAAAGAAGCCAAGGTCTCATCAAAGGATCCAAGCAGAAATAGATTAGCGATACCCTGGTTATGAAAATCATTGGTAGAGGCAACATCAGCGTGGAAAGATTTGTCTCAGCAGAAAATATAGCAGACCCACTATTTTAACCCTTTAGATAAGTATTTGAAGGACATCTTCAGAAGATGGGCTTTAATACGAGGGCAATTGTCTCTAGGGCAAGTGGAGATTGTTAGAGTAGTGCCCGGTGTGCAATTGTTCTGGCCATTCTTATACTCTTGCGAATCATTCTTATTTATATTAATATCATTTAAATGGCAATCTTTATCTTAAATTCATCATAAGAATTAGATAAAGTCCTTAGATCACACATAGCTATGGGGCATGGTTGCGCATATGATGGTGATCGTGGAATATGCCTCTAAGGCTGTGATCTTAAAACGTTCCAAGTTAAGGATTAATGAGATGGGACATCATTGATCCCGTTGAAACTTGCGCATACGATGCAGGCTCGAAAGGAGGATGCCTCATTCCATAGGTATTGGTGTGGAGACACTAGTGCATGTATGCGGGTGCTTGTTGGGAACAAGTACACTGAACAACCCCACCTAAAATTCTCAATTGGAAATATTCTATTGTCGAATGGGAATTTTTTCGTTACGATAGTGCAAGAATTAGTCCTTGGACTTGAGGCACCATGGTAACCTTGTGCATGACATGTTGTACTTTGATGTATTTCCCGATTGCATGACAATCACAAGGGTTTATATTGGGTGTAACATCTTCATGTATGGAGATTAATGAGTGGCCAACAAAGGATCCGTCACCTATCTAGATGAATAGGTGAATCTCCTATGTGTTTCACTGTACTTGACTCTAAAATCCTTGGCCAAGGTTGGATGAAAATTAGACGTGGGGTTTTCTAATTATTCATCATCGAGTCAAGCTACTAGGAATGAAAACATAGTTATTGAGTTAATGGGTTTCGAATTCAATATCCATGCCCTAGGCTCAATCGGGAGATTAGATGACGGAAGGACCGTACTTGCATGGTATTCGTAATTGAAATAGGTTCGCACATTCACCTTAGACTAGGAGTCATGATGCATTGCTAGATGCTTCCCATGTCTTGTGGGTTCTTGGAATTAATGAGTTAATTTCAAGAGAATTAATTAATTGGATTAATTAATCAGAATAATTAATTGTTCAACTAAGTCACAAGAGTTGTGAGCTACACCTAGTTTAAAGTGAACCTAAGGGGTCACACACAAAACTTGAACAAGTCCATTTCTAGCCTAGAAATTAATCCAAGTGTTGGATTAAATTAATTAATGGGGTTAAATTAATTCAAGTGTGGAATTAATTTAATTAATTAATTAGATTAATTGATTGGACCTAATTAGATTAGGAAGCCCAATTGGAATATTTAATTAATTGATTGGATCAATTAAGTAAGATGGGCCTAATTAATTAAATAAATTAATTTAATTGATTGGATCAATTAAAGTAGAGTCTAATTGATTACTTAGGCCTAGCCCATTAGGTGTGGGCTTGTAGGAAGCCCATTAGAAAATTGGATTGAGAATCCAATTCCTAGAGGAAGTTGAATTGGGAATTCAATTTCTATGAGGTAATAAGGAAAAAGGAAAGTCCTTATGGGATAAGGAAACTTACCAAAAGAGTTGGAGATAAGAAAGAAAGAAGAGTCATATAGAAAGAACTTGTGATAGTCTTGATTGACAATCTTCTTGGATATTTTTTGGGGATTTTAATTGCAGATTTTGTGAAGAAAAATAATTTTCTTTCATCCCCAAAAATTCGTCCCTCCTTTCCTTTCAATCTCCAAAAGTTCCCAACCTTTTATCTAGTTTAATTCTTGATTTAATTATTGAATTAAGAATTAAATTAAATACTTAAAACACTAATTGTTAGTGTGTTCTTGTTCCAAATAAAATTATTTGGGATAGAATTATCGAATCGAAAACTACTAGCATAGGATTCAATTGCGAGTGGGCATCCAAGGTGTGGATACCGTTAGAGGGATAATATTTGGGATCCTAGAAATGAATCAGATTTCAATCAAAGGGGTTTTGAATTGAAGAACATGGAGATACTTTCATTTAGGGATAACGATTTGAATCGTTTCAATCCCTACATCAGCCGGAGTGCAAATCAATGTAAGAGTTTCTGAAACTTTCTTACTTTAACTATCAGAAAATACACAATTGAGTAATCGCGAAAGGGTTTCGAGATTCATTTTAATTACATGTGATGTAATGTATATTTATGTTTTTGAAAAATTTTAAATTCCGCTGCGTATTCGTTTTCCGGGATCGCGCGAACCCAACATATATATGCATATGACTTTAGAATTCAAATTAGACAATCATTTAAAAATCAAAGTCAATCGATTAAGAGATTGAATGAACGGTTAAGAATTTATTGTAGAATTTATTATTCGATCGTAAAAAAATTAAAATAGATTGTAAGTATTATAAATAAATATTTAGAAACACTTGAATGGAGCTGTATAAGGTGTGCATAATATCATATTTGAACACCTCATGGTTAACACCTTGTACTTTACACCTCATGCTTTGAAATCACAAGTGTTGCCATCTTATGCTTTGACACCTCAAGCTACCACCTCAAGTTATCTTCATTTCTAAGAATTGAACCATGACCCAAATCTATTTTATGAGGTATTTCACCTTCCAAACATCCATATTTAATTTTATAAGTTACTCTGGAGTGATTTCAAGTAAAGAAAAAGTGAAGGAAGCAAAGGAAAGAAAGGAGGAGCAAGTAGAAGCTTAAAATTGTGCATATTTAACTCATGTTTTTTATTTTAGTTCTTGAATTGTTTGAGGATTTATGATTTCTAAAGCTTCTATTATTGTTTATAATCATTTTTTTATGCTATTTATGGTCTTATAATTCACAAAAGAAGGATTTTTAGTTGCAAAATCACAATAGAAATCACTAGGACGGAAACTGTATACTTGCTATTTTTGAGTCTTTAAAGCTTTATATATGTATAATATCATGATTAAGACCTTTATATTTCACCATATATGTGTTTATATATTAGTTTAGGTGATGTATGTAAGTTTGGAGAGGTTAGAAATTGAAATATGGTTTGATATTTGAAGAGATATTCAAAACTGTCATTATAGAACTTGCAGTTTTTGTGCTGTGATAAGGGGGCTGGTTTTTCTGAGGTAAATCAGTGAGTTTTGGCAATTATATAATATGGTTACATTTTTCTACATGTTAACTAAGTGTGGTAAATATTTTAGAGTGATTGGAAATTCTTAAGGATATCTAAATTATCATGCAACTAAATTGAACAACAAGAAAATATGAAAATGTCAATTTGTCCCAATTGATAATTTGGCATGTTTCAACCTAAACATGTTGCTATTGAGTTCTAACAATTAGGTACATGATATTAGAGTTATAATACTTTAATTAAATGACGTGTACATGTATCTAAGATGAGAAAATTAAGGTATTTGAGGGACTATATTGGGTTCTAGTTTGTAAAAACTTGATTGTCATTTAGATAACTTGGTGTTTAAGGTCTTCCTATGAGATTTTGTGCTTTCAACTTGCCAAATTGGGAATGATGCTTGATGTTGGATAATATTACAGGCTATTTTTCATGTAAGGTTGGAGAAGAACATTAAACAAATCTAGACTAAGCCACGAACCAAGTGAAAGGTAAGTAAAGACCCATTTACCACTACAGTGCATAAACATAGTAAAGATCCATTTCGACTGTATCAACCTGTTATTGCCCATTTGATTATTGATATTATGCAGAGCTTTTTCCAGTGCATAGTAGGTGTGCCAAGAGCCCTGTAAAATGCGATGATTTTGAATAAAACCTCTTTGATTTATGAGTACTCAAATATGACACAATTCTAACATCATATCTTATAGATGAGTTGCATGAGATTTTATATCATACTCTTGGCATGCATGATTTTTACTTATTGAGTGTTAGCTCATGTAGTTCATGCATTGTAGGTGAGCATGGTGAGACTTGAGACATCTGGTTTACTGGGCTGGCAGTCGAGCTCCTACAGGCTTTCAAAGATCAACGTACAAGGATGACGACCTGTTGGGCTATTTGTGGGTTGTGCTTTTGATTTTATAGTCTATTGTATTATTTTAGTGAATTTATCATGTATATCACTTTCAAAACCCCATTGTAATTGAGTTTGAGTTAGGGATGATTTTGATAGCCCTTGTTATTGTTCAAATAACTATCTATGTATATACAATGTTACAAGATGTGAAAGCGCTTTACTTTTATCAGTGTTTTGTCAAACTAACTAGTTGAAAAAAAAATGTTATACACATGCATACATGCACAAACTATGTTGTATAGGTTGTTTCTATATATGTATACATATTTTGGGGAGGTTGTGACAAGACCCATCTGCATATATGTCATTAATCTTAATATTTGTCAACCCTTGTGTCACTATAACACATCAAGGACATACTCCGTGTATGCATTATCAACTTCTCTCATACTACTTGATTCAATATTGTATGACTAATACCAAAAAATACACGAGAAGAGGTAGAAGCACTAGCACACAAGTCATAAATTTCAATAGTTGACATTCATTGTGCCACCAAAGACAAATTAGGAAAAATATCTTGTGCTCAAAGCAGCATGTATGGGCCCTATTCCTGGCTCATCATCATCTAGGAGGAGCAACACTGAATCCAAGAAAGACCATAGACTACAGTCTTTGGTAATCTTCACAATTGATTCCTTTACCCGTTGAATATATACTAGTTAAAACTTTGCAAATAATTTCAATGTGAATTGATTGCTATCAAGTGGGTGTATTGATATAATTTTTACAATAAATCATAAAAAAAATTTGTACGAGATATTCATATGTATGTAATTGGAAGACAATCATATGTCATAGACCAAGAATCTTGTGACATTTGACCTCCTACATAAACCATAACTGTTACTTTTCTTTAAGGGTGTGCATTCGATAAAATCGTATCGAATCGAACCAAAAATTCAGTAAAGTAAAAATTGGTTACATCATTTTGTCAAACTGAATATCGAATCAAAGTAAAATAGTTCAATTCAATAATTACCGAAATAATATCTAAGTTTAGTATGGTTTTTGATTAACTAAAATTAATAAATAAATAAATAAATATCGTTGTTATTGCTTAGTATTCCAGAAAAACCGAATTGAATTGAAGCAAATTCGCCAGTTCAGTTCGATATTTACTTAATTGAAATAGAAGTAAAAATTATTTTTTTTAAAAAAAAATAAAACTTAATTTAAAAATATGCTAAAATGATGATATTATTTTACAAAGCATCCAAAATAAAAACCAATAACAACATTATTAATCACATAAATATGGTCCAATGATCAAAGTTAAAAGCATAACTACACTACATTTCTACCTATTACATTCTTATATATTACAAATCATACAAATATCCAAATTAAAAACCACAATACCACAAGGTCCACAAAGACCACAATAATCAACAATCCATTATTCATTGTTTAACTTTTACATGATTAATTTATCATTCATAAATCATAATAACATAAGCCAAATGCTGCCCAATGAAATTTAAAAGTAATAAGATCCAGTATGCCAGTTATTCAAAGCGAAACAACTAAGAGATACAAGATATCTCCTCCAACCAAGAGCCAATGAGATCAATTGTATAAAGCTTGTGACTGTGCAAGAACCAACAAATTCTTCCTCCAATAGTGGCCACTAATAAGAAATTCGTGCAAAAAACTAGTTATATTGTAAAAATAAAATTTTAAAAATTAATATCACTATATATAATAATAGTACATGATTAGTCCTTGGACTTAAGGCACCATAGTAGCCTTGTGTATGTCGTGTTCCATTTTGATATATCTTTTGATTACCTAACAATCACAAGGGGGTACATTGGGTGTTGCATTGATATATATATAGAGGTTAATGAGTAGCCAACAAAGGATCTATCAGTTGTCTGGCAGAACAAGTGAATCTCCTTCATGACTCAGAAGTCCTTGGCCAAGGCGAGATGAATGTTAGATGGTCTTTTCTAATGATTTATCCTGAGTTATTGAAACCTGAAATGGAATCATAGTTATTGAGTCGATTAGGGTTTCGACTATTAATCCATGCCCTAAACTCAATTGAAAGATTAGATGGCGGAAAGACCTTACGGGTATGATACTCGTAATTAAAATAGGTGCATTAGCTAATTCACCTAAAACTAGATAGTCATGATGCAATTGTTAGGTGTTTCCCATGACTTGTGAGGATCTTGAAATTAAGGAGTTAATTTCAAGCAGATTAATTAATTGGATTATTTAATCAAAATAATTATTATTCATAAGTTGCAAATATTACAAGCCCACTGCTAGATTAGTTGTGAACCTAAAGAGTCACACACAATTTGAGATGGAACATTTCAAATTTAGAAATTGATCAAAGGAGTTGGATCTAATTAATTAATGGAGATTAATTAATTAGGGTTTAAATTATTTCAAGAAGTTGAATTAATTGTTCAATTAAATAATTATATTATTTAGTTGGACCTAATAAAATTAAGAAGCTTAATTGGAGTGAAATAATTATTTAATTGGATCAAATTAATTGTGTAAACCCTAAATTAATTTAATTTAATTATTAAATTAATTTTCTCAATTAAATAAATAGATTATTTAATTGGGCCTAATTTGATTAGGTGGGTTATATGAAATTAATTAATTGAATTTAGGCTCAAACAATTAATTGGATTAATTGTGGGATTTATTTTAAGGCCAAGTCCAATTCAAAGAGGCTCATTAAGAGAGACTCACAAGGGTTGTTTGAAAAAGATGAAAACTCAAGAATTTGATATTCTTGGAAGTCTTTACGTATTTTTGGAAGATGCAAGAGATAAAGTTGGAATTTTTTTTAGAAGATTTGGAATCTACCGAAAATTCTCCAACTAATAAAAAAAGGGTAAAAAATACCAAGAGTAAGACTCTTAGAATTTTTGACCCCTATTATAAATACTAAAGGGCCAAAAATTTGAGGAAGATTTTCACCTCCAAATTTTCGGCCATTAAGAAGAAAAAAGAGAAAAAGGTTTTCCTTGTTCCATCTTTTCTTCAACCAAAATTCCACCCTTGTTCAAATTATTAATTCTTTTATTACAAGTTGATAGTAAGAATTAATATTCACCAAATTCACTCCAAAAACTAGGTTCGTAAAAGAATCAGAATTGCTAGCGAAATTTTGATTTCGTATTCTTGCTTAAAGTGTGGACTACTTTGGAATGGGAGACACCTGAATCCCTGTGAATCGGATTGAGAAAAGGGGCTAGCAATTGATTGCTTCATACCCTACATTAGTCGGAGTGCTCAAAGGTATAAATTGAAACTTTTGGTTTTTTTTTTACAACCATTGAAATTTGCAAGATCGTTAAAATCGCACTGGAGGTGGCGTTGTAATTGTTATAGCATGTTTGTTTTAAATTTTTTATTTTTTTCACTACACATACCCGGGATCAAGTGAACCCAACAGTGGTATCAGAGCCATGCCTTGTGCAATTCTAATTGGATTTAATTTATGCCTATAGATTTATTTGTTAAGTTCTGATTGTGATAAAATTATTTTACAATTTATTTAATTATTAAACAAAACATATGTAATTGAATTTGATTCAGTTGTCGGAGTTAAACACATGGCATGACTGCGTAATAGTAGTATGCGCACACAATAGTGCCATGGCGTGCGTAGTGTGTGGAGTGGAGCGTTGGACGGCTTCGTCATGTTGGATTGCAAAATTCAATTTTTTAGAATTTTAATTCAATTGTTAATTTTAATTTTTTTAAAAAAATGGGTTTTTGTGAAAAATTGAGATTTTATCCCAAATCATGAAAGTACAACTTAAATGGATGGTAAATTTATATGTTTTTGTAAATTTATGAGATGTGTTTATGGGCATGTATGGGACGATCATGGAGCCTTTTGACCAATGTGATTGGATTATTATATTTTTGAATTTTAAAATGGGACCCTCTTATTCTTTCCTTATGTGTACTTTACATTTTTGAAATAAGAGTAGCATAAGTGAGATTTTTTCCTTTATTTTTGGTGGACAAGAAGAAAAACCAAGATGGAGAATCAAGAAAATGCCCATGAATGTATGGGATATATTCATGTAATAGAAATTAGTTTCTATTTCCATTTTATTACCCTTAGACTGACTGAAATCCATTTTTTGCTCAAATGGATCGCATAGGATTGACCCATGATCATCCAAGTTATGTATGTATTAAATAAATGCGTAGGGTTTATTTAATATTTTCATATGATATGCTTGCCATCAATTGAATGCAAACACATTAAATAAGCTAAGATTAAAGTTGTTGAGTCTTGGTTAAAATAAATAACCCCACTTTGAATTAAAATCAAGTAAAGGATTTTTTTGAAATTCTGATTTCAAGAAAATATGGATAAAATTGGTTGGACTCAGTAATCCATGCCTACCATCAAAAGTAGACGACATGATGATGCTACCTTACTTTGTTATTGGCTATGAGTCGTGGAATAATTTTGTAATTGAAAGTTGTGATCTCTACTAAGCATGGTGATGCCTATGGGATGGACTTGTCTCTACATTGGCCATGAGTCATGGAACGTTTTCATGCTCCATCTTATAGGTCTCGCTTGACACTTAGTATTATATGGGCTCATAAAATTAGGGTATATATGAAGAAGTGAAGTAAAATATCTTGAGGATTGTATGGAGATGCAATCGTTAAAAGTTAACTACCTTTCAATATGTTTTTTGGGCTCATAAAATTGGGGCATATGAGATATTGATTGGGTCTCAAGCCCACTAGGAAATAAAATTTTCGGAATTGCCATTAGGGGTAATGGAATTTGAATAAAACAGTGGGAGACATTTATTGCTGAAGACATTGTTATAAATGAATATGTTTTTGAAATAATGCTAATTTTCTACCTCGTTTAAATTTTTGAAGATTGTCTATAAAATGGCTAAAAATCTACTTGCATCAATACTGGAATCTAAAAAATTAACTGGTCCCAACTATGTCGATTAGTTGAGGAATCTTCATATTATTTTGCAATCTGAAAAGAAGGATTACATCCTTGATGTGATACCACCACCGAATGAGCCAGTGAACGCCACAGACTAAGATGAAGAAGGGAAGAGAAAAGCATTCCTCAAAGTCTAAATGCATGAAAGCAACTGGTGGGGTCTCGAAGGGTTTCAAACCGATAACAAATACCATTACTGCGGCAAACCTGGGCATTGGAAGAGGAATTGCAAGGAGTACCTTGCGAGCCTAAAGAGTCCAGGTATTTATATTGTTGAAGTTAACTTATCAGTTAACGATGCTTCTTGGGTATTGGATACCAGCTGTTAAATTTGATTTTATATGAACAATGCAATTGATGATTGGGATTTTATTTAATTATTTATTTAAATTATTTAAATATTTAAAAATAAAAAAAGGACATGAAAAATGGGTTGCACCTGCAGGACGGGCAGCCATCGTGCTTCTCGTCGCACCTTTTTTTTTGGTCCATTTTTGTAATGCCCAATTCTCAATTCTCTCCTACATAGCCAATAATAAGCATTTTGCATGAATATGCATCTAATCAATGTGCATTATTGAATTATGACATACAAATAGCATGATTGCACGAATATGAATAATTATTATTATATGCTTCAGTTATGATTTAACATGCATTAGTACATGAAATATGAGATCAAACTTTTATTTCTTGATTTAACATATTCCTTAAGTGCCCTTTTTGCAGTGAAAAGCTCGGTATCTCGGTTAAGGAAGATTGATATGTTGAATGGACATGAAATAAATTATTTGTATTGCTCCATACTAGTTATACGCTAAAGTGATTAATTGCCTAAATATTTACTTGAAATATGTTACATTTAGCTAAGAACTAAAAGTATGCACAATGGTGCAATTTGATTGATGGTTGACTAGGTTGCATAAAGCCATTCTAAACCGCATTGCACTTGATTATAACACCAAAGCATCAATTTTTATCATCTCCTTAGCCCATGAACATGGCTTTTGGCATGAGAAGACACCAAGCATGATGCAACCAATCATCACCCTCCACTTACCTCTCTTTGAGAGGTCAAAGCAATCATTTTCATCCATATTTTTTGTGGAAGCACCTCAAAAATGACCAGCCCTTATTCTCCTAAGTTTCTCCCAAATTTCTACACATGAACTCACAAAAATTGAATTCAATCCATAGGAATCCATAGAACACAAGCTAGAACAAGTTTCCATCCTTTTAAGCTTGAAAACCGTTGATTTTGAAGCTTAAATCCAACTTAATCAAGGTATATTCTTTTTCAGTGTTTCTTATGATGAATTTGTAGTATCTTGGATGGTTACATGTTTTAGTATGCTTTTGTATGATTGAAAACTTAAGTAAGTTACACTTGAAGCCAAAACCAAGCTAGTTAAGCTATTTTTTAGCAAAATTGATAGTCTTGTGAAATTGTTTAATTTACTTGTTTCTATTGATTTTGTAATGCTTATATTGTGTTTGGAAGTTTATTTGAATGATTGAAAGCAATAGCAATTAGTTTGCTTAATTGAAGGGTACAATCAATTTAAGTTAGAACCGAATTTATGTCATGTTAATTTGGATTGTGTGCATATTTTAGGGGCTGCCCTAATAATTTTGTTTGAATTATTAGTTATTTAATGGCTACCCTAATGTTTAATGTCTTGAATTAGTAGTAAAATATGGAGTACGCATTGTTTTTAAGGTTATGTAATTGATATGAAGTTGTTTGCAAAAGATTGAAAAGTGTATATGAACTTTAACTAGAATAGACTAAATGATTTATGAAAAGGATATTAAATGGTACATGATTTGATTATGTTAGGCCTTTAACACATCCTATCTTCCAAAGAGATTGGTCTTTTCACTTGCCACAAAGTAGACTTGAGGTAAGTTGAAGCTTTCATTTGCTGTATCACAAGAATCATATAATGTTGTTCATATTTTAATGTGATTGTTATTATTTGTGAAATGATGTAATGTTTGATGCATTTATGGTTTATGAAGCATGATACTATTAAGGATATAATGATGTTTTACTTGATTGATGGTCGGGTAGACAAGGGACGCAGGAGGGACCGGCGGACCCAACAAATGGTGGCAAATACTTGAGGTTTAAAAATCGGTATAGGAAAGCCACAATGAATGAGATATAATACGGCTAATACCTGAGGTTGAAAGATCAAGTATGGAAACCCCGTATTATTTCTCTTATTGGCCAATCATTATGAACAGGTTTCAAAAACTATGGTCTATCGCTATTTAATTAGGTACCACACTTCAAGAACCCTAAATAATGATTTATGAAAGAAAGTTATTAAATTGAATATTGCATTTAATCATTTATGTGATTTGTATGTACGCTATTTGTTATTGCATCAGTTTCACCTTACTGATCCTTTAGCTCATTAGATTCATGTGATGCAGGTGGAAATGTACAGGTTTAGAGGTTGACTGAGTCTCTAGAGCGGCCGGACAGAGATTTGTTCATATGCCATGATTCGACCTGTTTTGTAGTTTATTTTGAAAACTCTGTTTTATTTTTAAATAAGCCGCTCTGTTATGGTTTTGTAAATAAATGTACTCAGTTTTGATATATGTATATAGTGTGTTTAAAATGATTCAAGCTCTCTCTTATAGCTAAAAATGGGAACTTTTATTAAAACTATAACTTTAGTATTGATAAAAAATTATCATTTCTTTACTAAACTGTATCAGATTATTTAGGCTCTGCAGTTAGGTTAAGGGGTGTTACGATTTTGTTTTTTATTTCTGAAATTTTAAAACTAAAATTTAAGCAATTAAAAATTATTCCAAGTAAAAAATTGTGTTTAACAACTTGATAAATTTACATGTTTTGATAATTGCATGTGATGTTTTATGAGCATGTATGGATGATCATGAGTCATTGGACCAATGTGATTGGTTTTATTTAATATTTTTGGTTTTAAAATGGGGTTTTAAAAATATATATGTAATAAATATGCAAGTGGTCAATTTTTATCATATAAAAATCGATGACTATTTATTAATTTATATAAATATATTAATTAAAATAAATTATATTTATTTTAATTATCCTCTTCATATTCTAGTGGGCTTTTTAAGTGATTTACTTTAATTTTTTGACTCGGACTTAAAAGGTCCATAAATCAATTTAATTGATTTAATCCCATATTAATCAATCCAATTGATTAAATATGCTTTAGTCCAATTACACTTTCTAATCAAATTAGGTCCAATCGAATAATCCAATTATTAAATTATATAATTTAATTTAACTATTAAATTAAATAAAACCCTTAATTAATTAATGAATGAATATTATTAATTAATTAAGTTCCAACCATTGAAAATTTTCAAAATAGAAATGTCACTCTCCATAAAGATGTGTGACCCTCTTAGGTTTACAATTAAGCTAGTAGTGAGCTTACAACATTTACAACTTATGAATAACAATTATTCTGATTAATTAATCCAATTAATTAATCCGCTTGGAATTAACTCCTTAATTCCAAGAACCTCACTATCCATGAAAACACCTACCAAGTAATCATGGCTACATAGTCTTAAATGAAATAGCGAGTAGGTTTATTTCAGTTGCGAGTCCCATACACGTATAGTCTTTCCGACAACTAATCTCCCGATTGAATCTAGGGTATGGATTATAAGTTGAATGATTCCATTTCAAGTTCCAATGATTCTTGATGAATCAAAATTCATTCTGCCTTGGCCAAGGTCTTTGAATCACGAACTATAAAAACACAACAGATTCCCTTATTAAAAAATATAAGTGTCGAATTCTATGTTGGCTACTGACAAACCTCCATGCACACCAGTGCAACACCCAACATACCTTTTTTGTGATTGTCAAGCAATCAGAAGACATATCAAAGTGCTCTAAAATGCACACAAGGCTACCATCGTATCTCAAGTCCGAGGACTAGCCGTGTACTATCGCAATACAGAAATTCTTATATCAACAAGCAAAGCCTCCAGCTAAGAATTTCCTGCATGCCATGTTCGATGTAATTGTTCTCTAACAAGCACCCACATACATACACTTGTGTCTCTACGTTAATGCCAATAGAATGAAACATCATTGTTTTACGGACATGCATCATATGTGCGAGTCTTATTGAGTTATTTGATGTCCCATCTCAAAAAAGCCCTTGACTCAGAACTTATTTAAGACCAAAGTCTTAGAGGCATGTTCCATGATCGCCATCATATGCACGACCATACCTCGTAGCTAAATTTGGTCTAAGGACTTTATCTAATGTGCATAAAGAAAAATGCAAGACATAAGATAAAGAAAGTGCAATTTTATTAATATGATTCTCAATAAGACTGTCTTACAAATGAAGAGAGTACAATACACCCAATCTAATTGGGGCGCTGAGCATCCTACTCTAACAATCATATCTTCTTACCTAGTCTTAATACACTATTATCCTACCCTTGTTCTAAAAATAATTTGGAGCTTAAGAGACATTCTATTAACAAAGTGAGCTATTAAAAGAAATTTAGGTTGGAATAGAAGATAAGTGAGGGAGAGTTCAAAAATACCTTCCCAAAATCTGTGTACATTAACATAAAATCAACACAAAATGGCATATATCACACATTAAGTTGACACGAACAAACCTTTCTCCCTAGCACAGCTACCTTTCCATTAGGGTCTCCTTTTTCCAGTTCTTCCATTACCAACCCATCTGATAAAGTATTTGCTTCAAGTGACATTTCTTTTGCATCCTCTTGGTTATTCATGGATGCAATTTCCTCATTCTCTACCAAATCACACATTCTTGTGCCAGAAATACCATCCACTTGGGATTTCTTTTTCTTCTTCTTTGAATTTTTCTTATTCTTTGAAGTTCTCTTCTTCTCTTGACTATCATTCGAAAGTGAGTCAGATATAATGTTACTGCCACTGCAAATGGAAAAATCCATCATCAAATGACAGCACTGAAAATGAAAATCAAGCAGGTGATTAATTCAACATTTGGCTCCTCTATAGCAATGTTATAACTGGAATATGCTCTGGTAAAACAGTTAAGCGAACTGGAAACCAATGGTAGTAAGAATTTCAAAAAAATAACAAAGGAACTCAAAATTTCAGGCTCTGTGTGCACCAAATATCATCAGGAGCGAGACAATAAAAATACTCACGCATCAACCATTGGTTCGTCATGATTTAGGGTATGTGACGAAAGATCCTTCTCTATCTCGTCAGAAAGCTCAAATTCTTGATTCAACATTCCACCTGTATTGTTGGAATTTTCAGCATTACCTTCAGCAGAAGTCCCTGCCAATATAACTTCTTTCCTAATTTTCTTCGACTCCTGACCAAATTCAGAGCTAGCCTCACTAGGGAGCACCAAAAGGTCAATATTATCTTCCCTGCTTAAATATTTATTGTAAGACATGTTATAAAACAATAGTGATTAATATTAAATATAAAAAAGACGATGGGGAAAAAGACATGTGCATCACAATAACATGGTCCTGATGCAAGAAAACAGTGATAAACCTTTCAGATTTAGAATTCAAAAGCAAAAGGCAATCTTACACAATGACAGATGGATTCGATTGAATTCAGCCATACGTGTTTCGTCCTCTCAGGACACCACTACTGTCGACATTTTCACTTAAAACTATCTTATCTTCCTCATATTGATCTTTCCGTTTTCTTTTTGGATTCACACTTAACTCAGGCCTCAAGAAAACAACAAATAAACAAATGACATGTTAAGAGATTGTAGCTAATTGTATGAAATAGGTAAAATGGCCCAGTAAAATTGATGCTTACGAATTCTGCACTTGAATCTGATCTTTGTCGTTACTAATAAGAAGATCCTGAGTGACATCAGTTTCCATAGCATTGTCTTCAAGGGCATTATTAACGCCACCAACTTTTAGAGGCACCACCTCCTAGGCAATTTCTTTTCTCTGCACCTCTTTTTTTGTGCATCTATCAGAGCCCAATTCACCATAATGACACATTGACTTGCATTGCAACTTTTCCTCTCTGTGTGAATATGGAAAAAACCACAAAATATCATCAAGAAAATGTTCAATGCGACAGGAAGTATTACAAATTTAAAGAAATCAGGTGATGGCAAGAAGTAGGAAGGTAAGTATAGGACAAATGGTCTTGTGGCTGGGGAATGGAGCAAAAGTTGTTGCATTATCCATAGGAAGTGTCAACCTAGCTTTAGAAAATCAATTTGTTTTAGTTTTAAATAATTATTTTTTTGTTCCAGAGATAGTCAAGAACATTATCTCCATTCCTATTTTGAATGGAGAAAGTTTTACTTATTCAATAAGAACTGTTCTATTTTTAGAAATTCAGTTTTGATTACCTCTGGCATATTGATGAATAGTTTATATTCTATTACTCCCCATAACTCCCTTTTCCATGTTCAACAAAATAAAAGGAAACTACATCATAGTTCCCAACTTTTATGGCATGCTAGACTAGGTCACATCTTTAAGAAGAGATTCAAAAGTTGGCCCAATTCCTCAATCTTTCGAAAAAGCAAGGAATGCCAACATGTGAGTCATGTTTCAAGGGAAAGATGACTAAATCACCATTTGTTGGACAAGTAGAGTGAGCCAAAAATCTATTGGATTTTATCCATTTGGATGTATGCGGGCTACTAAGTATTAGTGCTCGTAGGAACTATCACTACTTTATAACCTTCACCGATGATTGTTCTAGTTATGGTTATGTTTACCTTTTGAGGTACAAATCTAAAGCCTTTGAAAAGTTCTAAGAATTCTGATGCGAAGTGGAGAAATAGATTGGGCTAAATATCAAGGCTTTTCGATTAGATCATGGAGGTGAGTACTTGAGCACACAGTTTCTTGATTATCTAAAAGAGAATGAGATTCTCTCTTAGTAGACCCTCCTGCTACTCCTAAACTCAATGGAGTTGCAAAGTACAGGAATCGAACCCTATCAAACATGGTTCAATAGATTTTACTAGACTTTCTTTTTCATTCTAAGGTTATGTTCTAGAAACAGCGGCATATCTATTAAATAGAGTGCCATCAAAGTTGATGTCTAGGACACCACATGAGATGTGGTGTGGTAAACTACCCTCTTAAAAATACCTTAGGGTATAAGGGTGTGCTGCTTACGTGAAGCAACAAGTGGGAGATAAATTGGATATGAGATCCAGTTTATGCAAGTTCGTGGGGTATTTAAAGAAATCTATTAGATATTATTTCTAAGACTCCTCGGAATAAAAGGTATTTATTTTGAGGAATGACACCTTCGTAGAGGATGAGTTTCTATTGGATAGAAATAATGAAGTCGAGGAACTTGAAGAAATTATAGAACTATGAACCTCCCAACAGACGCAGTAACAGGCCAACCAGCTGAGGCTAAGCCTTCAGACACACAATCTCCTAGGAGATCTGAAAGGATCTCAAAGCCACTTTAGAGGTATGGCTTTTTGTTAGAGAATAATGAGGCGAATCTCCCCTTGGATAGTGATCTGAGGACTTATGGAAAGGCAATGTCTGACATGGACTCAGGAAATTAGCAAGATGCTATGCAATTCCAGATGGACTTCATGTACTCCAACAAGGTATGGAATTTGGTGGACCTACCATAGAGAATAGTTTCCATTGGGTGCAAATGGGTCTACAAGAGAAAGCTTGGAGTAAATGGAAAGGTAGTGACCTACAAAGCATAACTAGTAGCGAAAGGTTATACTCAAAAGCAAGGAATTGATTATGAGGGAACATTTTTCCTAGTAACGATGCTTAAATCCATTTGGAACATCCATCTCCAGAAATCCATTTATGGACTCAAGCAGGCTTTCTAAAGCTGGAACATCCGGTTTGACAAGGCAATCAAATTGTTTGATTTCCACAAGAACTTGGATAAACCTTGTGTCTATAAGAAGGTTAGTAGGAGCGTAGTGACATTTATTATGTTGTATGTTGACAACATCCTACTCATTATGAATGATGTAGGGATGTTGTAGTCAACTAAAACTTGGTTGTCTAATCAGTTCTCCATGAAGGATTTGGGAGAAATATCATCTATTCTGGGAATGCAAATCGATAGAGATAGGTCTAGAAGGATGATCGGACTATCCCAATCCATATACATAGTTAAAATGCTAAAGAGGTTTAGCATGGAGGAATCCAAGCGAGGATTATTGCCAATGAGTCATAACATTTCTCTCTCAAGGGCTATGTCTCCAAAGACTCCTAATGAGAGGAAAATGATTACCTGCATACCTTATGCATTTGCTAGTGGAAGCATAATGTATGGTAAGCTATGTACAAGGCCTGACAGCATATGCTCTGAGTATCACTAGCAGATATTAGTCCAGTCCAGGTGAGAAACACTGGAAGACCATAAAGATGATCCTCAAGTACTTGAGAAAAACTAAGATATCTTTCTTGTATACAACTCTGGAGAACTGAAACTAGAAGGGTATACCAATTCTAGTTTTCAGTCCGATATAAACGACTCAAAGTCTATGTCTGGATATGTATTCACCATAAATGGTGGTGTGGTCAGCTGGAAGAGTTCCAAGCAGGAGACGATTGTGGATTCTACCACTGAGGCTGAACACATTACTGCATGTGATGCAGCAAAGGAAGCTATTTGGATGAGGAACTTCATCCAAGAGTTGGTTTAGTTCCATCTATTATTGATCCTATATTGATATACTGTGATAGTAATGGAGCTATTGCGCAACAAAAGAACTAAGATCTCATCAAAGATCCAAGCACATTATGAGGCGACATCACCTAATTAGAGAGATCATTGGTAGAGGTAACGTCGTAGTGAATAGAGTCGCTCCAATAGAAAATATAGTAAACCTACTAATTAATCAGAATAATTATTATTCATAAGTTTTAAATATTGCAAGACTACTGTTAGCTTAGTAGTGAACCTAAAGGGTTATACACAATTTGAGATGGAACATTTCTAACTTAGGAATTGATCCAAGAAGTTAGATTTAATTAATTAATAGAGATTAATTAATTAGGGCTTAAATTAATTCAACTCAAGGACTTGAATTAATTATTTAATTAAATACTTATATTATTTAGTTGAACCTAATAAGATTAAGAAGCTTAATTGAAGTGAAATAATTATTTAATTGAATCAAATTAATTATGTAAATCATAAATTAATTTAATTGGTAAATTAATTTACTCAATTAAATAATTAGATTATTTAATTAAGCCAAATTTCACAAGTGAATGAGAAAAGCATCCAACATTCACATGAGAAATTAATACATCCAGAAATATAAATTAATGTATCCCTTATTTCATTTCAACATCGACAACATCACCTAAAATTATTGATGTGGATGAGCATTGTATTTATTTTATTTATTTTTATTTTAGCAAGTAGATAAATAACTCATATCCAGGGGCAAGTTGATAGCCCAAGTACAATAAGAGGCCAAAGCGGCCTAGAGATGCAAAACATCCGCCGTATAAGGCAATCAGGCCTATGAGGCTTATATTATATTAAAGGCCTATGAGGCTCATGTCCCAAAATAAATAGGTATAAATAGCCCCATTCTCCACATTTATAAGGTACGTCATTTTAATTCATGCTTTAAGTTAGTATGCATTCTCTTGAATTTACTGACTTAGGCATCGAATGAGCTTCCCTAAGATTACTGCAAGGTCCTCCTAACCGTCTGTTGTTATTGTAGGCAGAAAACCCATCCTCAGAAATTACAAGTTCGTGGACAAGTTTTAAGGATTTGTGAACACACCTCAGCACAGAAAATTAGCAGCATCAGTTTGGCGTCGTATATGGGAAACCCTACTGTAACATTGAGAATACAGACTCATTACAAGAACACAGATATAAGCATTCGGGATGCTTAGCAGATGATCAATGGGAATGGAGTAGACTAGTGGTCCCAGGAGCATCCGCCCCAGCGCTTCCACAAACATCCGCCCCAGTACTCCTAGGAGCGTCCACCCAAAAGCATCCACCTCAGTGGTCCCAGGAACGATCGCCCCAATAGTCTTAGGAGCGTCCATCCCAGGAGCATCTGCTCGAGTGGTCCCAAAAGCATCCATCTTAGCGGTCTAAGAAGCGTTCGCCCTAGTAGTCCCAGAAGCATTCGCCCTAATGACTTTAGGAGCCTCAACACTAGTGAGTTGTCCTGCAATACCAAACAAGAAGTCCCAGCTAATGGACCCTCAATAGAACCAGTCTTGACTGCATTCATGAATAAAGCGCCACAGCCGTTACTCAAGGATATTTTTGCCCAAGCAGTGCTTAGAGAAATGATTCAAAATATAACGCATCACTCGGATAGTCCCCTCAACCCTCATGCTGGAGCCAAGCAGAGAAGGTGGAGTCTAAGAAAGAGGAGACAAGGAAAAAGAAGAGGTGACCCTCACCATCCTTAAAGGTTCTAACACATTGGTCTATAGAGGCCAATCCACTAAGATCCACACCTCCTGAACAAGAAGCTCCAGATGAAAAACCACTAGTTGAAAGTTGATATTATAAATACCCTTCATTAAATGGCACCCTAGCAGAGGTATTGGCAAAGAGTATAGCCCTACAAGCAGGAAGTCATTGCGATGACCAACTCTCATCTTGACCTTAACAAAGTAGGAGTCATCTTCATCCCTAGCAAGAGAAAAATCTTAGTGGTGGCCATCTCTCTATAACAAGAGTGATGGGGATCATTCTAGGAGACTCATGTCGTCGAATTCTACTAAAACAAAAAATGTATCTCTCTAATAGGAGCACGCTTTCACAAAATAGAATCCTAGCCGAGTGGGATGTATTGAGCTTATGTTTGGAGGTTAGAGCATAACATCAAAAGACTACGCCATCTACTGAGGAAAGCCTAACTCTAAGAGAATAGAGTAACGTCAGACCATGCCTGACTACCATTATTATACCCCATGAACGCTTTCCTTGCAGAAGCTCTATTAGTGGCTTGGCGACAAAGAATTATTGATCATCCCAGAAAGCCAAGAGAAGACCCTAAGTGAGAACAACCCTAAGTAGAGATGCCAGAAGTACGCTCAAGGCATACAAGAAGATTCAGGCAGAGTGCAGTGTACAAGTCCCTCCTGGAGTTAAACAAATTTTTCACATTTAAGACAGAAATGGAGAGATAACATTTAGAGAACAGGATAATCCTGCAACTAAGCACCATGCAGATGCCATCATTATCTCTATGATGCTAGCCAACATATGTTAAAAGGGAGTGCTGGTAGATGGAATGAGTAGTGGAAACATCATCTTCTATGATGCTTTTTAGAAATTTAAGGTAGATCAAGCCAAGCAGGTACCAATATATCCCTCTTTGGGGCTTCACTAAGAAAACAGTAAGCGCATTTGCAGAAATAGTGCTTCCACTTATGATAGGAATATATAGACATCATCAAGTCACCAGATTGATAAGATTCTTGTTAGCAAAGACTCCCTCTACTTACAACATGATATTGGAAAGACTTAACCTCAACCACCTTCGAGCACTAACCTTTACAGTTCATATAAAGGTCAAGTCCCCAATAGTTGATGGAATATGAGAAGTTCTAAGAGACATATAGGCTACCAAAGAGTGTTATGTTACCATTCTAAGGAGGGCAAAGTGCCCAAGAAAGAGTAGCAGCGAGCCAGAGGGCACACATGCCCCCCCATTTATTGATTTTGAAAATTTGCCGAAGTCTTTCCCTACTTTGCTAGCTTATGCGCTACATTATGGGAGATTTATATTTTATGTTGATTATGAAGATATTTGGCTAAGTCCCTTACTTCTCATATTTACATTCTACTATTGCCAGTATCGATATAAAATCATGTCATACAAGTAGAAAGCTTGACATTCCCAGAGCTCAAAGAATACAAATTATGGCAGGCAATAATAACACACGATAGACCCGTAAGTGATGGCTATGCGCACATTCCGGGCACCTAATAGTCCCATAAGTTGTAATACCCAAACCTCACACTACTCACTTGACCAATATAATTCATGCACTACATGCTACTTATATGCTAATTTGCATTCACATCTACATCGCATAGTTTATAGCATTTTTAATCATTATACCTCTAATGCTATAACTTGATGTTAGTGGTTGAGATCCTATAACCTAATTAAGTAATTCTATATGTAGATAAGAAAAAGAATAGATTGGTCAACATAGATATTCATAGGTTATATGTTATAATTTTAAAAGTGTTAAAGGTGTCACTAGTAAGCTTATATGATTCGATTCAATTAGATCGAGGTATTTTAAAGGTATACATCTATAGATTAACATACTTGGGATATTAGACATGGTATAATATGATTTAAGTTTCATATTACAAGGTTCATATGTGTATATAATTTTAGAAATGCAAACTAGATAATCATTTAAGAATTGGGTGTTATTCGGTTTAGAGACCGAATGAACAGTTAAGAAATTAGGGCAAACATTTATTATCCAATTGTATGGAAATTAAAAAAGGTTGTAAATAGGTAAATAAATATTGAGAAATACTAGATTGGAGTGGTATAAGGTGTGAAAAATATTAGATTTGAACTACTACTTGACACCTCAACCTTTGCCACCTCAAGCTTCTACCTCAACCTTTCTTCATTTCTATCATTGAACATGACTATAAACCATTTTCTGAGCTATTTCACATCCCAAACCTTCATATGCAATTTTAGAATTTTCTCTCAAATAATTTCAAGTAAAGAAAAAAAGGTGAAGAAAGCAAAAGGAAGTAGGGAGGAGCAAGTGGGAACTTAAAATTGTGCATAGGTAAATTTAACTCATGTTTTTTATTCAAGTTCTTGAATTTTTTTTAGGGTTTATGATTTTAAAGATTCTATTATTGTTTATAATCATGTTAGGATGTTAGTTGTGGTCTTATAATTCACAAAAGAATGATTTTTAGTTGTAAAATCACAATAAAAATCACTAGGGACAAAAACTATATACTTGCTGATTTTTTATATTAAAGCTTTATATATGTATAATAACTTGATTAAAACCTATGTATTTCACCATATATGTGTGTATATATAAGTCTAGGTGATTTTTGTAAGTTTAGAGAGGTTACAAATTGAAATATAGTATGATAATTGAAGAGATGCTCAAAACTGTCTTCTTTAAATTTCAGATTTTGTCCTATGTGAATGGGGCTGGTTTTACAGCAATAAATCGATTAGTTTTGGCAGTAATTTGACCTGGTTGTCTCCTTATATATGTTATCTAAGTATGGTGAAAAGTTTGGAGTGATTGAATATACTTAAGGTGCCAAAACCATTAATGTCATGAAGTGTGCAAAACTGTCACGGTAGGAAAATAATATGTTTCAGTATGTCGTGAAGAGAGCTCAACTTGGGAAGCTATATCCATAATTTTTAGCAATTGTATGATATGGTTACATTGATATACATGTTGTCTAAGTTTTGTAAAATTTTGGAGTGATTGGATATATTTAGGGATGTCAAAATTATCATGCAACTAAATTGAACAGCAAGTAGATATGAAAATGTGAATCTGTCCCATTTGATAACTTAGCATATTTCAACCTAGACATATTGCTATTGAATGTTAACAATTAGGTACATGATATTAGAGTTATAATAATTTAATTATATGATGTTTACATATATCTAAGATGAGAAATTAAGGTATTGGAAGGACTAGATTGGGTTTTAGTTTGTAAAAACTTGATTGTTACCTAGATAGCTTGGTGTTTAAGGTCTTAGTATGATATTTTATACTTTCAACTTGCCAAATTGGAAATGGTGCTTGATGTTGGGTAATATTACAGGCTATTTTACATCTAAGATTGGAGAGGAACAATAAACAAATCTAGACTAAGCCACCAACCAAGTGAAAGGTAAGTAAAGATCCATTTGCAACTATAATACATGAACATAGTATGTATTCAAGCATTTATACCTAATGTGTTGATGATATTAAATTTGACTGAGAGTCTTATGATTTTTGAAATATGTTGAGAGCAAGATGACTTGCATTTCATATTGAACATACCATTCATGAGCATTTGCATGTTCATGCATGGGATATGAGTATAGTGGAGGTTTTTGCATGCATGATATAATTTGAGATATGATTTTTAGAAAGAAATATTTTGGTTGGCCACTACTAGTGAACTGAGGCATGCGAGGCGTGTTTATGTGATATTTTGGGGCGCCGCGAGTGTTACTTCTTGGAGGATCACAGGGGGTGTGCCTCTAGTGGTCACGAGAGGGTGGACCACTAGACTATGCCCTTATTGACTCCGCCAGTGGGAAGACTTCTGGAGGATCACAGAGGAAGGTAGGGGGTGGACCTCTGGTAATCCCAAGAGATGGCCCTTGGACTGAGTCAATTTGTTTATGGCCATGTGATTATTGATATTGTTCAAAGCTCTATCCGGTGCATAGTAGGTGGGCCAAGAGCCCAATAAATGAAGTGATTTTTAATAAAAACTCTTTGATTTATGAGTACTCAATTTGACACATTTATAACATCATATCTTAGAGATGAGTTGCATGAGATTTTATATCATACTCTTGTCATGCATGATTTTTACTTATTGAGCATTAACTCATATAGTTCATGCATTGTAGGTGAACATGATGAGACTTGAGACCTCTGGTTTACTGGCTGGCAGTGGAGCTCCTACAGGCTTTCAAAGATCAATGTACTTGGATAACGACCTGTTGGGCTATTTTGTGGGCTGTATTTTTTATTTTACAGTTATTGTATTATAGTAGTGACTTTATCCTGTATATCACTTTCAAAACTCCTTTGTGATAGAGAGTTTGGGTTTGTGATGGTTTTGATAGACTTGGTTAATGTTTAATAACTACCTATGTATATACAGTGTTACAGGATATGAAAGCACTTTACTTTTATCAATATTTTGTTGAACTCAGTAGGAAAAAAAGTTATACACATGCACATGTGCACAAATTATGTTGCACAGGTTGTTTATATATATATTTATACATATTGTTGTGAGGTTGTGATATAAGCGATGGCTACGTGCACATCACGGGCACCTAACAGTACCACAAACGATGGCTATGCACACATCCTGGGCACCTTACAGTCCCATAAACAATAGCTCCACACCATCTTGGGCATACAGTACCGTAAGCAATAACTCTGCACCATCTCGGGCACACAGTCTCATAAGCATTGGCTCAATGCCATCCTGGGCACATTACTAACCCCTGCCTGCAAAGATGTAATACTATCTTAAGCTAACCTCAACACCTTTGGAGGCAACTTAGTCTCGCAATAAGTTATAACATGCACGAGAAGATAACACGAAACACAAAGGACATAAAGTCCTTATCACTCAGAAAATAATGACATCAGTAGTAGATATGCATGCCATACTCAGGCAATGAAGACATGTCTTATACAGGAAGCAAAAGAAATCATTTAACATAGCCCCAGGGAAAATAAAGCATCACCTATTAGCAATGAGGGAGAAGAGAATATTGCAATGGAAGCTCCAAGCTATTAGCTCCTAAGCTAAATCTTCGAATGCTTATTTGGCTTTATCACCCTAGGGAGCTCCTATTGGCACTAACTTCCTAGCAAGGTATGAGAGCCTCATCACTAATTTCATCTTGGGCAAGGCATAGAGGCATAACCATGACTACTCCTGACAAGGAACTAGGTTTTGTCACCATGCTCCTTTGCAAGAACCTCGTGAGTAGAAGCAAAGGATCCTGCCACGTTAGGGCCAGACTTAGTCCCAAGAGTAATGCAAACTAGATACTTATGGATATGGAAATATCCAATGCAAGAAGAAAATGAAGAAGAAATCTGCCTAACACATTTATTGATGTGTCTCCCTACTTATTGTCACTACCAATGCACTTCCATACTTATTGGCAAGGCAACAAGCTTTATTGGGCATTAATGAAGTCTCGGCAATGCTAGCTTTATGCTGGCTCAGGCATAAATAAAAGTCCCAATAAGGTTGGCTTTGTGCTGGCCTGGGCTTAAAAAAAAGTCCCGATAAGGTTGGCTCCACCTTGGCCTAAACATAAACAAAAGTCCTGGTAATGTTGGCTCTGCGTTGGCCTAAGCATAAACAAAAGTCCCGGCAATGTTGCTCTGCATTGGCCTAGGCATAAACAAAAATCCTGGCAAGGTTGGCTCTGCACTGGCTAGGGACTAAACATTACTCCTTGCAAGGTTGGCTCCATGCTGGCCTGGGCATAAACAAAACTACCGATAATGTTGGCTCCGTACTAGCCCAGGCATAAGTAAAATCTCATAAGTGGTGGCTCTACGCCATCCCGGACATACGAAAGTCCCATAAGTAATGTCTCCATGCCATCCTGGGTATGCAGTCCCGTAAGTGATTGCTCTGCGCCATCTCAGGTTAATTTCTGCATTCTTGGAGGTAATTTAGCTTAAACTATATATTCACGAAAAGTTTCAGCATGCTGCAATGAGAAGCAACCATGGAAGAAGTATCACTTCACTTAGGGAGAAACCCCCAATCTTCGTCTTTAACATAGAGTAATTTATTTTTCTAAGGACCATGAGAGGAAGTTATACCCTCTAGGATTCCACATCCTAGCTTAGGGAAAAAGTGGAAGTATAACTCTCTAATAACCCTCCTCACTATGAAGAGGGGAAAAGAAACTATCCATATCCACATGAAGGCTTAATTCTCTTGAGCGATGACAGAATCCCTCAAAACACATATATGGTTGGGGGTAAGTTGACCCACATAGAGCCCAAAAGTCAGAACGACCTCCACTAGAAAATGAGGAGTAGAGAATCCACTCATAAAGAATGACAAGAAAGTAGGTGAGCAAGAACGGCACATAATCCCATAAGCGTTGGCTCAATGACATCCTGGGCACAATACTAAGTCCTGTCTGTAGAGATTCAACACTATCTAGCATTAACTCCCGCATCCCTAGAGATAACTTAGCTAAAATAATATATCCATGGAGAGCTACAACATGCTGCTACGAGAAACAACTTAGTATGCAAAGGCTAGAAATTCAACTCTATGCATTAGGGATCGTGTAGAGGAAGAAGCAACACCTCTAACCTTCACCCTAAAACCTCGAGTCTTCGTGCTCCAACAAATCCTTTAGACAATGAAGTCACTTTAGAGGTACTTCCTAAAGCCCAAGAAAAATGCTTTGAAACAACCACTAGGATTGAGATTTTTAACGAAGTCATATTTAGAGAAACATAAACACTGATGACTCATTAAGTCCCCTAAACAAAGAAAGCATTCAAACTTTCAAAAGTAGAACAAATCAATAACGAACACCCCAATAAAGAGAAAGGCGAACATACGTGAAAACCCCATCGGGGAAAAGCATCCGGCCAAGGAGTTGGGGGGCCGTATGATATGGATGAAAATTATATTTATTTCATTTATTTATTTAATTTATTTTTATTTTAACCCAACAGATAATTAATTCAGATCCATGGGCAAGTTGACAACCCAAGTATAATAAGAGGCCCATGCAGCCCAGAGATGTAAAGCATCCACCTTATATGGCAATCAGGCCCATGAGCTTTACATTATATTAAAGACTCGTGAAGCCCTTATCCCAAAATGAACAGGTATAAATAGCCTCATCTCTACATTTACAAATTACATCATTTTAATTTACGCTTTAAGTTAGTACTTATTTTTTTGGACATTTACTAACTTAGGCATTGGAGGGGCATCCCTAGGATAACCCTAGGACCCGTCTAACTGTCTCTTTCATGCTGCAAGCAGGGAGCCCATCTTTAGGAATCGCAAGTCCATGGACAATTGTCAAGGATTTATGAACACACCTCAACCTATGAAAATTAGAAGAATCAATAACTAACATTATCATAGTCTAATTCACATAAATTAGAAACTAATGAGAAATATATTAGAAAAATTGAAGAAGTAGAATTAGTAATTAACTATTTTTTGGTGGCTAGGGCTTAATGTTTTGAAATTTGTGGCGTTTTCCCTTAGGGGGGAATGTCCAATCAACAAGCCTAACTTGGAGCTGAGATACTCGATGGTGGCTGCTTGTGACGAGCAGGAGGGCTTGAGGCGACGGGTACCAAAACTTTTGGTGGCTTCTTCTCTTTGGTGACGGCATTGATAGTGGTGGCTCATGGTTGGAGTGGTGAGCAGCAGAACGGTAGCTCGTGGTGCTTCGGAGTGGAGGACGGCAATAGGAGACAGCTAACAGAGATTGGAGAGTGAGAGAGTTGAGAGAAAAAGCGGAATATATTTTCTATTTAGTTTCCACTTTCCATTTCCATTTCTTATTTTATATTTTTTTATTTTTATTCGTAAAATATATATATATATATATATATATTTGGTATTCGGTATGATATGGTATATCAGACCAAATTACCGTTATCGTACTAAATACCGAAAAGCCAAAAAATAAAAAATCGAATGCCAAACAAAAAAAAAAGTTGTCTACTTTTTAGTTTATTCAAAAAAAAAATCTCATTTCAATACTCGAAGTACTCCATTTCTCATTTCAAGATTATACAACTTTATATCTATTTTAAAGGTCAATTGTATAATCACTATCTCATCAACTCTTAATTATGTTTTAAATTAACAACATAATTTAAAACTAAATTGTACCATATACTTACATTGCTTTTATTTCTTTAGAATATTATAAAATAAATGATTATTTTTTAAATTAAAACCATCAGGAGGCATGATGGTTTGTAATTTTTAATATTTTTTATTTTAAAAATGAATCTGTCGAGCCCCTTAACAGATTCAAATTTATTATTTTATTATTTACTTGAAACGTTACATAGGCAGACGTATTTTATTAATTTTTTTATATTCAATTCGAAACATTTCCATTAATTCTTTTTTAAATTCAAGACAAAGAAAATGTTATTTACGAAATGTTTTCTACTACAATTTTAAATAAATAAATAATTATAGTAAAGTTTTACTTTTCCAAAAATCATTTTTAGTCCAAATAATATGGAGATAGATTATATGTTTTATATTTTTAAATACAACACACATTTTCATATTAAAGGAATTTAAATTCGAATAATACCAACATAAATCACAAAAAAAAAAAAACTCCAATTTTTTTTGTTGTTTATAAAAAAATGATTGTGATGACACATCAAAAGCCTGTGGCTTCACAGGGTGTTAGACAAGGACATAGAAAGGTTGGGTCATGCACGCATCAATAACTTTTACTCTTATTTCTCCACATATCAATACATTAATAATCGACCCTTTGCTCTATTGCTTTGTGTTGTTCATTGCAGGTTTTCCTCCCCATTCTGAAAATTGGTTTTAAATTTTTTTCTGTGCTTAGTCCTTTAAATTATGTTTTTTCAAAATGGGAAAAAAAACCTGCAATGAATAGGGACGGCCAATTACTAATACTATTGTATTAGTTCATTATATATATGAAAATTATTAAATAATTTTCTTTCTAAATACATTTTTTCCCCTTACCTATTCACTACGATTAGTACAAATATGATCATAATGCTTACATATATGCATAATAAAAATATGATCATAATGCTTACATATATGCATAATAAATTGTATTAATTAGTTAATTATTTATTTAATTTTATTATTGATATATAATTTATATTATATTATATTTATTTATTTATTATATATACAAATTATTAATGTTATCAATTTAATCAATCTCACTTAATTGTAAAAAGTTACATGTATCGCTATACAAGATCATATGAAACATGTAATTACAACACATAACATATTATTAATAGAATTACATTAATACAAAATAAAATACATAACATCCATTCCATTAGTACAAAAATATACTATCCTAGATCACAATATAAAATCAAAAATCACACAATCAGGTTGCTCCTAAAGCTTTTCCACTCCCCAAATTAATTTTATTATTTCACATATATTCTATTGCAACATTAAGATTTTCATATATCAAAATTAATTTTTATTATAAACATTAAAAATTTAATAATAATATAATCAAACATATATCTTGTTTGAAGAATTGTAGCTTTTCATTGAATTTAAATTTATATGAGATGAATGAATCCACTATAAAAAAAAGTTAAAATTTTATTATAAAAAATTTTAGAACACAATACAAAATAAACATAACATGAAATTAAAATTCTCACCTTTTATATATGACTTAATGCTTCAAAACCATCAGTATCAACTAAAAATGAGGAAAAACAAAGAAGAATTTTCAAAAGAAGAAACTAAGGCAAATTGGTAAAATAAGAATGAAGAAGAATGAAATAAAAAAATAAAGAAGAGTTGCATTTATAAAATATATATATATATATACATATATATATTTTTAAACTAATAAAGCCGGGTCAAACGACTTTTAACGGTGGCGGGCAACTTTGCATTTGAGGCTTTGTCACTGCTGTGTAAGCTTTGACACAGCTTCAAAGGTTGTGCCATTGGCACAAATAACTTTTTTTTAACAAAATTACGAAGAGTGTCTGAATATATATAAATATATATTTTTCTATATATATATATAATTGAGTACATATAGAATATAAATATAGCTATTTTTTTACAGAAATTTATTTATTTATATAAATATTTATATATAGTGTATATAAACATATAGTTTTGTATTAATATATATAAATATTTGGAAACAGTGTATTCATAAATATATACATATATATATATAATAGTATGCAAGTTTTTAAAAATTTATATAACTTATACTTAAAAATATTATATATAACTTTATAAATATATCAATTTTATATATACATGTATATGAATCTATACATTATAAATAAATATATATTTTTTGAATAATATAATATATTAATATTAGCAAATAAATTTATATAACATATATTTGTTAACAAAATTTAAAAAATATTTATTTATAAATGCATATATTTATATATAAATTTATATACACATATATACATTATAAATATACATATATAAAAAAATTCATTAGGATTAATTACTAGGCATAACAAATTCTCAAAATCATTAAAAAAATTCGAAAGAAAACATTACGGGGCGTACCATTTTCTCCACAATTTTAAAAAGATATTACAGAAAACATTATGTCCGATAACGTTTTTTGAAAAAAGGAAATTAAAAAAAAATTGAAAATATTAGAAAACGTTACCTCAGATTATGTTTTCTTATATTTTTGCAAGATTAGAGAGATCATTGGTAGAGACGACATTATTGTGGATCGAGTTGTCTCAACAAAAAATATGGCAGACCCACTTACTAAATCCTTAGCACAGAAAGTATTCGACGGACATATCGTGAAAATGGGCCTTAGATACATGGGCATTTGGAGTTAAGGCTAGTAGGAGATTATTAGAGTAGGATGCCCAATGCCCCAATTGAACTGGGTGTATTGTACTCTTTTGTTTTATAAGATAATCTTATTGGAATCATATTAATAAAAAAATACTTTCTTTATCTTATGTCTTGCATTTTTCTTTTGGCGAATTAGATAAAGTTCTTAAACTAAATTTAGCTACGAGATATGGTCGCACTTATAATGGCAATCATGGAACATGTCTTTAAGGCATAGGTCTTAAATAAGTATCGAGTTGAAGACTTTTTGAGACGGGATATCAAATAGCCCAGTAAAGACTCACGCATACGATGCATGCTCGTAAGACAAGGATATCGCACTCCATTGGCATTAGCGTAGAGATGCAGCTGCATGTATATGTGGGTGCTTGTTAGATAACAAGTACACCAAATATGGCTCACAGGAAATTCTTAGTTGGAGGCTTTGCCTGTCGAAATAAAAATTTCTATATTGTGATAGTACAGTCCCTAGACTTGAGGCACGATGGTAGCCTTGTATGCATCCTGCAGTACTTTGATATATCTTTTGATTATTTGACAATCACAAATGGGGTATGTTAGGTGTTGTACTGGTATACATAGAGGTTTGTCAGTACCCGACATAGAACTCAACACTTGTCCTTTTAACAAGGGAGTCTCTTGTGTTTTTATAGTTCATGATTTAAAGACCTTGGTCAAGGGAGAATGAATTTTGATTCATTAGAAATCATTGAAACATGAAATAAGATCACAATTATTGAGTCATAATAGGTTTTGACTTATAATATATGTTCTAGATTTAATCAAGAGATTAGTTGTTAGAATGACCATATGTGTATGGGACTCATAACTAAAATAGGTTTACTCGTTATTTTACTAAAACTAATTTGTCATGATTACTTGTTAGATGTTTTCATGGATAATGAGGCTTTTGGAATTAAGGAGTTAATTTCAAGTGGATTAATTAATTAAATTAATTAATCAAATTAATTATTATTCATAAATTGCAAATATTGTAAGCTCATTACTAGTTTAGTTGTGAATCTAAAGGATCACACACAAATTGGAGTGGAATATTTCTAATCTTGGAATTAATCCAAGTAGTTGGATTTATTGAATTAATGGAGATTAATTTGGGGCTTAAATTAATTCATTAGGTTGAATTAATTATTCAAATAAGTAAAAAAATTATTTAATTGAGCCTAATCGGATTAGGAAGCCTAATTGGAGTGTAATAATTAATTGATTAAATCAAATAATTAGAATTGGATAAATTTGATTAATTGGATTAATTAAAGGACTTTGTAAAAGTCTAACCCCAAAATTAAGGTGGTTTTTTATTTAAAGGCCCACTTGAATTATTGAAATAAATTAAAAACAAGATAACTTATTAATTATCTTATGAAGATAATTAGAGATGTTAGATATTTATCCTAATTGCATTGGAAGAGTCTAACACAATCAAGAAGAAGGATAAAGGGGCCGATTTTTTAGCTTTTAGAAGTCCACAATATTGGCCACATTTATTCTACGGAGATAGGTTCATTGAATTAGATATTTTTGGAGAGTTTGACTTTTCCAAAGCAACTAATTTCAACATATGGAGTTTTAATTTCAACATTTAAAAAATTATTTAAAATCTATGTGTTGAAATTAGTTGTTTTGGAAGAGTCAAACTCTTCAAAATTAACCAATTCAATGAACCTATCTCCATAGAATGAATGTGGCCGATTTTATGGACTTCTACAAACCACAAAATCATCCCCCTTTGTAACACCCCCACAACTAAATATAGATATTGATATAACAATAATTTTGACAATGTAGCACATGTATGTACATGTGTATATATAAAAAAAAATTATCAACTATAGCACTTTGAGAAACAGTAAAAGTGTTTTCTCACATATAAACCTGTATATAGAAAAATCACTGTTTATATATAGTCAGCAATTTATATAATAATAATGAATGTAAAAATTAGAATATGCCCACAACACAACCTAATAGGTCGTCATCCATGTACACTGATCCTCAAAACCTGTAGGAACCCCAACGGCTTGCCAAGTAAGTCCATGGTATCAAGTATCACCAGACTCACCTACAATGTATAAACTATATGAGCTAATGCTCAGCAAGTAAAGATTATGCATGTCAAAGAATAATCCACAATATCAAGTCATGCATCTCAAAATGCTATGCCCACAATGCAATTCCATGCATCAAAATATTTCTCTCAAAATCATTTCTTTCTTGGGCCCCTAACCAATGCTACTATCTCATACACCGAAAAAGAGCTCTGCACATCGCCATAATCCAATGGCTAATAATCATATAAGCATGCAAATCCATGCATATTCATACGCATGCAAATCCATGCATATTCATACGCATGCAAATCCATGCACACGAACCAGCAAACTCATTCATACAACCATGCAAATCCATGCATGCTTTGGTGCAATAGTAGTGGTCAGCAAAATATTTTCCTTTCTCAGAATCATGTCGTGCAATGCAAGATTTATCACAATGCTCGTATATGATGCATGCACGTGCCAATGCCCATGTATGTATGCTCAATGGACATGAATGACAGTAATGTGTGCCCTCTGTTATGCACATATGATCTATGATATTACATATAAATCACACATTTACTATGTCTATGCATTGTAGTTGCAAATGAATCTTTACTTATCTTTGATTGGTTGTGTGTTACTTCTAGATTTCTTAAGTATTACTCCCCAACCCTAGATGTGAAACAATCTGTAAAAATACAAGATATTAATCACCATCCTCAAGTAACAAGTTCATTATACCTAATGTAGTATAAAGATCTTGAATCTCAATTTAACTAAACAACCTTACCACTTAGAAACTATAACCAAATACAACCTTTTACACACTTTTGTTCCACATCTTAAATATATACTAACCTCACTTAATTGATGTATTATAACTCTTATAACATCGCCCTAAATGTTAGCGATCAAATGCACCACATCTATTCTGGAATATGTTAATGAACTAAATGGGATAAATTCACAACTTCACATTTTCTTGTTGGCACATTAATTTGCATGATGATTTTAACACCGTTAGACATATTCATTCACTCTTCAATTTTTATCACACTTATATAACATAAAAAATAATGTAACCATGCCATAGAATGGCTAAAACTCATGGATATAGCTTCTCAAATTTAACTCCCTTCACAGTATACTGAAATAGTTATTTCCTACGATGACAGTTTTGCGCACTCCATGACATTAATGGTTTTGGCACCCTTACGTATATTCAATATCTCCAAAACATTTACGACACTTATATAACATATACAAAGAGATAAACAGGTTATATTGTTTCCAAAACTAATGGATTTAGCTCCCCTAATTTAGTCTCATTCACAGCACACCAAAATAGATTTTGCTACTTTGGCAGTTTGAGTGTTTCTCCAATATCATTCACTATTTAAATTTTTTACTGAAGTTCATTACAATACTCTTAACTCATATATGGACGTGTAAATAGTAATAATTATAGGTTTTATTCAACATACCATACACTTTTGAAGCCTAAAATACAAGAAAATAGTAAGGTGACAGTTTATGCCATAAGTATTTCCTATTAAGTGTTTGTCACCAAAAATCCTTTTTTTGTGCACCAAAATCTAACTAAAAACTTCTTAACACTTTTATAAGAGATATTAAAAGCTTAATAAACAATAAAACCATTCAGAATAATCTGAAAACCAAAGGCAAAATCGTAGATAAGTGTTACCAATGTAGATTTTGAGGTTAAACTTGATGGTAATTACTTCTCCTTTGCTTTTCTTGCTTTTATTTCAACTTGGAATCAATTTGGAGCACTTGGAGACCTTAAAGTGTGTGTTTGGAAGATGAAAATGGCTGAAATGAGGGTCTGGTCATGGCTTAAGGGTGAAGAGTTTGAGGTATTAGCTTGAGATGTTAGCTTAAGCTTAATAAAAAAGCATGAGGTGGCAAAGCTTGATATGTCAAATGGTGGTTTAAATATGATATTATTCACAACTTATACATCTCTAATCTGGTGTTTCTCAACATTTCTTTCTTTCTTTACAACCTAATTTAAATTCTGTACGATTGGATAATAAATTCTACCCTAATTTCTTAACTGTTGATTCGATCTTTAAATCGATTGGTATATGATTCTTAAAAAGATTGTCTAGTTTTCATTTTTAAAATCATATGCACATATGGACCTTGAAATAAGATACTTAAATCAAATTATATCGTGTAATCCCAAGTATTATTAGTTTATGGATGTATACCTTCAAAACACCTTGATCTAGTTGAATCGAAACATATTTGCTCACTAGTAATACCTTTAATTACTTCTAAAATTATAACATATAACCTATGAATATTTAATAGATTGACTAATCTATTCTTTTTATTATCTAAATAATAAATTTCTTAATTTGGTTATAAGATCTCAACCACTAATATCATGTGATAGCATTAGAGGTCTAACGATTAAGAATGCTACAAAAGATGCCATGTAAATGTTAATGCAAATTAGCATATAAGTAGCATGTAATGCATGAATCACATTGGTCAAGTGAGTAGTATGAGTATTGGGTATTACACCCTTCTGCCTCTTCTTTATTGTGTTGGACTCATCCAATGCATTCAAGATAGATATCTAACATCTCTAATTATCTTCATAAGATAATTAATAAGAAAATCATATTATCTTATTTTTAATTTCTTCCAATAATTCAAGTGGGTCTTAAAAAAAAACAACCTTAATTTTGGGGCTTGGACTTTTATAAAATTCATTAATTAATTGAATTAATTAAATTTACCCAATTCCAATTAATTAATCCAATCAATTAATTGCTACACTCCAATTAGGCTCCGTAATCTTATTATGATCAATTAAATAATTTCTTTACTTAATTGAATAATTAATTTAACCTACCAAATTAATTTAAGCCCTAAATTAATCTCAATTAGTTAAATAAATCCAACTTCTTGGATTAATTCCTAGATTAGAAATGTTCCACTTCAATTTGTGTGTGACCATTTGGGTTCACAACTAAGCTGGTAATGGGTTTATAACATTTGCAACTTATGGATAATAAATTATTTTGATTAATTAATCTACTTGGAATTAACTACTTAATTTCAATAATCTCACTATCCATGAAAACGTCTAGCAAGTAATCATGGTAAACTAGTCTTAAGTAAAATAACGAGTAAATCTATTTTAGTTGCGAGTTCCATATACATATGGTCCTTCCAAAAATTAATTTTCAGATTGAATCTAAGACATGGATTATAAGTCGAAACCCTAAATGATTCGATAATTGTGATCCTATTTTAAGTTCCAATGATTTCCAATGAATCAAAATTCATCTTGTCTTGGCTTGGTCTTTGAATTAAGAACTATGAAAATACAGGAGATTTCTTTGTTAAAAAGATAAGTATCGAATTCTATATTGGCCACCGAAAAACCTCCATGCACACTAGTATAACGTACAACATACCTCCTTTGTGATTGTCAAGCAATCAGAAAATATATCAAATTGTTGTAGGGTGCACACAAGGCTACCATCATACCTTAAGTTCAAGGGCTAGCCGTATACTATTGCAACATAAAAAAATCTTATTTCGACAGCCAAAGCTTCCAGTTAAGAATTTTCTACGTGCTATGTTTGGTGTATTTGTTCTGTAACAAGCACCCACATACACATGCACTTGCGTCCCTATGCTAATGCTAATGGAATGCGACATCCTCGTCTTACGAGCATACATCATAAGCGTGAGTCTTTATTGTGTGATTTGAAGTCCAATCTCAAAATGTCCTCAACTCGAAACTTATTTAAGACTAAAGTCTTAGAGTCATATTCCATAATCGCCATCATATGCATTACCATGCCCCGTAGCTACATTTGGTTTAAGGACTTTATCTAATCCACCAAAAGAAAAATGCAAGACATAAGATAAAATAAAGTTCTTTTTTATTAATATGATTCTCAATAAGATTGTCTTATAAAGGAAAAGAATACAATACAGTCAATCTAATTAGGGTGCTAGGCATCGTACTCTAACAGATAGAACCACAAATATGTAGGAACATCAAGGCATCTTCTATTATGAAGTAATATCCTTTGGTTTAAAAAACACTGGAGCTACCTATTAAAGGCTAGTTAACAAGATGTTCGAAAACTAAATTGCCCGCAATATGGAAGTAAACATTTATGATATGCTTGTCAGAAGCAGCTAAGGACGTGACCATATAAAAGACTTGGAGGAATGTTTTAGCATATTGAAGGTTATTTGCATGAAGCTTAAGCCATCCAAGTGTGCTTTCGAAGTGTGGGGAGGGAATTTCCTAGGATACATGATTTGAAAAAGAGGAATAGAAGCCAACCAAAAAAAAAATAACGTGATTTTAAACATGCCTCCTCTAAAAGCATAAGGATGTTAAGAATATAATAGGATGCTTAACTACTTTGAATCATTTTATATCGAGATCAATAGACAAAGGCTTACCTTTCTTCAAAGTCTTGTGAGAAGGGAAGAGCTTTGAGTGGATTCAGCTATGTCAATGAGCCTTTGAAGACTTGTAGAATTACCTCATCTCTCCATATCTTTTTACAAAGCCAAATGAGGGAGAATTATTATTCTTGTACCTTGTTATGTTGGGATGAAGCAGTCAGTGCCATACTTGTTATAAGGTGGGGTAAGATCATTACATCAGTCGAACACTACAAGGTGCAGAGCTTAGATATCCTAATATTGAGAAACTCACCTTGGCACTCACCATGGCCTCAAAGAAACTTGGGCTATATTTCTAATCTCATGCTATAATAGTATTAATGAATCACCTACTCAAGCAAGTCTTATCTAATACGAAGACCTCAGGAGTGATGATGAAGTGGGCCATTGAGTTAAGCAAACATGGAGTGGAATTTTTCACAAGACCAGTGATAAAAGCCTAAGTGCTAGCAGATTTTCTCGCAGAGATGGTATCAGATAAAGTAAGCAATTCTATTCCATTTTGGTATGGTATCAAATGAAGCAAGCAGTTCTATTCCAACTTGGTCAATGTATGTTGACAGATCATCCACCTCCTTCGAAAGTAGAGTTAGAGTGTTGATAGAGAGCCCACAAGGGGATAAGTTTGAGTATGCTTTGAAGTTTGAATTCCTAACCTCAAATAATGAGGTAGAATACGAAGTACTCATGGTAGGAGGAAAGTTGACATTAGCAGCTAGTGCATACAATATCATAATATACAGTGACTCACAACCCATAGTCAATAGATAGAAGGTAACTATAAAGCAAAATGAGATAAGCTAGTAAAGTAGTTGTCCTTAGTAAAGAAATTGATGGACAAATTTGAAGAATGCATTTTACAACAAATACCAAGAGTCAAGAATGCAGTTGTTGTCCAACTAGCTAAAGTAGATAGTTCCATGGCCACAATTAGTAGTAGAAACATCATATTCCTCACCTCCAACAAGCCAGAATTTGAAGGAGATGGACTTGAAGTACTTTGCACTATGACAAAATATTATCCTAGAATGATGAAATTGTTAAGTATTTGAAGATTGGGGAGTTTCCCGTAATCCCAAAGAAGCATGTATAGTAAAGGTATGGGCAACACATTTTTTATTGATAGATGGGGAGCTTTACAAGTGAGGATTAATTACGTGCTATGGGAGATATATGAAGGGATTTGCAATAATCACCTAGGAGATAAATCTCTCACCAAAAAGTATTAAGATGAGGTTTTTTCTTACCTATAATGTTCAAATATGTATAAGAACTAGTTCAACATTGTTAGACTTGCCAAGAACATGCTAATGTTAAGCACTAGCTATCAGTGTCTCTTCAACCCATTGAGAGGCTGTACTCGTTTGCTCAGTAGAGAATGGACATTTTAGGACCATTCCCTCTTACCACTGGTTAGAGAAAGTTCTTCATCATTTTAGTTGATTATTTTTACCAAGTGGGTGGAAGCTAAGCCCCTAGAAAAATTTATAGAGAAAGAAGTGATAAAGTTTTTATGGAAAACATCACATGCAGATTTAACATACGTAAGTCCCTCATTCCAATAATGGTATCCAGTTTCAAGGAGTAAAAATTCGAGGATGGTGCAAGGATTTCTCCATCAAATATTTTTTTACTTTCTTTGGCATTTCTCAAGCCAACAAATAAACCGAGGTCACCAACTGCACCATCTTGCAACACTTAAAAACTCGACTAGGAATGATTAAGAGAGTATGGGTGGACGAGCTTCCTGGAATACTTTGGGCATATTGAACTACTCCTCAAACCTCGATAGGAAAATCACTGTTAAATCTAACATATGGCTCAAAAGCAGTCACTTCTGCTAAGATAGGGCAACCAAGTTGGGAGTAAAGAATTATTCCTCAGAGTTTAATGATGTAGCATATTAAGAGCAAACTTGGACTTAATTGGAGAAATGAGAAACAATGTATTCTCCCAAACAAAAATGTAGAAGGCAAGGATGGTAATAGTATATAACAGCAAGATGCGCCCAATAGCATTACAAGTAGGAGCTTTAGTTATAAGGAAAGTAGAGATAACTCGTCCCCTTATAAGAGTTGGACCCAAAGTGGGAAGGACTTTATAAAGTGGTGGAAATCATCAATGCAGGGCATATAAATTACAACATCCTGATGGAAGAAGTGTGCTACAAACATAGAACATTGCCAATCTGATAAAGTTTTATCAATAAAGTTAGAATGGCGGTACTTATATAGTCACTTTTTATATGCCCAATGGGGGTTTCATTTCAATTTACTTGTGAGAACGAGAATTTAATTTTTATTTGTCAAGCCCCTAGAGGGCCAAGGACTTAATTTGTTCTCACTTTCATTTTGGAATAATAAACAAAGTGAATGTTTATTTAACTCTTCATTCTTCTCTTATGTATTTCCAAATTCAGTAAACGTCAAACTACATAAAAGCAATGAGATTCTGTCAACATCAACAATAATCATGATCTCAAAATCCCAAAGTTTGACTTGTCCTCACGCCAAAGGTAAACCATGTCTCAGGATTCATACAATGTAACACCCCCCAACACTAAATATAGATATTGGTATAACTATAATTTTGAAAAGGTAGCACATGTGTGTGTATATATATATATATATATACTTTTGCCAAATGTAGCACTTTGAGAAACATTAAAGTATTTTCTCACATATAACCCCGTATATAGAAAAATCACTGTTTATATATAGTCATCATTTTACATAATAATAATGAATGCAAAAATTAGAATAAGCCCACAACATACCCAACAAGTCGTCATCCATGTACACTGATCCTTAGAACCTGTAGGAACCCCAACAGCTTGCCAGTAAGTCCATGGTATCAAGTATCACCAGACTCACCTACAATGCATAAACTATATGAGCTAACGCTCAGCAAGTAAAGATTATGCATGTCAAAGAATAATCCACAATATCAAGTCATGCATCTCAAAATGCTATGCCCACAATGCAATTCCATGCATCAAAACATTTCTCTCAAAATCATTTCTTTCTTGGCCCCCTGACCAATGCTATTATCCCTTGCACCGGAAAAGAGCTCTGTACATCGCCATAATCTAATGGCCAATAATCATATAAGCATACAAATCCATGCATACTCATATGCATGCAAATCCATGCACGCGAACCTGCAAATCCATGCATGCTTCGGTGCAGTAGTAGTGGTCAGCAAAACATTTTCCTTTCTCAGCATCATGCCGTGCAATGTAAGATTTATCACAATGCTCGTATATGATGCATGCACGTGCCAATGATAATGCCCATGTATGTATGCTCAATGGAGAGCCCTCTACTATTCACATATGATTTATGATATTACATATAATTCACACATCTACTATGTCTATGCATTGTAGTTGCAAATGAATCTTTACTTACCTTTGATCGGTTGTGTGTTACTTCTAGGTTTCTTAAGTATTACTCCCCAACCCTAGATGTGAAACAATCTGTAAAAATACAAGATATCAATCACCATCCTCAATTAACAAGTTCATTATACCTAATGTAGTATAAAGATCTTGAATATCAATTTAACTAAACAACCTTACCACTTGGAAACTATAACTGAATACAACCTTCTACGTACCTTTGTTCCACATCTTAAATGTATACTAACCTCACTTAATTGATGTATTATAACTCTTACAACATTTCCCTAAATGTTAGGGATCAAATGCACCACATCTATGCTGGAACATGTTAATGAACCAAATGGGACAGATTCACCACTTCACATTTTCTTGCTGCCACATTAATTTGCATGATGATTTTGACACCCTTAGACATATTCATTCACTCCACAATTTTTATCACACTTATCTAACATAAAAAAAAAATATAACCATGTCATAGAATGGCTAAAACTCATGGATATAGCTTCCCAAGTTCAGCTCCTTTCACAGCATACTGAAACAGATTTTTCCTACCGTGACAGTTTTACGCACTTCATGACATTAATAGTTTTGGCACCCTTAAGTATATTCAATCACTCCCAAATTTTCACCAAACTTATATAACATATAAAAAGAGACAACCAGGTCATATCCTTGCCAAAACTAATGGATTTAATACTGTAAAACTAGTCCACTTCACATAGGACAAAATCTGAAATTCGATGGTGACAGTTTTGAGTATCTCTTCGATATCATGCCCTATTTCAATTTCTAACCAATAAAAATTTATTCCAATACTCTTAACCAATATATAAACATGTATATGATGATAATTACAGGTTTTATTCAACATACCATACACTTTTGAAGCCTAAAACACAAGAAAATAGTAAGGTGACAGTTTCTGCCACAAGCATTTCCTATTAAGTGTTTGTCATCAAAAACCCTTTCTTTGTGCACCAAAGTCTAACTAAAAGCTTCCTAACAATTTTATAAGATATATTTAAATCTTAGTAAACAATAAAACCATTTATAATAATCTGAAAACCAAAGGCAAAATCGTAGATAAGTGTTACCTATGCAGATTTTGAGGTTAAACTTGATGGTAATCACTTCTCCTTTGCTTTTCTTGCTTTTATTTCAACTTGGAATCAATTTGGAACACTTGGATACCTTAAGGTGTGTGTTTTGAAGATGAAAATGGCTGAAATGAGGTCTGGTCATGGTTAAGGGTGAAGGGTTTGAGGTGTTAGCTTGAGATGTTAGCTTAAGCTTAATAAGAAAGCATGAGGTGGCATGTAATGGTATAATCTGATTTTCTCCCTTATCTTGCAGCCCTAATCTTGTGTGTCTCACATATTCTTATTTGGTTGCAACCTATCTTAGTCACCATTCATTCCCATAGGTAATTTCTATGTCCGTTCATTCAATCTCCAAACCGATTGACATCCGATTCTTAAATGATTGTCTAGTTTACATTTCTAAAATCATATGCACATATGGACGTTGTATTATGACACTTAAATCACATTATATCATGTCCAATATCCCAAGCATGTTAATCCATGGATATACACTTTTAAAACACCTCGATCTAATTAAATCGAATCATATAAACTTACTAGGAACACCTTTAACACTTTCAAAATTATAACATATAACCTATGAATATCTAATATATCGACCAATCTATTATTTTTTTTATTTAAATATAGAATTTGTTAATTTGGTTATAAGATCTCAACCACTTATATCATGTGATAGCATTAGAGGTCTAACGATTAAGAATGCTATATAAGATGCCATGTAAATATTAATGTAAATTAGCATATAAGTAGCATGTAATGCATGAATCACATTGGCCAAGTGAGTTGTGAGAGGTTCGGGTATCACATCCTCTCCTCCTTATAAAAATTTCGTCCCTGAAATTTCACTTATCGAAAAAGTTCAGGATACTTAGTTCTCATTTTATCCTCTATTTCCCAAATAGCTTCTTCTGTTGATTGACTTCTACTCTATACTTTAATTAATGAGATATTCTAATTTTGAAGTTACTTTACATCCCTTACTAGAATCTCTATAGATCTTTATTTATATCTCCGAACTCAATTTAGTTCTATTGCTCCCTTTTCAATAGATGATATAGATTCATGATATACTTCCTTCAAATGAACACATGAAACACATTGTGAACTCGAGACATAGATGCAAAGAGGTCGAGTTTACACACAATCTTCCCAATTATCTTAGTAATGCAAAATAAATCAATGTACCTAGGATTAAGTTTGTGTGTAACATCCCCAATTTTTTTTTGCCCAAGTCGCATAATCCATTTCATTGGAGACACCTTCAAACAATTGATCCCCTATCATAAATTGCAACGATATTCCTCTTTAATCTGCATAACTCTGGGGTCACCTCTAACTAGTTTCCATACATTAGCAATTTGTTCTACCACTTCTATCATTTCCCAAACCATATTCAACCTAAAAGAACACCAATTTCATTTCAATAAAATGATGACCTAAATTTTCTATCATACAATGCCTCAGAGAGAACTATCCCAAGTAGCCTTATCACTGTTGTGATAAGTAATTCCTCCCAAGAAATAATTTACTCAATTGACATCAATAATCTAATGCACAATCTCTAAGCATATCTTGCAAAGCCTAATTTGTTTGTCCTGGTTGCCTATTGATGCATGGATGATCACAATACTAAAATATAATTTTGTTCCCAATACCGGATGTAAGATCTTCTAGGAAGTGAACAAAGACCTTAAATCTACATCAGAACTAATAGACACTAATAAACCATAAAGTCTAACTGTTTCCTATACATTTGTCTTTCCATAGATTTCCATGGAATACCTAAGGTAATTGAGAAAGAATGAGCATATTCAGATAACCTATGAACAATAACCCAATTCCATTATCATGTACAAAATTTATGAATGCCTTCCCATTTTCACCTGAAAATAAAAGCAAAACTAAGTCATTCTAACATATGAACTTTTACATATATCTCTTTTTTTTGTGGCAAATCAAATATTAACGATATATTCCATAATAGCTCATCCAGTATTCGATATCTGTACATTTTCTTGAGATCACAAACATCATTCATACCACTAAATAAAATAAATAAAAAGGTATATGATCATCACCTAAAACTTAGTCTTGTAATTTCATATCCCTCATTTTCGCACCTATCTCTTATTAAGTGATTATAATCACTTATCACAAAAATCTATTTAAGTGACTTTTCTACCTTTCATCTTAATCCTAACCTTTCATCGACCTTATTTTGAGCATTTGAAATTAGATCAAACAAAATTAGTCTTACCAAAATATTAATAAATAGATAATTCACCACTTACTCTAATTCATCCTCTATACAACCCTCAACTCCCATAATAGTTTATGATGTAAAGTTTGTTTAAATATTAGTCTATTGAGATATTTCATTCCAATGACATTTGTTGTTATATGGATCATACAATATATTCAGTTACTAATAATATATGTCCTTTCTGCAGGTTCAACTCCTTTTAAGTATATAGATATTTCAAGTACTTCGGTTTTGTAATGTCACATGTAGTATTACATAAATAATCTAATTAACTCAAAGAGTGTCGAGTAAATTTTCTATATTATATCAAACATATACCAAAACACAATGAGATAAACCACTATACACAATAAATAACTTATATCTAAAGTTGGAGTCACTACTGAAGCTCAATTCAATTCTCTTTAAGTAATTATAAATTTCTTCCCACTTAGCGAACCATTCAAATTTCATATACCTGTATGTATGATGAAATAAAGCAGTAACAACTAAGGAGAAATTTTTGACTGAATACCCAACAATATAACTAACCCAGAAAACATTTCTTATTTCTATCACATTTATTGGTCTTCTCTATTTCAGTACAACTTCGAAGTTTTGAATAGTTACAAGGACACCTTCTTAAGAAAATTACTAGTACCAAAATAAATATTGTATTACATAACTGAAAGATCGCATTTACTAAATCGAACAAATAATTTCTACTTTCTTAAAGTTTCCAAGATCATATTGAAAGGTCAATCATATTTATCCTCATTATACACTAAGATATCATCAATGAATATCACCCCAAACATACCCATATAGAATCATCAAACACATTATTCATCATGTATATCAAAATAATTAGGGCATTAGTCAACCCAATGGCACAACAAGAAATTCATAATTAATTCAAACTTAAAATCATTCCTCAAGATCACAGTAGCTCATCTTAATTTATCAAATAAACCTTAATATGAAAATCTGTACTTATTATAAATTATTACTCAATTCAGTTGCAATAAAAAAAAATACATAACCTCAAGATTCATCTTTCTTGTAAGTGAATATGAAGTGGAGCTTGTTTAGGAGAATTACTAAACATTAATGCCTTGCCCAACATTATAACAATATCACTTAAGGTTCATCGAATTCCAATAGGTGTATATGATAAACTAAAAGAGAGATTGGATATGTTCTTACAACTATATCCAGGATAAAATCAATTGGTTAGTCAATAGCATGCCCGAAAACTTCTTTCAACATGTATCAAGAGATCTGAGATCACACAAATGGATTTTTAGTAAACTTGGTCATTTCTAAAAATTCTAACACAACCCAAAGATCGATAATAACTCTTTCTTACAACTCTCTTTCACTGCATAAAATTATAATTTGACAATCTTCCTTATTTTCTGCAAATAGTAAACATTTTCCTACTATGACCTCCATAAAATTTCTAAATTTTCTTCACCTAGAATTTAAAAGTCTTAATAATCCTGAAATAATCCACCATGTATAATTCTCAATAAATCAATCAACACAAAAGGTTATATCATAATCTTAGCCAATATAACAAAATTAACCTAGAGCTCTTAAAATCTAATTAGTTGTCCTGTACAATATGGTCAATTTAAAGTAAGTGACAACATCCTAAAAGACTAATGGACTCTTAATGAATTCATATCTTATTGTGCAAAAAGAAGAAAATTTCAGCAAGAAAAGACTACAAGTGCTCACTTAGCAACTACCACTCATGATAAAATGAAGTAAGTTGCAATTGGGACACCATAACATAAATTGCAAAAGAAACATATTAGGAATTTACCTATTACTTCTATAAGAAGGGTGAACACAAAGACGGAATGTCCCAAGTACGCTAATATGCTTCTTACTTTGGTTAGTTTTGAAGTTAGTTTAGTTTTTGTACCTAAACAACTTGGTGAGTGGATTCTGGTTCTACTACTCACATAAGTGTATTTATGCAAGGTTGTTTATTGAGCCAACAACTAAGTGATGTTGAAACATGCATCTATATGGGCTATGGAAAAACAGTTACAGTTGAGGTGATACGGATTTTTAGGTTATCATTAATGGTTAGATATTTTTTGAATTTGGAAGAGACATAAGTATCATCATATGATTTCTATTTTCACTTCAAACAAATTCAGTTATTCTTATTCATTTGGAAATAGCAAATTTAGTCTCTTTCAAGATTTAAATCTTATTGGTACTAGTTCTTTATCGTTGATGATAACCTATATTTTGGATACAATCATCTTGTATAATGAAACCTTGCATACCTGTTCATATGATACGAAACACATGAAATAGAATGCTTAAGGACATGGTAACAAGTATGATTACTCATTTTTCTTTATCGAAAAACCCCTGAGAGAAGCACTAAAGACTGTAGCTTACATTATTAACAAAGTTTCAATCGAAGTAGTAGCAACAACTCTTTATGGACTATGGATATGCAAGAAGCCTTGTATTAGGCATTTTCATATTTGGGGTTGTCCAACTACGATAAGGCATTCAAATCCAAATGAAAGAAAACTAGACTCAAGAACGGTAAGTTGCTACTTTGTTAGGTACTCTAAAAGATCATTTTTTTAGATGGGAAATGTGGGTTCTCTTGAGAAAGTTGAGTTTGGGAGGGAGATAAGATTAAAGCTATTATTTTTTAAAAGGAATTCGTTTCTCTTCCTACTGTTGCTATTGATAATAATTAGGCTCCTATTCCTGACATTGTTCAAGACATAAATTCGGACTATCATGATTTAAAATAAAAAATCTAAAGAGCAAACTCAACAATCTAAGGAGGAAATGTAATTAAGAAGATCCACTTGAGAAAGGAAAAGCATGATTCTAGTTATTATATTGTCTTTCTCCATGAACATGAGGTTGATATAGGAGTGATGAGAAATGATTCAATCAACTTTCATTAAACCAATAAAGTTTTAATTCTTAAAAGTGGATTGATACCATAAAAAAATAAAATAAAATCCATAAAAGACAGTGACATTTGGGATCTCATCAAATTGCCTAAAAGTACGAAACACATTGGTTGCAAATGGAGTTTAAGACCAAGAGGGATTAAAAAAGCAATGCTGAGAGATATAAAAGGCACGTCTAGTCATCAAAGGTTTCAGTCAAAAGGAATGCATTGATTATAAAGAGACTTTCCTTCTGGTTTAATCGAAAGACTCTTTAGAATCAATATAATAGTTGTAGCTCACTTTGATTTGGAGTTGGCTTCCTATTAATAATATTACAATTTTCATCAAGTTATTATCTCATTTGGGTTTGAAGTAAATAAAGTTGATAATTGTATATACCATAAGTTCAGTGGTAGATAATCTCATTGCTAAGGGAGACAAGTTCAATCTCAATCAGTGCCCCAAGAATGAGTTTAAAATAAAAAAATACAAATATTCCTTATGCGTTAGCTGTAGGAAGACTTATGTATGCATTCAGATATAGCATGCATAGTAGGAATATTAGATAGATATTTAAGTAAACCTGGAGTGGATCAGTTGGAAAGCGGCTAAAAGGGTTATGCTGTATTTGCAGAGAATAAAAGATTACATGCTCACTTATCAAAAATAAAAAAATTTGGAAGATCATTCAGTATTTTGATTCCAATTTTACTGGACGCCTATACAGTCAGAGATCCACTTTGGGTTATACTTAATTGCTAGTTGGAAGAGCTATTTCCTAGAAGAGTGCTAAGTAGACACTCATAGCTCCTTCCATTATGGCAGCTGAGTTCATAGCCTGTTATGAGGCATCTGATCCTAGGATATGGCTGCGTGACTTTGTCATTAGGTTGCATGTTGTGGATGGTATTAGAATACCACTAAAGATATATTGTGATAATAAATCAACCTTACCATATTCTAATAACAACAGAAGCTCTTCGATGTCGAGGCACATAGACATCAAGTTTCTTACTGTTAAATAAAGAAAATATTTAGAGTTTTCAAGTGTACATAGAACATATTTAGACAAACTCCATGATTACGAATCCTCACACCAAAAATTTTACCATCTAAGGTATTTTATGAGCACACTGCTCATATGGGTGTTGTGTTATTTCATGATGTGCATGTTCAATGGGAGTTTGTATTTTGATGTTCCTTTGGTTTAGACACATTTCAGGTATATTTTCTATAGAATAAAGAATCTGGTTTATTTTCACTCTTAATTATTTGCAGTTTAGCATGATCTCATAAAGAATAAAATAGGACCAGTTGGAAATAGGCATGTTTAAATCACATTGCATGTAATTTCCATGCTACACATCTGTTCATGAAATATTTTGCAAACCGCAAGTGTACGGTGTCAAGTTTTAATACAACGATGAGTTGAGTAATGTATCCACATGGATTGTAATAAAAAATTACATTAAGTATCGTAGTTCAAATAGTCCTAATTTTATCTAGAAAATTGAGTGATGATTGGTAAACAAAGAAAAGTAAGACAAAAATGCATAGACAAGAATGGAGTTTTTAGAAATAATATAACAAACACCTTATAAGCAAGATATTATATAGGAATGACTCACCTAATTATCACATACATTCTTCCTTCCAAAATATATCAATTCAAGTCAACAACACATGTAAGTTAAGAATTTCTAAGCTCATCAATTCCCTCTCTCAAGTGCCGAATTGACTATGAGTTCTAACATGAATTTCGATATCTCTATAAAAATTCAAGAATAAAACTCTACAAAAGTTCAATGAATTCTTCTTCAAAACTTCAAAGGTTTCATAAGCTTCTCAACTCTATGATTCCTAGGTTGTGTTATCCCTATGATCATGTATAAAATTCCCTCTCTCGAGTGCCGAATCTCATACATCAAACAATCTCAATTAGTGATCAATTAATCAAGATGAAATACTAAACAAGATAACACAAACAAGATGAATAACTTGAACTAATATTATTTGGAATTCAAAATATAGGATCAAATAAGGTTACATCATCCTCTAAAAAAAATGTTTAGTTCACCATGGATGAATACAACTTCAAGAAATAAATAAGAAAGAACATGAAAATTGTTCACCAATTTGTGAAGTGGAAGGAATGGTTGAAGCTCTCCTTGTCTCCAAGAATAACTCCTTGTCTTCAATTGCAGAAAATGGAATGGGTCTTGTCTCCAAGCACCCAATGGCCTCCTTCTCCCCCTTTGGTTGATGTTGATCTTGCCCTTTTAAACTTCTCCAAAATTATTCTTTCCCCAAAAGTCTTCCAAAAGAAACCCTGAAATCCTTCCACTTGGCTTTTCTTCAAAAGAAACCTAAAATTCCTCCCACTTTTCTTGGCTTTTCAAAAGAAACCTGAAATTCTTCCCATTTTCCTGGATTTTTATCATTTTTCTCTCCACTAATGTAGTGTATCCACTAGAGCATCACATGGCTAATGATGTATAGGTGTATTTAATGTGTATATCTCATAAAAATGCCAAAATTTGTGATCCATTGCCACTTGTCGCCAAAAAATTACATCAGCGTCTTTTTTGTTGGAAGGGCAGCACCTAGGCATGAAATAACAGCGTGCATTCTGTCTTGGAAGCTTTGGACGGCGCCTAGGCGCTCTGTTTTGGCACCTAGGCGCCGGACATTCTGTCCTGGCAGCTTAATTTCAGCACTTTGACATTGTATAGTCCATTAAAATTGATTTTTTACCTCTTTATATGGTGAATTAGATTTTTATGTCTTCTAATGAATTGTATCTGTATGTTTTGTCATTCCATAGGCACTTGAATCAACTAAATATGACATTGGTGGCCCAAGTTATGCCTGAAATACTAAGATGTGTCATCCCAAAAAATTGCAGCCCAGTGCTGACTCTTAAACTCAGTTTTTCTCATTGAAATTAACTGAATTGGATTTTGTGGTAAACATAGAAGTTTTATATCTATCTCTTGGATTTCCAATGGATAAATAATCAATTTGATATGAAACTGGGACCGAGAGTTATGATTGAAATACAAAAACTGCCATCAGTAGCACCACAACTCGAATTCTTCAACATTTCAACCAAGTTTTTGATTTCTTTCCATTTTCTTCTCTTATTGTCATTACCTACAAGATTTAAGACTAAATGCATAAAAAGTAACAAAAACACTTGAAAACAAACTAAATGATAATCAAAAGATGTATGAATTATCGATATAAAACCAACTTATCAAAATCCATACTCGATCTCTGTCATTGAATATATTGGTATGGTGATCATTGATAGGTCTAGTTACGAATAAATGTAATGAAGGTCGCTTTGATCCCGTGTTGATATAAAAGATGGACCAGACTATAACAAAGGAGATATTTCAAGAATAGATAGCATTTTCAATGTACATTCAAGATTTTGTAATATAATTATATCCGGTAACATATGTAGCCCAAGTGGGAGATTGTTGGGTTTTATTTAATTTCTCTATATGGGCTTACATATGTAAATAATAATTATATTATAGGCTATCTAATTTAATAGAGTCAAATAAGTGATATATCAGTTGGGCTCTAGAAATATCTATTGGGTATAAGATTTGTAATATATAGAGATAGTCAAATTAGGATTGGTGGACTTCTAGCTTACCTAGTATATAAGGAATATTATAGGGTTATGGTCCCCAAGTCAAATCAATCATTTTGCTCTTCTCTTCCATCCCCATCTTAGAGAGAGAACCTATGGAGCACATAAGGAGATTTAGCTGTGGGAGATGCTAACCCAGTATGAATTCATGTATGCATCAATATGTATTTAAGGTATGCTTCCAATTTAATTATTCAGTTTATTTCTTAATAATTTAACATGATGATCTTGGGTTATATGATTATTAACCTTATTTTTGTTAAAGTCTAACAAAAGTGCACTTCCTCCTTCTCATTAATAATTATCACCAGTGATCTTTTTAGGTAATTTTTATGTATAGTTCCTTGGTATGATCTTAAAGGCTTTCCAATCTACATCTTGATTCAACTACTAACTTCAAGTGCTATATAGTATCTTATAAAACTAAACATAGGGATAATTACAAAATTTCCCTTGATATTTGGTCCAAATATAGGTATATCTTTTGGAATTTTTGGAAGTATATTTACTTCCTCATGTGGAACAACTTCAAATTGCCAAACTTCTCAAAATGTATCAACTTTATAGTGGGCTTCTGCATGCGTCACAAAAAGTCATTAGAGTATCAGGTTTGTTCCGATTGAAAATCCTTTGACACTCAAGTCAAAACCAAATCAAAAATAAAGAGAGAAAAATATAAAGTACTGTAAAATTGCTAAAAAAATGAATTACATACCTACTAATGAGAATTTTTGGTGTATTTGTAGGTGTTCAAATGAGATAATGATCTAGTGTGGTAGGGTGTATGCACTCACAAGGCTATGGGCCCGTTGGATTAGGTTTATCTTTAAATTAAGGCCTAACTCTTTATTGGGCTTATTAAATAGGTGTTCAAATGAGATAATGATTTGGTGTGGTAGGGTGTATACACTCACAAGGTCAAGGGCCTATTGGATTGGGTTTATCATTAAACTAAGGCTAACTCTTTATTGAGCCTATTAAAATAAAAGATTTCAAATAATTAATTAGGCCTCATTAGTCTAATACCCATCATATAACCCCCCACACTTAGAAAATATTCAGTAATTTGAAGATTAGCAGGGAGTGATTTTTGAAATTATTTGAGCCCAATCATTCGTGTCCAAGATATATAAAAACTTTGTTTGAGAGTTCCCAAGTAATTGAATTCCAGGGCTTTCTTTGAAGAGACTTAGTTTATGAATATATAGATTTCCAAAGGTAAGTTATTATATTTTTCACAGACTTCCTTTCCTGTGTAATTTTCTCTCTCTTCTTCTGTGAATTTCATTCTCACATGTCTAATTTTTTTATCTTTCATGTTAAGGATAAAAAAATCTCTCATGTGTCAAATTCTTTTGTTTCCAAAATCTAAATTGAATAAGCGAGGGAGTGAGAGGGGTGTTCATGGTTGAGTCAGTGCGAGATTCTATCCAGAGGAGAGTTTTTCCTAGTTGAGGCCGAGTCGCATTGACTAGGAGCAAACTACTCTTTCTTGCCTCGACCAGGCAAGAATAGTTCACTTTTAGTCAAGGCCATGCCTCGAACAAGCAAGAGATTTCTCATGTCGGCCTCAACTAGAGTAAGAACCAGCTTGCTTAAGCAAGCATTTACTTCGCCTGGGCGAGATGAATTTTCCTCACCGAAGCAAGGTTTATCCTTGCTTTGGTAGGACTCAGCCTTAACTCTCCGTGTGATTCGTGATGAAAATTTTTGTGCTTTTTCTCCTCCAAACTCAAGATTATTTTCTTCTTTCGGAGAATGCATTTTTCCTTATTATTCTTCGAAATATAGGTGGAAGATTGGCGTTTCCAATTCATGTTGTGGAGAATATCCCGAAGTGATTGAAGCCATACTCAGATTACCTAATTGTCCTCCTGAGTCTTTAAATTATAATGAATTAGATTATTTTCTGAGCCCGAGGAACCGGGTGAAAGAGTTTTAAGTTCTCATTCTAGTGTATTAATTGAATCTTTTAGGGTTGTTAGGAACTTTCAAAGTCCAGGAGTTTTTAGGATTTTACTTTTACAAAGAAAACTAATCAAACTCATTGTCGGGCTATGGATACCGAAACTCTCTATAGTTCTTTAACTTATGATGAGCTATAAATCCTACGTAGGAAAATTAACTTATCTTTTTCTCATTACGGGCAACAAATTATGAGCCCATAAATGGGTATTTCACTACTTATTCATTATACTTTGTAAGTGGGTTTTTCCATTCCTCCTAACCCCTTGTTGGTTGAAATTGTTCATGATTATGGTGTTTCTTCAAGTAAATTCACTGTTAATTCCTTTATATTTTTTAGGGTCTTTGTTATCGCTTAGAGGAGTTAGGTATTCCTATGATATTGGAGAGTTTTTTTACCTTGTTCATAATCAAGAGGGTCTCTAGAGAGTCATACTTTCATTTTTTTCCTTGAGTGGGTTTGCAAGTTCCTATACAATTGTGTTACTTCAAGAGGTCCTTGGAAGGAAAAGTTTTTTAACAGAGAGTTGATAGTTAGGGATTTCACGAGAGTGGATTAGTTTCCCATTAGCGATTTCTTTTCGTTAATCTCAACATGAACTTTGACATCAATTTTCTACAGCTGAACATTTTGATAATTTATTTGGTGCTAGTTATTTGTTTTCTGATGGTATATTCATTTGTTTTTACTTTTTATCCTCCGTAATATATTATCATTTATATGAACTCCTTTATGTTATTTCTTTTGTTGATGCTTTCTCCTCTTCTTCTTTTTTGTATGGAAGCCTTTTAACTTGAGCTCGATGCATAGCTTTAAGAATGCAAATGCTTCCATAAAAGATTTTGCATGCTTTTCTTCAAAGAGAGGTGGTTGTCCCCCCCTTCCCTTGAAGCAAACGATGATCATAAGTCATCGTCTTGGGCATCTTCTTGCAAGAGTGGAGATAGGGGTGGTAGTCGTTTCGAAGCATCTCCTTCTCTGGCGAAGAATAAGAGGCTGAGAGATGAATTGCGCGTCTCTTCTCCTCGTCCAAACTTAGGTAAGGATGTATTAAATTTGATATTAACTGTCTTGAGGGCATCCGATCTTACTAAGTTACTGCAGAGGTTGGGCTGGCGTGGACCCATACAAGAAGTGTCATTACTGAGGATAACATTGAGCGACTTTATGATCTTACGAATGAGAGTGTGGATGAGTTGATTGTTGGAGATGCGACTCGCATAAGTCTATTATTATGTTTATTATTTCTTAACATCATTCACTTTGATATTTGTAGTCTCTAATTTTAGATTTATTTTTTATTTCTTTTGTAGACCATTCACCCGGAAGAGGGTTAGCTTGAAGAGGTCACTTTCACAGCATGATAGTGCTGTGGAGGTTGCTCGCATTCAGGTGAGATAGACAAGTTGGCTTAAGAGCTAATGTTTGAAGAAACAATTTGAGGAAAAGGTAGCCTCAGAAAAGATATTTCTTGAAACGAAGGCTAAGAAGTCCTTCATAGACCATGTTGAGGAAAAAGTTATTGAGTCGTATAAACATTCCTTGTGGTTTGACACGCGCCCTTGGTGAAGGCGGTTAACATATGTGATCTTATTGTCTGCGAGTGTTACCATATCTTGAGAGAGACTGGGCACTTTTCTATTGAGGATATTATATTGCTAGATCCTTTAGTTTTAGTGCCCCACTTAGAAGACGAGGAGGTTGCTGGAGTCCTTGCTCCTGCTAAGGGTGGAGCCCCCTATGATCATGAGACACAAAGACTTGAAGCTCTCTCTTTTTATGTAATAGATAGGATATCTAATTTTGAAGTTCATTTATCTAAACTTATTTATTTGTGTTAACTAGAACTACGTTGTAGATACTTGCTGATGTTGTTATTTATAATCTCAGTTTTCATGTTAATTTGCATTTTTAAATATGTGTGATTCTATTTCTTGCACTTTTGTTTTACTTTGCTTGTAAATATATAAAGTAGCATAAACTTCATCAATATTTATCTCAAGGGGATTCCTTCAACTGCCCGGGGCTAAACTTATGTTAACCTCAAGGGCTTGTATGTGATACCCGAACCTCTCACAACTCACTTGGTCAATGTGATTCATTCATTACATACTACTTATATGCTAATTTGCATTAACATTTATATGGCATCTTATATAGCATTCTTAATCGTTAGACCTCTAATGCTATCACATGATATAAGTGGTTGAGATCTTATAACCTAATTAACAAATTCTAAATTTAAATAAGAAAAATAATAGATTGATCGATATATTGGATATTCATAGGTTATATGTTATAATTTTGGAAGTGTTAAAGGTGTTCCTAGTAAGTTTATATAATTCAATTTAATTAGATCGAGGTGTTTTAAAAGTGTATATCCATGGATTAACATACTTGGGATATTGGACATGATATAATGTGATTTAAGTGTCATAATACAAGGTCCATATGTGCATATGATTTTAAAAATGCAAACTAGACAATCATTTAAGAATCGGATGTCAATCGGTTTGGAGATCGAATGAACAGACATAGAAATTACCTATGGGAATGAATGGTGACTAAGATAGGTTGCAAAGGGTTTTTGATGACAAACACTTAATAGGAAATACTTGTGGCAGAAACTGTCACCTTACTGTTTTCTTGTGTTTTAGGCTTCAAAAGTGTATGGTATGTTGAATAAAACCTGTACTTATCACCATATACATGTTTATATATGGGTTAAGAGTATTGGAATAAATTTTCATCGGTTAGAAATTGAAATAGGGCATGATATTGAAGAGATACTCAAAATTGTCACCATTGAATTTTAGATTCTGTCCTATGTGAAGTGGACTAGTTTTATAGTATTAAATCCATTAGTTTTGGCAAGGATATGACCTGGTTGTCTATTTTTATATGTTATATAAGTTTGGTGAAAATTTGGGAGTGATTGAATATACTTAAGGGTGCCAAAACTATTAATGTCATGTAGTGCGTAAAACTGTCACGGTAGGAAAAATCTGTTTCAGTATGCTGTGAAAGGAGCTGAACTTGAGAAGCTATATCCATGAGTTTTAGCCATTCTATGACATGGTTACATTTTTTTTATGTTAGATAAGTGTGATAAATTTTTTGGAGTGAATGAATATGTCTAAGGGTGTCAAAATCATCATGCAAATTAATGTGGCAGCGAGAAAATGTGAAGTGGTGAATCTGTCCCATTTGGTTCATTAACATGTTCCAGCATAGATGTGGTGCATTTGATCCCTAACATTTAGGAAAATATTGTAAGAGTTATAATACATCAATTAAGTGAGGTTAGTATACATTTAAGATGTGGAATAAAGGTACGTAGAAGGTTGTATTCAGTTATAGTTTCTAAGTGGTAAGGTTGTTTAGTTAAATTGAGATTCAAGATCTTTATACTACATTAGGTATAATGAACTTGTTAATTGAGGATGGTGATTAATATCTTGTATTTTTACAGATTGTTTCACATCTAGGGTTGGGGAGTAATACTTAAGAAACCAAGAAGTAACACATAACCGATCAAAGGTAAGTAAAGATTCATTTGCAACTACAATGCATAGACATAGTAGATGTGTGAATTATATGTAATATCATAAATCATATATGCATAGTAGAGGGCTCTCCATTGAGCATACATACATGGGCATTATCATTGGTACGTGCATGCATCATATACGAGCATTGTGATAAATCTTGCATTGCACGGCATGATGCTGAGAAAGGAAAATATTTTGCTGACCACTATTAATGCACCGAAGCATGCATGGATTTGCATGGTTTTATGCATGGATTTGCAGGTTCGCGTGCATGAATTTGCATGCGTATGAGTATGCATGGATTTGCATGCTTATATGATTATTGTCCATTGGATTATGGCGGTGTACAGAGCTGTTTTCCGGTGCATGAGATAGTAGCATTGCTCAGGGGCCCAAGAAAGAAATGATTTTGAGAGAAATATTTTGATGCATGAAATTGCATTATGGGCAAAGCATTTTGAGATGCATGACTTGATATTGTGGATTATTCTTTGACATGCATAATCTTTACTTGCTGAGCGTTAGCTCATATAGTTTATGCATTGTAGGTGAGTCTGGTGATACTTGATACCATGGACTTAATGGGCAAGCTGTTAGGGTTCCTACAGGTTTTGAGGATTAGTGTACATGGATGACGACCTGTTGGGTGTGTTGTGGGCATATTCTAATTTTTACATTCATTATTATTATGTAAAGTGCTGACTATATATAAACAATGATTTTTCTATATACAAGGTTATATGTGAGAAAATACTTTACTATTTCTCAAAGTGCTACATTTGACAAAAGTATATATATATACACACACATGCACACACATGTGCTACCTTGTCAAAATTATTGTTATACCAATATCTATATTTAGTGTTGGGGGGTGTTACAGAGTGGTATCAGAGCCCGATTTGTGGTTCTGTAGACTGTCCATGTACATGATCTCTGAAACTGGTGGAGCACAACAATGCCAGTAAGTTTTATTTGTTGTATAATTCATTTTGTATTTCATGAATAATATTGGCCATGTGTTTTAAGATTTTTTATAAAATAATGTTGAGGCAGACTCATCAGTAGTAACAGGTACAAAATTTGCACGAGCAAGTCATCACAACTCTAACTTTAATACCTTAAGTTTGGAAACGAGATTAGATATTTTCATAATGTACTCCCTTATATTCCCTTTTTTATACCTTATTTTAATAAGATTAGCCCAAAAGGGTACTTGTTTCTGCCTTTTTTTTCTAACAAAATATTTTTTTAATATTTTTAAGAACTTCTTAGTACTATCGTCCTCAGTTATAGTACCCCTAAAGGTTTTTGAAATGTTGCACTTATCATAAGACTCATACGGTTAGAGCGACCCCACTTTTCAAAGTCCCTTTAGCCCTAGGGGAATTGTCAATAGTAAGAGTAGGATGTTGTTCTGTCTAAAATGCAAGGTCAAGATCCATACACTTGAGAACAATCACAATGTTCTCCTTTAAATTTTTGAAGTTTGTGCCTTTAAACAAAAGTAAAATTAATATTGGCAAATACCATAGAAATATAAGCAGAGACTTAATTCAGAAAATAAAACCAAATAACATGCTCACAAATATTCATGTCATAAATAATCATTAAAAAAATCCATATTTATGCATAACATAATTAAATAATAGTGGGCCCCATCACGAGATACCTAGCACAACATTGATGTTTGGTGTTTGGACAGAAATATCAACTATAAGTGGTACTCTCAATGTAGTAATCAAATATTGATAATTAATCCTGTTAAACAATAACCTTCCTTCGGATGATTATTGCTCACATGAAAAACCTAAGAATCATTACGAATTTATTAGCACAGGTATGTTTATTATTTGGCCAAACAATAAACTTCCTTTGGGCCGATCATTATTTAGATAAATAACAAACATACACATCTTAGTATCCCAAAATAAATAAATCTATACAATATAGGTTACTTTGGCAATGTATTGTTTCAATTAATTTATTTTGAAATATCAGACAAGTACGAACAAATATAATCTCTATTTTATCTCACATATCTATCATCTGGCCAAATAATAATCTTCATTTAAGCCAATTATTATCCGTAGAGATATAGACATAATGCAAACCTTTTACTTAATATATAATATTTCAAAAATAAATTTAATAACAGAGGCCACTTTGGCGACATATTATTTTAATTTATCTCAAAATATAAAATAAGATTTGCAACATAAAAATAATTAATTTTCTTTAACAGGATTTTACTGAAATTGGCTCGAGTCCTGTACGAAACTCAATTTAAATTTAAATCTAATTCAATCCTTATGGGATAGATTAAATTTTATCCACTTTATGACCCAAACAATGAGCCTAAACTTAAGCTCAAAATTCAACCTTATTTGAATTTCAGACCAAAAATTAAATTAGGCCCAAAAAACCAACTTTATTTGAATTTAAAGTCAATTAAAATGAACACAAGATCAAATTAGGCCCATAACTAAATATGGTCAAAAATTCAATCTTATAAGTTTGAGCCTAAGAATATATTAAACCCGTAATATAACCTTATTTGGATTCTAAACCAAAACTAAATCAAGCCCAAAATCAAAAATTTACTTACGCCCAAAATTTCTTTTAAACAAAAAATGCTTCACCCTAGAAAAAAATTATAGTCCTAGTTTCTTCAAATTAAAACCCTAGATTCATGGCCTTCTTCTTCACTCAAAAATCAACTAAAGAAAACAATAAGAAAATTGAATTTTGGGCTAGGGTGGGGTGCCCGTGAACCGGATAGATCACCCAATATCCTTTGCCTAAATCCATCGTAACTAGAATTGTCCAAAGTTTTCTTTTTTTTTATTGTTTTATAACAAGAACAACAACAACATACTTATGTTAGAGTAATATTCAATTTGCTAATTAGATTGTGCGTCTTTTATACTCTTGTATTTGTAAAAACAATCTTTTTCAAATCATATTAATAAAATAGTCAAAAAAAATTATTTTTAATTACATCTTGTAATTAAATAAAGTCCCTACACCAAATTTAGTTACGGGGCATGGTCACACATTTGATGGTGATCATGGAATATGCCTTTATGGCTTTGGTCTAAATTGGTTCCGAGTCAAGGGTTTTTTGAGATGAGACATCGAATAGCCTAATAGACTAGCGTGCTCGCATAAGGAGGATGTCTCGCTCCATGGACATTGGTGTAGTGATGCTAATGCATGTATGCGGGTGCTTTAATTAAACCTAATAAGATTAGGGAACCTAATTAGAGTGAAACAATTATTTAATTCGATTAAATCAATTGTGTATCCATAAATTAATTTAATTAATTTATGAAATTAAATAATTAAATTATTTAATTGGGCCTAATTTGATTAGGTGGGTTAGATGAGATTAATTAATTAAATTTGGGCTAAGATAATTAATTAGATTGATTGTAGGATTTAATTTTGAGTCCAAACCCAATTCACAAAGGCCCATTATGAGAGGCCTATGAAAGTGGTTGAAAATGGATGGAAAGTCAAGAGTTCATAATTCTTGGGATACCTTAAATATCTTTGAAAGATATGAAAGGAATAAAGTTGGAAGAAGTTTAGATAAATCAAAATATCTTCCAACCAATCAAAAAGAGGCACAAAATACCAAGATTGAGACTCTTGGAATTTTGAGTCCCCTATTTAAACATCATGACCAAAAATTATAGGGAGAACTTTTTTCCCTCTAATTTTCGGCCATATAGAGAGAGAGAAGAAAAATTATTTATTTATTCATTCTTTTTCCCACTAAAAATTTCATCTTTTATTTTAAGTATTAATTCTTTTATCACAAGTTGATTATAAAAATTAATATTATCAAAACTTTAATTATTTACTACAACCGTTGAAAATTGCGAGATCGTTAGAAATCGCATCGGATTCAGGGTATTGCTATAATTTTTATGTTGTGATGTTTTTAAAATTTTAAATTTTTTACTGTGCATAACTCGGGATCACGCGAACCCAATAGTTGTATCAGAGCTACGGTTTGCGTAATTCCAATCGAATTCGACTTATGCATCTGGATTTAGTTATTAAATTCTGATTGGGATAAAATTATTTTATAATTAATTTATTTGTTACACGGAACATGTATGATTGAATTTGATTTGCTCAGATGAAAAAAAAATTACATGGCACAACATTGGGCAGGGCAGCCGGCAGCACGCGTAGCCTATTGCTGGTGCGTGTTGCTGGCTGCGCATCGGCAGTACAATGTGCGCATTGGTAGCGTGTCGTGTGTGTTATGTGTAGGGATGATGGACTTCCTCGTCGTGTTGAATTACAAAATTTACTTTTTTATTTTATAATTAAATTGTTAATTTTAAAATTTTGAAAAAGGGGTTTTTCTTGAAAAATCAAGATTTTATCCAAAGTCGTAAAATTACAATTTAAAATGATAGCAAATTTACATGCTTTAATAAATTCATGTGATGTATTTATTAGTATGTATGGGATGATCATGGAGCCATTTGGACCAATATGATTGGATTTATTTATCTTTGGGTTTTTGAAATGGGGCCTGTGACTCTTATTCTTTCCATGTATATGCTTTACATTTTTTAAATGAGAGTAGAATAAGGTGAGGTTTTTCTTTTTATTTTTTGGTGGACAAGAAGAAGGACAAAGACGAAGAATCAAGAGAAGACCCATGAATGTATAGGATATATTCATGTAATAGAAATTAGTTTCTATTTTCATTCTATTAGCCCATGATCATCTGAATTATGTATGTATTAGATGCATTTATTTAATATTTTCAAATGATATGCTCTTCGTCAATGAATGCAAATTTATTAAATAAACCAAGATTAAAATTGATGAGGTCTTGGTTAAAATAAATACCCCACTTGAATTAAAAAAAATCAAGTAAAGGAATTTTCGAACTCCGATGTCAAGTAAATATGATTGGACCTAATAATCCATGCCTACCATTAAAAGTAGTTGACATGACGATGCTACCTTACTTTGTCATTGGCCATGAGTCATGGAATGACTCTGTAATGGAAAGTTGTGATCTCTGTTAAGCATGGTGATGCCCATGGGATGGACTCGTCTCTATTGGTCACGAGTCATGAAACATTTTGATGCTCCATCAACATAGAGATTTGATGGGTCTTGCTTGATACTTAGTACCATATGGGCTCATAAAATTGGGGTATATGGGAAGAAGTGAGGTACAGTATATTGAGGGTTGTATGGAGATATAATCGTTCAAAATTAACTACCTTTCAATATGTTTTATGAGCTCATAAAATTGGAGCATATGACATATTGATTGGGCCTCAAGCCTACTAGAAAATAAGATTTCCCAAATTGCTGTTAGGGGTGATGGAATTCGAATAAAATAGTGGAGGACATTTATTACTTAAGACCTTGTTACAAATGAATATAATTTTGAAAAAATGCTAATTTTCTGCCTTGTTTAAATTTGTAGATTGTCTATAAATGGCTAAAAATCCACTTGCATCAATTCTGAAACCTAATAAATTAAATTATCCCAACTATGTTGATTGGTGAGGAACCTTAGGATTGTTCTACAGTCCGAAAAGAGAGATTACATATTTGATGTGATCTTGCCGCCGGCTGCACCGGAAGACATCAGTGAGGAGGAGCTAGCGGATTATCACAAGCTGGTTGATGATGATTTGCAAGCGCGATGCTATATGATGGCATCAATTTTAAATAAGTTATAGAAGCCTGATTAAAAGGCATGAGTCACTTAGAGCCGTTATGAATAACGAGCTCTATTTAGATCTCATCCTACAGTCTTTACCTCTATCATTTGACACATTTGTTGTCAACTTCAACATGCATAAAATGAAAACTAGCCTTATTGAATTGGTTAACATGTTGAAGACAGCTAAGTCCACTAAGAAGAAGGACAAGTCGGTCATGCTTGTTGGATCCTCATCCAACTCAAAGGTTACAAAGCCTAAGAGAAAGAATGGGAAAGGAAAACGTTCTCCAAAATCCAAAGGCATGAAGCCAAAATGTGGCATCTCCAAGAGTTCCAACAAAATCGATGATAAGTGTCATTACTGTGGCAAACCTCGGCATTGGAAGAAGAACTGGAAGGAGTACCTTGCGAGCCTGAAGAACTCAGGTATTTATTTTGTTGAAGTTAAATTATATGTTAACGATGTTTCTTGGGTACTGGATACTGGATGTGGGTCTCATCTTTGCAATGATTTGCAGGTAATGGAAAAAAGCAGGAAGCTATGTAGGGGAGAGACAGTCTTGTGACTAGGAACGGAGCAAAGGTTGTTGCATTAGCCATAGGAAGTGTCAACTTAGGTTTAGGAAATGAAATAGTTTTAGTTTTAAACAATTATCTTTATATTCTAGAGATAGTTAAGAATATTATCTCCATTCCTGTTTTGGATGGAGAATGTTTTACTTTTTCAATAAAATATGGAAGTTGTTCCATTTTTAAAGATTCAGTTCTGATCACCTCTAGCATATTAATGAACGGCTTATATTATATTGCTCCCTATAACTCTTTTTCCATGTTCAACAAAATAAAAGAAAAATAGATAATCATAGTTCCCAACTTTTATGGCATGTTAGATTAGGTCATATTTCTTAGAAGAGAATTCATAAGTTGGCCCAATTGCTCAATCTTTCAAGAAAGTAAGGAATGCCAACATGTGAGTCATGTCTCAAAGGAAAGATGACCAAATCACCATTTGTTGGACAAGTGGAGTGAGCCAAAGATCTATTGGATTTGATTCATTATGATGTATGTGGGCTACTAAGTGTTAGTGCCCGTGGAAACTATCACTACTTCATAACTTTTACCAATAATTATTCTAGGTATGGTTATGTCTACCTTATGAGGTACAAATATGAAGCTTTTGAAAAGTTCAAAGAATTCAGATGTGAGGTGGAGAAATAAACTGGGCTAAGTATCAAGGCTCTTCGATCATATCAAGAAGGTGAATACTTGAGCACAGAGTTTCATGATTATATAAAAGAGAATGGGATTCTCTCTCAGTAGACCCCTCTTGCTACTCCTCAACTCAATGGAGTTACGGAGCGTAAGAATCGAACCTTGTTGGACATAGTTCGATCGATGATGAGTTTCACTAGGCTTTCTCTTTCATTCTGGGGCTATACTCTAGAAATAATGGCATATCTATTAAATAGAGTACCATCAAAATCGATGCCCAAAACACCATATGAGATGTAGTGTGGGAAGCCACCCTCTTATAAATACCTTAGGGTATCGGGGTGTGCTGCTTATATAAAGGAGCAAGTGGGAGATAAATTAGATATGAGATCTAGTTTATGTAGGTTCGTAGGGTACCCAAAGGAATCCATTGGATACTACTTTTATGACCCCTCAGAACAAAAGATGTTTGTTTTGAGGAATGTCACATTCTTAGAAAATGAGTTTCTATTAGATAAAAATGACAAAGTCGTAAAACTTGAAAAATTTCAAGAACCACAGAGCCTCCCAACAGACATAGTAACGGGCTAACTAGCTGAGGCTAGGCCTTTGGACACACAATCTCCTAGGAGATCCCATAGGATCGCAAAGCTACTTGAGAGGTATTGCTTTTTGTTAGAGAACAATGAGGAGAATCTCCCCTTGGACATTGATCCAAGGACTTATAGAGAGGCGATGTCGGACATCAACTCGGGAAGATGGCAAGAAGCCATGCAATCCGAGATGAACTCCATATACTCCAACAAGATATGGATCTTGGTGGACCCACCATAGGGAATAGTTTCTATTGGCTACAAATGGATCTACAAGCGGAAGCTTGGAGTAAATAGAGAGGTAGCGACTTACAAAGCACGACTGGTTGCGAAAGGTTATACTCAAAAGTAAGAAATTGATTACAAGGAAACTTTTTTGCCAGTAGCAATGCTTAAATCCATCTAGATACTGTTAGCCATATCAACATATTATGACTACGAGATATGACAGATGGATGTGAAGACCACTTTCCTTAATGGAAATATTAAGGAAGAGATCTATATGAGGCAACCAGAAGGCTTTATATCTAGAGGGAGTGAGCAAAAGGTTTGCAAACTCCATAAATCTATTTATGGACTCAAGTAGACTTCCCAAAGCTGAAACATCCGATTCGACGAGGTAATCAAATCGTTTATTTTCCATAAGAACCCAGATGAACCCTGTGTCTATACGAAGGTTAGTTGGAATGCAATGACATTTATTATGCTATATGTTGACGACATCCTACTCATTGGGAATGATATAGAGATGCTACACTCAATTAAGACTTGGTTGTCTAATCTCTCCATGAAGGATTTGGGATAACCATCCTTTATTCTTGGAATAAAGATCTATAGAGATAGGTCAAGAAGGATGATCGGACTATCCCAGTCCACATACATAGACAAAATGCTAAAGAGGTTTAGCATGGAGGATTCTAAACGAGGATTCTTGCCAATAAGCCATGGCATTTTTCTCTCAAGGGCAATATCTCCTAAGACTCCTAAGGAGAGGAAAATGATGACCCGTATACCTTATGCATCTAATATAGGAAGAATAATGTATGGTATGCATGTATAAGGCCTGATGTCGTATATGCTTTGAGTGTCACGAGCAGATATCAGTCCAATCCAAGTGAGGAACACTGAAAGGTCATAAAAATGAGCCTGAAGTACTTGAGAAGGACTAATGATATCTTTCTTATATACGGCTCTCGAGAACTGAAACTAAAAGACTATACTGATTCTAGTTTTTAGTCCAAATAAATGACTCATAGTCAATGTCCGGATATGTATTCACCTTCAACTGGTACGGTTAGCTAGAAGAGTTCCAAGTAGGAGACGATAATGGATTCTACCACCAAGGCTGAATACATTTCTACATGTAATGCAACAAAAGAAACTATTTGGATAAGGAACTTCATCCAAAAGTTGGGTATAGTTTCATCCATTGTTGATCCTGTATTGATATAATGTGATAACAATGGAGCTATTGCGCAAGCAAAAGAGTCAAGATCTCATCAAAGATCCAAGCACATCATGAGGAGATATCATCTGATCAGAGAGATCATTGGTAGAGACGACGTTGTAGTAGATAGAGTTGCTTTGATAGAAAATATGACAAACCCGTTAACCAAACCTCTAGCACAAAAGGTATTCGACGGACATCTTGAGAAGATAGGCCTAAAGTACATGGACAATTGGCGTTAGGGCAAGTGGGAGATTGTTAGAGTAGTGTACGGTGTGTCAATTAGATTGTATGTCTTTTATACTCTTATATTTGTAAAAATAAACTTTTTCAAATCATATTAATAAAATAGGCAAAAAAATTTATCTTTAATTGCATCTTGTAATTAGATAAAGTCCCTAAACCAAACTTAGCTACATGGCATGGTCACACATTTGATGGTGATCATGGAATATGCCTCTATGGCTTTGGTCTTAAATTAGTTCCGAGTCAAGGTTTTTTGAGATGGGACAATGAATAGCCTAATAGACTCGTGCATACGATGCATGCTCGCATAAGGGGGATGTCTCGCTCCATGTGCAATTGCATAGTAATGCTAGTGCATGTATGTGGGTGCTTGTTAGGGAACAAGTATACTGATCAGGCCCATTGAAAATTCTTAATTGAAAACTTGTTTGTCAAAATAAGAATTTCCATGTTACTATAGTACACAATTAGTCCTTTGACTTGAGGCACCATGGTAGCCTTGTGCATGTCGTGTTTCATTTTGATGTATCTTCTAATTGTCTGACAATCACAAAGGGGATACGTTGGATGTTGTATTGGTATGTATGGAGGTTAATGAGTGGTCAACAAATGATCCGTCACTTGTTTAGCAGAATAAGCGAATCTCCTATATTTTCATAGTTCATGACTCAGAAGTCCTTGGCCAAGGTAGGATGAATGTTAGACGAGAGTTTTTTAATGATTCGTCATGAGTCATTAAAACTTAAAATGAAATTATAGTTATTTAGCAATTAGGGTTTCGACTATTAATCCATGCTATAAATTCAATCAGGAGATTAGTTGATGGAAGAACCTTACGTGTATGATACTCATAATTGAAATAGGTTCACTCACTATTTCACCTAAGTCTAGGTAGTCATGATACACTTGTTAGGTGATTCCCATGACTTGTGAGATTCTTGAAATTAAAGAGTTAATTTCAAGTGGATTAATTAATTGAATTAATTAATAAGAATAATTATTATTATTCATAAGTTGCAAATGATGCAAGCCCGCTGCTAGCTTAGTTGTGGACCTAAAGGGTCACACATAATTTAAAATGAAACATTTTTAATTTAGGAATTGATCCAAGGGGTTGGATCCAATTAATTAATTGGGGCTTAAATAAATTCAAAGAGTTGAATTAATTATTCAATTAAATAATTAGATTATTTAATTGGACCTGATAAAATTAGGGAACCCAGTTGGAGTGAAATAATTATTTGATTAGATCAAATCAATTGTGTAGTCCATAAATTAATTTATTAATTTACTCAATTAAATAATCAAATTATTTAATTAGGCCTAATTTGATTAGTTGGATTAGATGGAATTAATTAATTAAATTAGGCTAAGATAATTAATTGAATTAATTATATGACTTAATTTTGAATCCAAGCCCAATTCACAAAGGCCTATTAGGAGAGATTCATGAAGGTGGTTGAAAAAAAAGATGGAAAGTCAAGAGTTTAGAATTTTTGGGAAACCTTAAATATCTTTGGAAGATATTAAAGGGATAAAGTTGAAACAAGTTTAAATAAACTAAAATATTTTCCAACCAATCAAAAGGAAGCACAAAATACCAAGATTGAGACTCTTGGAATTTTGAGTCCCCTAGTTAAACATCATGAACGAAAATTATAGGGAGAATCTTTTTCCCTCTAATTTTCGGCCATATAGAGAGAGAGAGAGAAAGAAGAAAAATTATTTCTTCATTCATCCTTTTTTCCCACCAAAAATTTCATATTTTATTTTAAGTATTAATTCTTTTATCACAAGTTGATTATAATAATTAATATTCTCTATACACACTCCATAAACTAGGTTAGAAAAGAAATCAGAATTGCTAGTGGAATTTTGAATTTGTGCTCTTGCTCAAAGTGTGGACCACTTTAAAAAGGAGACGCATGGATCCCTGTGAACCAAATTCAGAAAAGGGGTTATCAATTGATTACTTCATACCCTATGACAGTCGGAGTGCATAAAAAAGTATGAATCAAAATTTTAATTATTTTACTGTAATCGTTGGAAATTGCGAGATCGTTAGAAATCGCATCAAATACGGGATATTGCTATAATTGTTATACTGTAATATTTTTAAAATTTTTAATTTTTTACTGCGCATACCCCGGGATCCCGCCAATCCAACAACTTAATCCATATTGAAACAATAATTTATGAAATTGATTTCCAAATATGATTTTCAAATTATTATTTCATTAACAACACTAACACTAACAAAATCAATATGTTAACAAAATCATAAAAAAATCTTGATTTTTCCTTTCAATTGAATTACATCGCTGAAAATAATTATGTGAAAAAGAACTTTAATATCACAAAATTTGTTTCTGTTTCTTATTTTCAATGAAATAATTTCACTGAAATTAATCGATAAAGAAAATTTACAATTTTCAAGATAGTCTCCTAATTTTTGAAATCCACAATGATGACAATAACATCTAAAAACCCTAATTTTTGAAATATTAATTTTACAAAATTTGTTTCAAATCGAATCTTCAAAGTTATTGTTTCACTAAAAATATTTATCAAAAGAATAACTATAATTTAAAAAAAAAATTAATTTCTTCTTTCAAATAAAATTATAATACCGAATACAATCACAAAAAGAAGAAATAAAATTTCTTGATAATCTAACATGAACTGTTCTGATACCACTTATTAGACTTTAACAGAAATATGATTAACAATTATATAACCCATGATCATCATGTAGAATTATGAAGAAATAAACTAAATAATTAAATTGAATGCGAACCTTAAATACATATTGTCGCATAAATGAATTCATACTAGGTTAGCGTCTTTCACAGCCAAATTTACTCCATAAGTTCTTTATCTAAGATGGGGATAGAGGAGAAGAACAAAACAATTGATTTAACTTGGGAACCATAACCCTACAATATTCCTTATATACTAGCTTAAATAGAAGTCCATTAATTTTAATTTTAATAATATTGAGTCTCTGTATATTACAAAGTTAATACTCTATACATATTTTTAGAGCCCAACTCATAAATTATTTATTTAATTTTATTAAATTAAATAATATATAATATAATTATTATTTAGATTCGTAAAACCACTTAAATAAAATCCAACAATTCATTGGATTTGCCTTTATTACTTATATCATAGTAGTATTAATATTACTGTTTCCTGCTTTTCAAGTGAGCCACAAATGTCTGTGATGTAAAAGATAAAACCCCGTGGTGCCTACCTAATATCATTAATTGCTCGCATTCCACTTTCAATTTCTTCACCCATTTCCATTTCGATTTCCCATTTCAGGTGAAAAAAATATAGCTGCGCTCTACAGGAATGGAACTTGGATTCTTAAGTTTTAGATTAAGAAAGGAATACTTATTTTTTGTGAATGGGCTAAACTTATTTAATTTACGTATAAAATTTAAGAATACTTGAGCAGCGATTGCCGTGGGTGCATTGGCTCCTCTGCTGCTGTGCCTCTCTCATGAATTATTACAAAGATATAAGAGATGACTTATGCAGTGTTTTTTTCTTAATGCTCATTGGTGCAAAGATTAAAAAAAAAAAGAAAAAGAAAAAGAACCAACATAAATTCAAATCTCATGCAAGCGTGAGAGCTAAATGGTTGGTTGGTGATTATTGGATCCAATGAATTTTAAGTTTAAAAATCTCCTAATAGAAATGGATTTAGCAGTCCAAGGAGCAAATTTACTTACACGAATCATTGTCTTGAGATGAAGAAATTAAGCGATAAAAAGAGTAGGAAAAAAGAAATAACAAAAGGTATTTTTTTTGGGTCTGCAAACACTGAGCTAACTTCACGTGATGCTTCAGCCATGTGTCCGTGAGCAAGAATATCGAGGAAAGCACAAGTGCCCACTTATTCTTTTTCTTCGAGAGTGAAGAGAGAGAGAGAGACAGAGAGAGAGAGACAGAGAGTTCAGCTGAGTTCACAGCTCTCAGATAGAAAAGGGAGGCATCCATTAGTAAAATGCACAGTGAGTAGATGAGTTACCTTAAATTTGTACTCCATTTCTTGACTCTTGCTGAGGGGTGTTTGTCTCTTTGCTTCTTTCCTTTTTCTTGATGAAGCTGTCTTAGTGAAGTATATAATATTGGTCAAACCTAAGGCGTTGATAGTGACACTAATTGGCGCCTTACTTTACACTTCATTGGTCCCAATGATTCACAATAATCTTATGTCACACTCTTTCCCTGTGGTGATGGTGCTAGATCTGGAGATTCGGGTCTTGAGATTGATTATGTTAAAGCTAAAGACAGAAAGCCATTTGCCTTTTGGATCTTCCAGCTTTCAAGATTCTCTAGGTGTTTTTTGTTGATCAAGGCTTTAAACAAAGGATGACCCTTGTCTGCTTTTTAACTGTGGGAACCAAATCAATATTTCACTTTTGGTTGTGTAGTTATTAGTTAATTATCCCTTCCAAGGTTCCATTTTTGAATCAGTAATGAGGAAGTGCTGTTATTTGAGTTCATCAATGCCTACTATTTTGGTGTCTAGGTACAAATCCTGTCCCTCATTCTTGCTCTTGTTCTCATCATTATTGTTACTGTTGGCTGCACTCCCACAAGTAAGATCAGGTGATGCTGAGGCTCTTCTGGCTTTGAAAGTGTTAATAGACCCATTGGGTGTGCTTCAGTGGGGGGGAGGAATTGATATCTGCAAGTGGCAAGGTGTAAAGGAATGCCTCAATGGGAGGGTCATGAAGCTTGTGGTTGAAAGATTTAACTTGAGTGGGAAATTAGATGCGAAAAGCCTCAATCAGTTGGATCAGCTAAGGGTGCTAAGCTTTAAAGAAAACTCACTTTCTGGGCAAATCCAGAACTTTCTGGCCTTGCAAATCTCAAGTCTCTCTTCCTTAATAATAATAGGTTTTCTGGTGGAATCCCAGTTAGTCTTTCTCGCCGGCATCGTTTAAAGGTCGTTGTTCTGTCTGGTAACAGAATATCGGGTCAGATTCCTCGGTCCTTAGTTGATTTGCATAGATTATACGTGCTTTATTTGCAAGATAATCAATTGACTGGTGCTATTCCTCCTTTTAGTCAAAATAGTATGAGATTCTTTAATGTGTCTAATAATGTACTCTCTGGGGAAATCCCACTAACTGCACCATTGGTCAGGTTCAATAGATCTTCGTTCAGTGGTAACATTGATTTATGTGGTGAACAAATTCAAAGACCATGTAGTTTTGGTCCATCTGCTAGTCCATCATATCCGATAGCGCCTGCGAAAAGTTTGGGGCATCAGAAGAGGAATGAGAAACTTATTTTGATAATTGTTTTGAGTGTTGGTGGATTTTCCCTATTATGTATTGCAGCAGTACCTTTTATTATGTGTTTAAGGAAGACAAACAAGGAAAAGGAGGCAAGGAGTAAAGTGGTTGCACGAGGGGGAGAGGAGGGGACTCCTAGTGGTGTTGCTGGTGGGGTTAGGGATGATAACAGTGGGGGTAAACAAGGAAGCTTTTCTTGGGACCAAGGGGGTGAAGGACTTGGGAGTTTGGTGTTCCTTGGACCCGGGGATCAGCTAATGAGTTACAGCTTGGAGGATTTGTTGAAGGCTTCAGCTGAGACATTGGGAAGGGGGACTATGGGAAGCACTTACAAGGCAGTGATGGAGTCGGGGTACATCGTTACTGTTAAGAGGCTAAAGGATGCCAGGTACCCAAGGATGGAGGAGTTCAGGAGACATATTGAGATTCTCGGTAGATTAAGGCATCCTAACCTGGTTCCACTCAGGGCTTATTTTCAGGCTAAGGAGGAACGCTTAATTGTATATGATTATTTCCCAAATGGCAGTCTCTTCTCTCTCGTACATGGTACGCCAATTTGTTTGCCTATATTCTCTATCTTTTACTTCTGTGAATAACAAATCCATAGTTCGTACTCTGGTGACGTTTCCTTTTGTGTCATTTTTAAAGTTCTTTAAACTGTAAGTAGTTATATGTCACTGAATATGATACTATTGTATTTTGTTTCCTAGTTTCTGCTGAACTTTGTCAGTCCAAGAAATAGAAATGATGAGATAAGCACAAAAAATGCTCTCTCAACCGGGGGGACTATATCTATTTTCAACATCTTTATTATCATTATTTCTTTTGCAATCATAAAGCATACGATATTATATTTCACACGATTGGACTGCCTGCTGAACAATCCTTAGATTTCTCTAGTGGTCAGAAACTTCACATATTTGCTTTAGATGGCTAATCTCCTCGATTTTGATTCCCTTGGGTTTCCAGTGGCCAACCCCATATATCTGATTTTATCCCAATTTCAAAGATGCATATTTTTCATATTATTGTTCTCCAGGTCAAGGAGCGAAATGTAGTAAATCTTGATATGTTCTAAGCTCAGAATTTCCTCTGGGTCTCATTCAAAGGAAAAACAAACTTTTAAAAAACAGGAACAGTTCTTATGAGGACCATGTGATGCAAAATGGCTTTGAAGACACAGAGAGAGAGACACACACACACACACACACAGGTGGAGGAACTTTATTTTGGAGGTTTTACAATAATCATTGAACATCATCTGCATAAATCAATTGATAAAGCTGAATAAAGTGCTGCTTGACATCTATGCCGCCTACATTATGGGGACAGGCAAAGCAAACAATGTATTCTGCATGGATGTTTAAATCATCAAAGAATCTCTGATGTCAGCTAGGTGCAATTAATAGATGGTTCAAATTTGTAGTCTGTAACTGACTGTTACTTGGATCATTTGTATTGTGCGCATAAAAAGGGGTTCTATGATGACTGTAACTTCAGGTAAAACATTGAACTGAAATAACACTTGGAGGTGGTTCTAAAAGTCAAAAGCTACAACGTCACCAAGCTCTTTTGTTTCTTGACTGCTTGGAAAGTTTTCTATTCTGCCTTTGTTAGAGATAAGGTGGCAATTGACAAATTATTGTGATCTGCATTAGAGATATTCTGATGTCACTTGATATGTTCCAAACTGTGAGCTTTTAGATGTTGAGATTTCAGATGAAAAAGTCACTAGATTCTAGCAGTAAAGTTATGTACATAAAATCTTTATGTTTGCAAGTTTAAATTTCTGCTGTCATGTTGATTTTCTTATCTCACTCTCATACACTCAGCACATTGACCCTTGTGCTTGCCAAAAGCCCACAAAGAACTACAGTTTTTGTAGAATTCTTAATTTCAACTTGTTATATACAAGTATATGTTTATATTAACCTTTTTATTTATGTTCTGTTATGTTAACTATTTAAGATATTCTTGGAAGCGATAAGTCCCACACTACAAATAGAAGGATATGATTCAAACTCAGCAGCAAGAGAATTACTATTAAACTTCTTGGGGATTCACTAAAAAAATCTCTTTCTTGTCATATTTTTGCTGAATTGTTTCTCTATATTCTCCTGCACAGATGCAACAATGTTGTTTGTTCGTTTGGTAATGTGTCTGCAATCATTATCATGCTCTTTTGGTCCAAGAAGTCTGGGACTAGACCTTGTCTCTTGAAGTATTAACCTTAAATTACTGCAAGAATTATACATTCCATTTTAGTAATTGGACTTTTGGTTGGCCTGATCCTTTAAGTTGGGTAGTGACTTTCTATTATTGCATTTTCCTTTGTCTGCTCTTTCTATATCTGTTGGGATTGAGGTCTTTGACATGATATACCTCTCCAAATAAATTATGAAGAAGAGATTTAAAATCTCATCTTGCCATCAGTTTCTCTACTATGCTGCCATTTCTTTTGCTGGGACCTCTATGTATTTAGAAGTGCCACAACTGCTTTGCAGTGATGATTGTTACCTTAGAATCTATCTTAAGATGTTGTGTGGCATATTAATCCTAAAGTAATAGCCTCCTGAATATGGTAGTCAGACCAGAACTTTGAGGCTCATATACCTTGTTTACCTTGAATTTCAATTTTAAAGTACCTGTTATTAAATTTAAATTATATATGTGGACTTCTTTAATATCCACGGTAAACTGCATAGTTTTTTTTTATTACCATATTGGCATCTGGAAATTTTTTACCCTTTAGTCCCAACTCGAGAATATTAAAGTTATTAAACTAAGAAAGTAGTGAAATAACCCATACATGCCCAAGAAACTGAAAAGATTGAAATATATGATTATGCAATTTTATTCCATGTTTGAAGACCAAGACATCCATTACCTAGTAACCTAATTTGAAGGATTTTAGATATCGAAATTTCCTGGGATAAAAAGAAATCAATAGTGATGAGAAGATGAGAAGGTCAGAAATGTTTTCATACTAAGCAATAAATTTGCATCAACATCAATAAATTGGCCTTTACGTGGTTAGACCGGGATGCGTGAGCTCTGTTTTGAGTTTGCTTTGATTTGAAGCATGTCTAGTTCCTTTTAGACTTGAGTTTTATTACAAACCCTAAAAAGATAGAGGACCCTAAGAAGATAGGGCACTGATGCAGTGCAAATAAAGTTGTTTGTTATCTTGATGACAAATGACCATTTGATCCAACCCTATTGGGGGTGAAAATCATTTATGTATCATAGACGAGTGAACAAATTCATTTGCTTTTCCCACCCCCTCACCATTTCCAAAAAAGAAAAGGTTCTTAGCTTGTGAGCTGATATGCGATTTCTTCTACTTGAATATATCAATAATTGTAACTACTTTTGCAGGATCAAGATCTTCAGGTGGTTCAAAGCCTCTTCATTGGACATCTTGCCTTAAAATAGCAGAGGATTTGGCTGCCGGATTGCTTTATATCCATCAAAATCCCGGTCTAACTCATGGAAATTTGAAATCCACCAATGTGCTATTGGGGTCCGAATTTGAGTCATGCCTCACGGATTATGGATTAACCCCATTTAGGAATCCAGACTCATTTGAGGAATCCAGTGCTTCTTCCCTCTTTTATAGGGCTCCTGAATGTTGTGATGTACGAAAGCCACTAACACAACAAGCTGATGTGTATAGCTATGGAGTCCTCTTGTTGGAGCTTCTGACTGGAAAGACTCCTTTCCAAGACCTAGTCCAAGAACATGGTTTGGACATACCTAGATGGGTACGATCAGTTCGAGAGGAGGAGACCGAGTCAGGTGATGACCCTGCATCTGGTAATGAGGCATCTGAGGAAAAACTTAGTGCTCTTTTAAACATTGCCATGGTATGTGTTTCTCTTGCACCTGAGAACCGCCCCGCCATGAGGGAAGTTTTGAAGATGATCAGAGAGGCGAGAGCGGAAGCACAACTGTCGTCCAATAGCAGTGATCATTCTCCCGGAAGATGGTCGGATACCGTCCAAAGCTTGTCGAGGGAAGATCATTCAAGCATATGAGTGGTTGATGAATCAAGCCTCCATACTTGTGTATTCTTTTGTTTCCCATTTAAATTTTTATGATTAGGTGATATTCAGCCATTGATTACCCAGGAATTGTTATGTTTTTTATTTTTATATGAGGGTTTTCATCTTCTCTTGTGATGGTGTAAACAGACTGCCAGGGAAACCTAGATATAGAGCTTTTCTCTGAGTATGATGTTATATAGGCCTTAATTTGGGCCTTGGTGGCTGTAGAACGGTGAAGTTGATCTAGGTGGTGAGGACTATAAACAAACCTACTAACATTTCCATCCAAACGAATCATTGCCTATCGCGTTTAGAGATCAATTTAATGTAATGACTATGAGATACTATAGAACAATCTCTAAACTAAAATACAAATATTTATATTGAATCTTAGTGTATTTATAGTTGTACCTAAAATTTGCACTGGGGTTAAATCATTCAATTTCCGAGCTAAAAAATAATAATATTTATTACTAATTATTATTAGTTATTATATTATATATTATATTACATATATTAAATTATATGATATGATTTTTAATTTTTAACATTAAATATTATTTATTATTTATTATATTATATTATATTATACAAAAGTATGAATAGTTGAGGAAAAGAAGAAAATCTTGAATTGATTTTCCAATCTTTGTGGTAATGTACAACTAATAAAAAGTTGATTCTTAGGAGTAAATTAGATTGCTTAACTTAGAAAATTTAACTAAATCCCTTCTATGGGATTGATTGATATAGATATGATTATGTAGATATCTTATTTTTTAGTGTTAGAGTATGTACTATATATGTATGTATATTCCTATCATTTTTCAATTAATTAAAAATTAATTTAAAGCTTTAGATTTATTCCACATTTTATATTATTTCTCTCAAATTATCTTTCTTATTAATTTGTGTGGTATCAGAGCCATAAATCATTTTCATCTTTGTAAAACCCGAAGGCATCATTTAAGCTATTTTTTTTATTCTTCTTGGAAAGGATTATTGGATGGAATCCTCTCCCTTCAATTAGTAAAGTTCTTTTTTAGAATCATGTTATGAGTAGACGCAGAGATTAGTCATGTTCGAAAGAAGAAAAGAAGAGCAGTGGCACGGGTGGTGTGACTCGAGAAACTTGATGGCAGATTCATGGAAAACCAGCAAATTGGGAGCAGAAATAGAAGTGGTCACAACCTTATGCCAATGAGGCATAAATGAGTTCTTTCAAAAACCAGATTAATTGCAATGATGAATTCCTAAGGTTGCTAATGTCCAATTCCACAGCTGGTATTCCTAATTGCTCATTAGCTTATACAGGTAGAAATCTGATCGCCCTATCTAGTGTCTTAAATTTTGCTCCATGGATCATAGACTCAGAAGCATTTGATCATATGACTAGCTAACCAAATTTATTTGTCTCATATATTCTACGTTTTGTGAATGAAAAAGTTAGAATTGCAGATGACAGTTTTTCACCTATTGCTAGCAAAGGTCTAGTTAAATTTTCTCAAAATATTAATCTTCAATCCGTACTTCATGTTCCTAAACTTGCTTGCAATTTGTTATTTGTCAGCAAACTCTCAGAGGATTCTACCTACTATGTTACCTTTTTTAAATCTCAGTGTATATTTCAGGACCAAATCTCAGGAAAGATTATTAGCAGTGCTAGAGAAATAAATGGACTCTACTAATTTGATGAGGATTTCTCAATTAATAAAAAAGCTCAAGGGCTTAGTAGTACTAATTCAACTTCTATTTCTGAACAAATAATGCGATGGCATCTTAAATTAGGCCATCCTAGTTTTCCTTATTTAAAACATTTGTTTCCTAAGTTTTAAAGGAGTTGATTGTTCTATGTTTCAGTGTGAAAATTGTCATTTATCTAAAGACCATCGTATTAAATTTGCTTCAAAACCTTATAGTTCGTTAAAACCATTTTACCTAATTCATAGTGATGTTTGGGGACCTTTAATGGTTACCACTTGGTCTTGACAAAGGTGGTTTGTAACATTCATTGATGATCACACTAGGTCATATTGGGCTTACTTACTAAGTAAGAAATCTAAAGTGGAAAAGCTTTTTAAATATTTTTATTGCATGATTGAAACTCAGTTCAAAACAAAAATTTGTATTTTTCAATCTGATAATGGAATAGAGTACTTTAATGAGTGTTTGGGATAATTTTTAAAGGAAAAAGATATTTTACATCAATCAACATGTCGTGATACTTCCTAGCAAAATGGAATTATCGAGAAAAAAAATAAACATCTACTTGAAGTAACTAGAGCTATTATGTTCTCTATTACAGTCCAAAATATCTTTTGGGGAGATGCTGTTTTAACTGCCACTTACTTGATTAATAGAATGTCAACCAATGTTTTGAAATTTCAAACACCTTTAAATACTCTGAAAAAATATTTTCCAACATGTCGTTTATACTCAGAGTTACCTTTAAAAGTATTTGTGTATGCTTGTTTTATTTACATTCCCCAAAGTCTTTGATCAAAATTAGATCCTAAGGCTAAAAAATGTATGTTCATAGGATATGCCCCAAATAAAAAGGGATACATAATTAAATCCTTTAACAAAGAAAACTCACATAAGTATGGATGTCTCTTTCATGGAAAATCAACCATATTTCAGCAAAAATCATCTCCAGGGGGAGAATAATAAGGAAGAAGATAATATTTGGAAGATTTCTAAACTACTATCGACTTTTTTTGAATCTCCAATTTACTTCGATAAAGAAACTAAAAAAACTAGTTTTCAACATAGTGAAAACAATGATCAGCTTAGTCAACCACTGCCGAGCATTGTTGAGTTAGAAAAAGGTGAAGAATTATTACAAATGACTCAACACAATCCAAACTCTGAACTTCAAGTTTATACTCGGAGAAAATCTCATAAAAATGATATGGATCCCATCATCTTATTATTTGTCATACTAAAAAATATCCAAGACCCATAAAGCTTTCTGTAAAAAATTTCTAACCTGTATTTACCTTGATCTATTCAGGACACTCTAAGTAATTTGGATTGGAAGTTCGTAGTTAAGGAGGAGATGAATGCTCTTGAAAAGAGTGGGACTTGGGAGATTGTGGAATTGCCGAGAGATAAGACCACTATTGGGTGCAAATGAATTTTCACTGTGAAGTGTAAAGCAGATGGAAGCATAGAAAGGTACAAGGTAAGACTTGTTGCTAAAAGATTCATTCAAACATGTGGTATTGACTACCATGAGACATTTTCTCTAGTTGCCAAAATAAACTCAATAAGAGTACTAGTCTCGTTAGCCGTGAACTCTGATTGGCCTCTACATCAGCTCGATGTGAAGAATGCTTTTATTAATGGTGCCTTAGAAGAAGAAGTATTTATGGATCTTCCACATGGGTTTGAAGAGAGACTCAGGACGAACAAGGTATGCAAACTAAAAAAAATCCTTATATGCTCTTAAACAATCTCCAAGTGCATGGTTTGAAAGGTTTGGAAGGGCATTGAAGAGCTATGGTTATACCCAAAGCCAAGCTAATCACACGATGTTCCATAGACACTCTAAAAATGGTAAAGTAGCTATTTTGATTGTGTATGTGGATGACATAATAATGACAGGTGATGACAATGCAGAGATAGAGGAACACAAAAAAAAATCGCACATGAATTTGAAATCAAATATTTAGGGGTTCTAAAATACTTTATGGCGATTGAATTTGCAAGATCAAAGGAAGGTATTTTTGTTAATCAATGAAAGTATGTATTAGACTTACTTGATGAAACAAGAATGCTGGGATGCAGAATAGCTAAAACACCAATAGGGCCCAACTTAAAATTACAACGTGCCAAAACTACAAATGTGATTGATAGAGAGAAATACCAAGTACTCGTGGGTAAGATCATCTATTTATCATATACTCGGCCCAATATAGCTTTCGTTGTGAGTGTGGTGAGTTAATTTATGCACTCACCTAGTTTAGAACACTTTGAAGCTGCCTACAGAATTTGGAGGTGCCTAAAAGGGACACCTGGAAAGGGATTACTCTTCAAGAAACGAGGACATCTACAGATAGGGGCCTATACAGATGCAGACTGGGCAGGAAGTATTATGGACAGACCATCAACACCAAGCTACTGCACATTTGTGGGTGGTAATCTTGTCACTTGGAGGAGCAAAAAATAAAATATGGTAGCCATAAGTAGTGTCGAAGTTGAGTTTTGTTCAGTAGCTCATGGAATATGTCAAGTGATATGGATAAAGAGACTGCTAGAAGACTTGAAGATCATTATTCCATCACCAATTAAAGTCTATTATGATAACAAAGCTAGAATTTCTATTGCTTACAACCTGGTCCTCCATAATAGAACAAAGTATGTAGAAGTGGATAAATATTTCATCAAGGAGAAACTTGATAATGGAATAGAGAAACTTGATAATGGAATAATTTGTATGCCATATATTCCAATAATTGATCAAGTTGTAGAAGTTCTTATGAAGGGGTTACATAAAAAGCAATTTAAAAGTCTAGTTAGCAAGCATGACATGGAAGATATCTTCATGCCAGCTTGAGGGAGAGTGTGGAAAAGAAGAAAATCTTGAATTGATTTCCCAGTCTTTATGGTAATGTACATCTAATAGAATGTTGATTCTTAAGAGTAAATTAGATTGCTTAAGTTATGAAAGTCAACTAAATCCCTTCTGTCATGTGATTGATTGATATAGATATGATTCTATAGATATCTTATTTTTTTAGTGCAAGAGTATGTACTATATATGTATGTGTATTCGTATCATTTTTCAATTAATTAAAAACTATTCCACATTTTATAATGTTTCTCTCAAATTATCTTTCTTATCAACTTTTAATACTTATACAAGTTTATTTGAGTTTTTTATTCGACTAAAATATTCTTATGATAGCATTATTACTAATGACAATCATGTAAATTAACTTTGTTGCTATCATGAATTTTGATTTTGATAATATCTTGAATTTAAAAAATATATTAATTTAAAATCTTGAACTTAATAAGATTTTATAAATTCATTTCTAAAATAAAATTTCTAAAATACATCTACTGGTATATGTATAAAGTTAATCTAAATAGATATATATCGGTGATATACTAAATTCATTGGCTTCTACTCATTCCTAACTATGAACATTACAATGATTCTTATAGGAAAACTATTAGAGTAGTGTCTGGCGCGTCAATTAGATTGACCGTCTTTTATACTCTTGTTTTCGTAAATCAATCTTTTCAAATCATATTAATAAAATAGACAATTTTCTTTATCTTTAATTACTTCTATTAATTAGATAAATTTCCTAAACCAAATTTAGCTACGGGGCATGCTCGCTCATTTGATGACGATCATCGAATATATCTTTAAGACTTTGGTCTTAAATTAATTCTGAGTCGAGGGTTTTCTAAGATGGGACATCAACAGCCCAATAGACTTGCGCATACAATGCATGCTCGCACGAGGAAGATGTCTTAGTTTATGGACATTGGCGTAGTGACACTAATGCATGTATGAGGATGCTTGTTAGAGAACAAGTACACTAAACAAATCTGCTAGAAATTCTTAATTGGAGACGTTGTCTGTTGAAATAAAAATTTTCATGTTACGATAGTACACGATTTGTAATGCCCAATTCTCAATTCTCTCCTACATAGCCAATAATAAGCATTTTGCATGAATATGCATCTAATCAATGTGTATTATTGAATTATGGCTTACAAATAGCATGATTGCACGAACATGAATAATTGTTATTATATGCTTTAGTTATGATTTAACATGCATTAGTACATGAAATATGAGATGAAACTTTTATTTCTTGATTTAACATATTCCTTAAGTGCTCTTTTTGCAGTAAAAAGCTTGATATCTCGGTTAAGGAAGATTGATGTGTTGAATGGCCATGAAATGAATTATTTGTATTGCTCCATATTAGTTATATGCTAAAGTGATTAATTGCCTAAATATTTACTTGAAATATGTTACATTTGGCTAACAACTAAAAGTATGCACAATTGTACAATTTGATTGGTTGGTTGACTAGGTTGCATAAAACTATTCTAAACCGTATTGCACTTGATTATAACACCAAAGCATCAATTTTTGTCATCTCCTTAGCCCATGAACATGGCTTTTGGCATGAGAAGACACCAAGCATGATGCAACCAATCATCACCCTCCACTTACCTCTCTTTGAAAGGTCAAAGAAATCATTTTCATCCATATTTCTTGTGGAAGCACCTAAAAAACGACCAGCCCTTATTCTCCTAAGTTTCTCCCAAATTTCTACACTCTCATACTCACAAAAGTTGAATTCAATCCATAGGAATCCATAGAACACAAGCTAGAACAAGTTTCCATCCTTTTAAGCTTGAAAACCGTTGATTTTGAAGCTTAAATCCAACTTAATCAAGGTATATTCTTTTTCAATGTTTCTTATGGTGAATTTGTAGTATCTTGGATGGTTACATGTTTTAATATGCTTTTGTATGATTGAAAACTTAAGTAAGTTACACTTGATGCCAAAACCAAGCTAGTTAAGCTAATTTTTAGCAAAATTGATAGTCTTGTGAAATTGTTTAATTTACTTGTTTCTATTGATTTTGTAATGCTTATATTGTGTTTGGAAGTTTCTTTGAATGATTGAAAATAATAACAATTAGTTTGCTTAATTGAAGGTTAGAATCAATTTAAGTTAGAATCAAGTTTACGTCATTTTAATTCGAATTGTGTTCATGTTTTAAGGGCTGCCCTAATAATTATGTTTGAATTATTAGTTATTTAATGGCTGCCCTAATGTTTAATATCTTGAATTAGTGGTAAAATATGGAGTATGTATTATTTTTAAGGTTATGTAATTGATATGTAATTTTTTACAAAAGATTGAAAAGTGTATATAAACTTTAACTAGAATAGACTAAATGATTTATAAAAAGGATATTAAATGGTACATGATTTGATTATGTTAGGCCTTTAACACATCCTATCTTCCAAAGAGATTGGCCTTTTCACCTAGCACAAAGTGGACTTGAGGTAAATTAAAGCTTTCATTTGCTGTATCACAAGAATCATATAATGTTTGTTCATATTTTAATGTGATTGTTGTTGTTTGTCAAATGATGTAATGTTTGATGCATTTATGTTTATGAAGCATTTATGTTTAAGAATATAATGAGGTTTTTGAAAAGGAAGTATGGTACTTGATTGATGGTCGGGTAGACAAGGACGCGGGAGGGACCGGCGGACCCAACAAATGGTGGCAAATACTTGAGGTTGAAAAACCGGTATAGAAAAGCCATAATTTATGAGATAGAATACGGCTAATACCTGAGGTTGAAAGATCAAGTATGGAAACCCCGTATTAGTTCTCTTATTGACCAATCATTATGAACAGGTTCCGAAAACTACGGTCTATCGCTGTTAGTTAGGTACCACACTTCAAGGGCCCTAAAGAATGATTTATGAATGAAAGTTATTAAATAGAATATTGCATTTAATGATTTATGAGATGTGCATATATGTTATTTGTTATTGCATCAGTCTCATCTTACTGAGCCTTTAGCTCATTAGATTCATGTGATGCAGGTGGAAATGTACATGTTTAGAGGTTGACTGAGTCTCTAGAGCAGCCGGACAGAGATTTGTTCATATGCCATGCTTCGACCTGTTTTGTAGTTTATTTTGAAAACTCTGTTTTGTTTTTAAATAAACCGCTCTGTTATGATTTTGTAAACAGATGTACTCAGATTTGATATATGTATATGGTGTGTTTAAAACGATTTAAGTTCTTTCTCTTATAGCTAAAAATGGGAACTTTTATTAAAAACCATAACTCTAGTAAAAATGAAAAAATTAACATTTCTTGACTTAACTGTATCAGCTTGTTTAGGCTCTGCAGTTAGGTTAAGGGGTGTTACAGTTTGTGGTATCAAAGCGGAGGTTTAGTCATTCCTGGAGACAGAAAAAGGCATATGAACACATCCTGGCTGGGAAACTTGGTCAACTACTTGTTTATTTGCCTTTATGTCTATTTGATTATATTTCACTCCATATTATTGTCATGATTATGCATTTATTATTGGCTAATGAATGGAATGAGATTGGGTAATGCATATCAGGTCATGGCACCAAAAAGGAAGATAATGGATGATCATGAGGGTAATCATAGTGTGGTGGACAATTTGACTGATCTCATTCAACAACAAACTAAAATGCATGGTGAACAGATACAACAATTGCTAGATATGCAACAAAGAACCCAAGAATAGAATCAGTGACTTCCTCCACCACGAGTTCGATAGGATCCTTCATAGGCTGTATATGAGAAGTTTAGAAAGATGGAACCGGTTGATTTTAATGATGGGTCTGATCCCATGGTTGCAGAGGAATGGGTGAAATCTTTGGACACTATCTTTGACTATATGCGAATTGATGATGCTGAGAAGGTACTTTGTGCAATTTTCTTGTTGAAGAATGATGCTAGAACTTGGTGGGAAGGAGCTAATGTACCATACATCGCTAGAGACAACAATGAGAAGATGGATCATTTCTTGAGGGGCCTTAATCCTGAAATTAGAAGAGATGTGAGAATGTCTTCAGTAACAGAGTTTAGAGAACTGATGGACAAGGCTTTGATGGCTGACTTTGATGAGAAAGAGATTGAGAAATTCCAACAACAAAAGAAGCAAGTATTCACTCCCAGAAATCCGAATCAGTGGAAGAAAGGAGAGCAAAAGTCAAACCAAGGGAATGAAAAGCGTCCTAAAGTTGGGCAGACTTCTTCTACAATTGAAAGGCCTAAATGTACTAAGTGTGGGAAGAATCATTTTGGGGAATGCTATAGTGGTACTAATCGTTGCTTTAAGTGTAAAAAGCCTGGACATATAGCAAAGGATTGCCCAAGAGTACAGGGAAAAGTTCAGGGGAGAGTGTATGCAATGACACAAGAACAAGCTGATGCAGATGCTTCCGTAGTCACAGGTACTATTTTAATTTCTGGGATACCTGCAATTGCATTGATAGATTTTGGATCTACGCATTCATTTGCATCATGTGCATTTGTGAGAAAATTGGGCATTACACCAGATTTATTAAAAGTAAGGTATAGTGTGACTATTCCATCTAGGGAAGAAATGGATTCCAACCAAATGTTAAGGGCTTGTTCTATTCAGATTAGTGATAGGACTCTCTATGCAGATCTTGTTGTTTTACCGATGCCAAATTTTGAGGTTATTCTAGGTATGAATTGGCTTACCAAATATCATGCAACAATTGATTGTAATAAGAAGATTATGATTTTTCAGTCACCTGGGGAAGAACAGTTTATGTTTAATGGTATCTCATTCTCATGGTCCTTACCAATTATATCTGCTTTGAAAGCTCAAAAGATGTTGAATAAAGGTTGTGTTGGATATTTGGCAAGTGTTCTGGACACCTCAGTTGAAGCACAATTAAAGCCAGAAAATGTAGATGTGGTTCAAGAATTTGTTGAGGTATTTCCAGATGATTTACCGGACTACCACCGAATCGAGAGATTGAATTTGTGATTGATGTTATGCCAGGAACTACTTCTATTTCTAAAGCACCATACCGAATGGCACCAACAGAATTGAAAGAGTTAAAAGTTCAATTGCAAGAATTGCTTGATAAGGGTTTTATTCACCCTAGTTATTCTCCTTGGGGAGCACCTGTGTTGTTCGTGAAAAAGAAGGATGGTACATTGTGGTTGTGCATTGATTATAGAGAGTTGAATAAGATAAGTGAAGAATAAGTATCCACTCCCAAGAATAGATGATTTGTTTGATCAATTGCAGGGAGCATCTGTATTTTCTAAGATTGATTTGCGTTCTGGGTATCATCAATTAAAGATCAAGAAAGAAGACATACCAAAGACTGCATTCCGAACAAGGTATGGACATTATGAATTTCTAGTGATGCCTTTCGGTTTAACCAATGCCCCTGCAGCTTTTATGGATCTAATGAATAGGGTGTTCAAGTAATATCTCGATAAATTTGTGATTGTGTTTATTGATGACATCCTAATTTATTCACGTGATAAAGAAGAGCACAAGGAACATTTGAAGATTGTGCTGTAAGTTCTTAATGAAAAACAGTTGTATGCTAAATTCAAGAAGTGTGAGTTTTGGCTTGAACAAGTGGTATTCCTTGGTCATGTAGTATCAAAGGATGGTATTTCTGTTGATTCGAGCAAGGTAGAAGCTGTCATTAAGTGGCCAACACCAACAAATGTATCAGAAGTAAGGAGTTTCTTGGGATTAGCAGGGTACTATCGACGATTTGTTCAGGGGTTTTCAAAGATAGCAACTCTAATGACAATGTTGACAAGAAAGAATGTGAAGTTCTTGTGGACCAATGCTTGTGAAAGAAGTTTTGAAGAACTAAAAAAAAATTGACTACAGCTCCTGTTCTTACCATTCCAACTGAAATTGGTGGATTCGTGGTGTACAGTGATGCTTCAAAAAATGGTTTGGGTGCTGTTTTAATGCAAAATGGGAAGGTTATTGCCTATGCTTTAAGGCAATTGAAGGAATATGAAAAGAATTATCCAACCCATGATTTGGAACTTGCTGCTGTGGTTTTTGCCTTGAAAATTTGGAGACATTATTTGTATGGTGAGAAGTGTGAGATATACACAGATCATAAGAGTTTGAAGTACTTCTTTACCCAAAAAGAGTTGAATATGAGACAAAGAAGATGGTTAGAACTTGTGAAGGATTATGATTGTGTGATCAACTATCATCCTGGTAAAGCGAATGTGGTTGCAGATACATTGAGCAGAAAATCCACGTCTTCTCTTTTTGTTATACAAAAGTCAATATTACTGGATTTGTAGAGATTAGAGCTTGAAATTGTACCTAAAGGAAAAAGTGTTTGTTGTCAGCCTTAGTGGTGAGACTTGTACTTCAAGATAGAATTAGAGAAGGTCAAAAGGTGGACACGCATTTGTGTAGATTGAAAAGAATGATTGAGGTTGGAAAGAGGCCAGACTTCTCTATTACTGATGATGGGATTATTCGATATAAAGGGAGACTGTGTGTGCCATTTGACAAGGCCATGAAAGGAGATATTTTAGAAGAAGCTCATACTACTCCTTACTCAGTACACCCAGGTAGCACAAAAATGTATAAGGACATACAACAACATTATTGGTGGCCTAAAATGAAGAGAGATATAAAATTTGAATGTCTAACTTGTCAACAAGTTAAGATTGAACATCAAAGACTATCAGGGTTGTTGAAGCCTTTGTTGATTCCAGAGTGGAAATGGGAGCACATTACAATGGACTTTGTGCTTGGATTACCTAACACAAAAAAGTATAATTCCATATGGGTGATTGTTGATAGATTAACTAAATCAACCCATTTTCTTCCAGTGAAATCCACATACAATATGGACCAGTATGCTCAACAATATATTAAAGAGATAGTCAGGTTACATGGGGTACCAGTTTCAATAGTGTCTGATAGAGATCCTAAGTTTACATCTACATTTTGGAAGAGCTTACACAGTGCCATGGGAACAAAACTTGCATTCAGTACAACATTTCATCCACAAAGTGATGGGCAATCAGAAAGGGTTATTCAGATATTAGAGGATATGTTAAGAGCTTGTGTGCTATATTTTCAAGGGAGTTGGGATGCAAAGCTTCCATTAGTGGAGTTTACTTATAATAATATCTACCAATCAATAATTGGAATGGCGCCTTATGAAGCATTGTATGGAAGGAAATGTAGATCTCCAGTTCATTGGGATGAAGTTGGAGAACGAAGCCTACTTGGTCCAGAAATAGTTCAACATACCGCTAAGGTAGTGGAGAAGATACGAGAGAGAATGAAGATTGCGCAGAGTAGATAGAAAAGTTATGTAGATAAACGGAGAAAAGATCTAGAGTTTGCCATTGGGGATCATGTGTTCTTAAAAGTAGCTCCCATGAAAGGTGTTATGAGATTTGGAAAGAAAGGAAAACTCAGCCCAAGGTATGTCGGCACATTCGAGATTCTCGAAAGAGTTGGTGATAAAGCTTATAGAGTGGCCTTACCTCCATCATTCTCTACTGTTCACAATATTTTCCATGTGTCTATGTTGAGAAAGTACATTTCAAACCCTTCTCATGTGTTGAGTTATGAACCGTTGGAATTGACTCATGATTTAGCCTATGAAGAGAAACCAGTGCAAATTCTAGATCAGAAAGAAAAAGAGTTGAGAACAAAAAAGATTCGACTTGTTAAAGTATTATGGAGGAATCATTCTGTAGAAGAGGCCACATGGGAAAGAGAAGAAGAAATGCAGAGCAAGTATCCGGAATTATTTGGTACGTCAAATTTCGAGGACAAAATTTTGTAAGGAAGGAAAGATTGTAATGCTCAATTCTCAATTATCTCCTACATAGCCAATAATAAGCATTTTGCCTGAATATGCATCTAATCAATGTGTATTATTGAATTATGGCTTACAAATAGCATGATTGCACGAACATGAATAATTGTTATTATATGCTTCAGTTATGATTTAACATGCATTAGTACATGAAATATGAGATCAAACTTTCATTTCTTGATTTAACATATTCCTTAAGTGCCCTTTTTACAGTGAAAAGCTCGATATCTCGGTTAAGGAAGATTGATGTGTGAATGAATGAAATGAATTATTTGTATTGCTCCATATTAGTTATATGCTAAAGTGATTAATTGCCTAAATATTTACTTGAAATATGTTACATTTGGCTAACAACTAAAAGTATGCACAATGGTGCAATTTGATTGGTTGGTTGACTAAGTTGCATAAAACCATTCTAAACCGTATTGCACTTTATTATAACACCAAAGCATCAATTTTTGTCATCTCCTTAGCCCATGAACGTGGCTTTTGGCATGAGAAGACACCAAGCATGATGCAACCAATCATCACCCTCCACTTACCTCTCTTTGAAAGGTTAAAAGAAATCATTTTCATCCATATTTCTTGTGGAAGCACCTAAAAAACGACCAGCCCTTATTCTCCTAAGTTTCTCCCAAATTTCTACACTCTCATACTCACAAAATTTGAATTCAATCCATAGGAATCCATAGAACACAAGCTAGAACAAGTTTCCATCCTTTTAAACTTGAAAACCGTTGATTTTGAAGCTTAAATCCAACTTAATCAAGGTATATTCTTTTTCAATGTTTCTTATGATGAATTTGTAGTATCTTGGATGGTTACATGTTTTAGTATGCTTTTGTATGATTGAAAACTTAAGTAAGTTACACTTGAAGCCAAAACCAAGCTAGTTAAGCTAATTTTTAGCAAAATTGATAGTCTTGTGAAATTGTTTAATTTACTTGTTTCTATTGATTTTGTAATGCTTATATTGTGTTTGGAAGTTTCTTTAAATAATTGAAAACAATAGCAATTAGTTTGCTTAATTGAAGGTTAGAATCAATTTAAGTTAGAATCAAGTTTACGTCATTTTAATTCGGATTGTGTTCATGTTTTAGGGGCTGCCCTAATAATTATGTTTGAATTATTAGTTATTTAATGGCTGCTCTAATGTTTAATGTCTTGAATTAGTAGTAAAATATAGAGAATGCATTGTTTTTAAGGTTATGTAATTGATATGTAATTCTTTACAAAAGATTGAAAAGTGTATATAAACTTTAACTAGAATAGACTAAATGATTTATAAAAAGGATATTAAATGGTACATGATTTGATTATGTTAGGCCTTTAACACATCCTATCTTCCAAAGAGATTGGCCTTTTCACCTAGCACAAAGTGGACTTGAGGTAAGTTGAAACTTTCATTTGCTGTATCACAAGAATCATATAATGTTTGTTCATGTTTTAATGTGATTGTTGTTGTTTGTCAAATGATGTAATATTTGATGCATTTATGATTTATGAAGCATTTACGTTTAAGAATATAATGAGATTTTTGAAAAGGAAGTATGGTACTTGATTGATGGTCAGATAGACAAGGGACGCGGGAGGGACCGATGGACCCGACAAATGGTGGCAAATACTTGAGGTTGAAAAACCGGTATAGGAAAGCCACAATTTATGAGATAGAATACAGTTAATACCTGAGGTTGAAAAACCAAGTATGGGAAACCCGTATTAGTTCTCTTATTGGCCAATCATTATGAACAGGTTCTGAAAACTACGGTCTATCGCTGTTAGTTAGGTACCACACTTCAAGGGCCCTAAAGAATGATTTATGAATGAAAGTTATTAAATAGAATATTGCATTTAATGATTTATGAGATGTGCATATATGTTATTTGTTATTGCATCAATTTTATCTTACTGAGCCTTTAGCTCATTAGATTCATGTGATGCAGGTGGAAATGTACAGGTTTAGAGGTTGACTGAGTCTCTAGAGCGGCCGGACAGAGATTTGTTCATATGCCATGCTTCGACCTGTTTTGTAGTTTATTTTGAAAACTCTGTTTTATTTTTAAATAAGCCGCTATGTTATGATTTTGTAAACAGATGTACTCAGATTTGATATATGTATATGGTGTGTTTAAAACGATTTAAGTTCTTTCTCTTATAGCTAAAAATGGGAACTTTTATTAAAAACCTTAACTTTAGTAAAGATGAAAAAATTAACATTTCTTGACTTAACTGTATCAGCTTGTTTAGGCTCTGCAGTTAGGTTAAGGGGTGTCACACGATTAGTCCTTGGACTCGAGTCACCATGGTAGCTTTGCGCATGTCGTGTTCCATCTTGATGTATCTTTTGATTGCCTGACACTCACAAGGGCACCATTAGATGTTTCATTGAAATGTATGGAGGTTAATGAGTGGCCAATAAAAGATCCGTCACTTGTTTGACATAACAAGTGAATCTCCTATGTTTACAAAGTTTAAAACTCAAAAGTCCTTGAACAAGGCAGGATGAATATTGGACGGGGTTTACTAATGATTCATCATGTATCATTGCAACTTAAAATAAAATTATAGTTATTGAATCAATTAGGATTTTGACTTGTAATCCATGTCCTAGACTGAATCGGGAGATTAGTTGATGGAAGGACCTTACGTGTATGGTACTCGTAATTGAAATAGGTTTACTCGCTAATTCACCGAAGACTAGGTAGTCATATACACTTGTTAGGTGTTTCCATGACTTGTGAGATTCTTGGAATTAAGGAGTTAATTCCAAGTGGATTAATTAATCATAATAATTGTTATTCATAAGTTGTAAATATTGTAAGCCCACTGCTAGCGTAGTTGTGAACTTAAAGGGTTATACATAATTTGGTATGGAACATTTCTAACTTAGGAATTGATCCAAGGAGTAGGATCCAATTAATTAATGGAGATTAATTAATTGAGGCTTAAATTAATTCAAAGAGTTGTATTAGTTATTCAATTAAATAATTAGATTATTTAATTGGACTTAATAAGATTAGAAAATCCAATTGGAGCGGATCAATTATTTGATTGGATCAATTAATTGTGTGGATCATAAATTAATTGATTGTTAAATTAGTTTACTCAATTGAATAATTAAATTATTTAATTGAGTCTATTTTAATTAGATGGGATAGATGAAATTAATTAATTGAATTTGAGATTAAACAATTAATTTGATTAATTGTAGGAAGTTCAATTTAAAAAGGCCTATTAGTAGAGGCCCACAAGAGTTGGAGTAAAGATGGAGATCCAAGAATGAAAACTTCTTGGAAATTATCTAATTAAATTAGATAATACTAATTATCTTTTCATATCTTTAGAAGATAAGAAGGAATAGAGTTGGAGATTTTTGGGGGATCTTGTGATCAACCAAAAATCCTCCAACCACTATGCAAAAATACTAATGAGACTCTTGAAATTTGCAGAGAATGATATTGGAAATTGCGAGAACGATAAAGTCGCATTGGATCTGGGGTGATTCTATAATTCTTGTGGTATGAATGTTTAAAAAATTTTATTTTCCATTGCGCACACCCCACGATCAAGCGAACCCAATATGGTATCAGTGTTAAAGTAAGATACCCAACTCCCCAATTTGATTGAGTGTATTGTACTAATTTTCTTTTATAAAGACAATCTTATTGGGAATCATATTAATAAAAAAACTATTTTGTTTATCTTATGACATGCATGTTTTATTTATGCATATTATATAAAGTTCTTAGACCAAATTTAGCTATGGGGCATGGTCGCGCATATGATGGAGATCATTGAATATGTCTTTAAGGATTTGGTCTTAAATAAGTTTCGAGTCGAGAGCTTTTTAAGATGGGACATCAAATAACTTAGTAAGACTCACACATATGATACATGCTCATAAGACGATGATGTCGCATTCCATAAGTATTAGCGTAGAGAAGCAAGTACATATATGTAGGTGCCTGTTAGGGAACAAGTACACTGAACATGGCTCACAAGAAATTCTTAGCTGGAGGCTTTGTCTGTCGAAATAAAAATTTTTGTGTTGCAATAGTACACGGCTAGTCCTCGGACTTGAGGCACGATGATAGCCTTATATGCATCCTGCAGCACTTTGATATATCTTTTGATTGCTTGACAATTACAAAAGGGGTATGTTGGGTGTTGCACTAGTATGCATGAAGGTTTGTTAGTAGCCAATATAGAATTCAACACTTGTCTTTTTAAATAAGAGAATCTCCTGTGTTTTCATACTTCGTGATTCAAAGATCTTGGCCAAGGCAGGATGAATCATGATTCATCAGGAATTATTGGAACTTGAAATGGGATCACAGTTATTGAATTATTTAACGTTTTGACTTATAATCTATGACCTAAATTCAATTGGGAGATTAGTATTCGTGAAATATTTTGCAAACCGCAAGTGCACGGTATCAAGTTTTAATACAATTGTGAGTTAAGTATCGTATTCACAAAGATTGTAATAAAAAATTGCACCAAGTATTGTAGTTCAAATATTCCTAATTTTATCTAGAAAATCAAGTGATGATTGGTAAACAAAATTAGAATAAGATAAAAATTGCAAAGATAAAACTAAAGTTCTTAGAAGTAATACAACAAACACTTTATGAACAAGAAATTCTAGAGGAATGACTCACTTAATTACCACCGATGTTCTTTCTTTCAAAATATATCAATTTAAGTCAACAACACATGTAAGTTAAGAATTCCTAAGCTCATCAATTCCCTCTCTCGAGTGCAGGGGAGAGTATATGCAATAACATAAGAATAAGCTGATGCAGATGCTTCCGTAGTCACAGGTACTATTTTAATTTCTAGGATACCTACAATTGCATTGATATATTTAGGATCTACACATTCATTTTCATCTGGTGCATTTGTGAGAAAATTGGGCATTACACCAGATTTATTAAACATAAGGTATAGTGTGACAGTACTATCTGGGGAAGAAATAGATTCCAACCAAATGTTAAGGGTCTGTTCTATTCAGATTGGAGATATGACTCTATGCAGATCTCGTTATTTTACCGACACCAAATTTTGAGGTTATTTTGGTATGGATTGGCTCACCAAATATCATGCAACAATTGATTGTAACAAGAAAATTATGATTTTTCAGCCACCTGGAGAAGAACAATTTATATTTAGTGGTACCTCATTCTCATGGTCCTTACCAATTATAACTGCTTTGAAAGCTCAAAAGATATTGAATAAAGGTTCTGTTGGATATTTGGCAAGTGTCCTGGACACTTCGGTCGAAGCACAATTGAAGCTAGAAAATGTAGATGTGGTTCAAGAATTTCTTGAGGTATTTCCAGATAATTTATCGGAATTGCCATCGGATCGAGAGATTAAATTTATGATTGATGTTATGCCAGGGACTACTCCTATTTCTAAAGCACCATACCAAATGACACCAACAGAGTTGAAAGAGTTAAAAGTTCAATTGCAAGAATTGCTTGATAAGGTTTTATTCACCCTAGTTATTCTCCTTGGGGAGCACCTGTGTTGTTCGTGAAAAAAAAGAGGGTACATTGCGGTTGTGCATTGATTATAGAGAGTTAAATAAAGTAACAGTCAAGAATAAGTACCCACTTCCAAAAATTGATGATTTGTTTGATCAATTGCAAGAAGCATCAGTATTTTATAAGATTGATTTACGCTTTGGGTATCATCAATTAAAGATCAAGGAAGAAGACATACAAAAGACTGCATTTCGAACAAGGTATGGACATTATGAATTTCTAGTAATGCCTTTCAGTTTAACCAATGCCCCTGCAAATTTTATGGATCTAATGAATAGGGTGTTCAAGTAATATCTCGATAAATTTGTGATTGTGTTTATTGATGACATCCTAATTTATTCATGGGATAAAGAAGAGCACAAAGAACATTTGAAGATGGTGCTACAAGTTCTTAAGGAAAAATAGTTATATGCTAAATTCAAGAAGTGCGAATTTTGGCTTGAGCAAGTGGTATTCCTAGGTTATGTAATATCCAAGAATGGTATTTCGGTTTATATGGGCAAGGTAGAAGCTGTCATTAAGTGGCCAACACCAACAAATGTATAAGAAATAAGGAGTTTCTTGGGATTAGCAGGGTACTATCGATGATTTGTTCAGGGGTTTTCAAAGATAACAACTCCATTGACAATGTTGACAAGAAAGAATGTAAAGTTCTTGTGGACCGATGCTTATGAAAGAAGTTTTTAGGAATTGAAACATAAATTGACTACAGCTTCTGTTCTTACAATTCCAACAGGAACTGGTGGATTTGTGGTGCATAACGACGCTTTAAAAAATGATTTGGGTGCTGTTTTGATGCAAAATCGGAAGGTTATTGCCTATGTATCAAGGCATTTGAAGGAATATGAAAAGAATTATCCAACCCATGATTTGGAACTTACTGCTGTGGTTTTTGCTTTGAAAATCTGAAGATATTATTTGTATGGTGAGAAGTGTGAGAATTATACAAATCACAAAAGTTTGAAGCATTTCTTTACCCAAAAGGAACTGGATATGTGTAACACCCCTTAACCTAACTGCAGAGCCTAAACAAGCTGATACAATTAAGTCAATAAATGTTAATTTTTCATCATGACTAGAGTTATGGTTTTTAATAAAAGTTCCCATTTTTAGCTATAAGAGAAAGAGCTTAAATTGTTTTAAACACACCATATACATATATCAAAACTGAGTACAACTGTTTACAAAACCATAACAGAGCGGCTTATTTAAAAACAAAATAGAGTTTTCAAAATATGATACAAAACAGCTCGAAGCATGGCATATGAACAAATCTCTGTCCGGCCGCTCTAGAGACTCAGTCAACCTCTAAACCTGTACATTTCTATCTGCATCACATGAATCTAATGAGCTAAAGGCTTAGTAAGGTGAAACTAATGCAATAACAAATAGCGTACATACAAATCACATAAATGATTAAATGCAGTATTCAATTTAATAACTTTCTTTCATAAATCATTCTTTAGGGCCCTTGAAGTGTGGTACCTAACTAATAGCGATAGACCGTGGTTTTCAAAACCTGTTCATAATGATTGGCCAATAAGAGAACTAATACGAGGTTTCCATACTTGGTCTTTCAACCTCAGGTATTAGCTGTATTCTATCTCATTCATTGTGGCTTTCCTATACTGATTTTTCAACCTCAAGTATTTGCCACCATTTGTTGGGTTCGTCGGTCCCTCCCGCGTCATTTGTCTACCCGACCATCAATCAAGTACCATACTTCCTTTTCAAAAACCTCATTATATTCTTAATAGTATCATGCTTCATGAACCATAAATGCATCAAACATTACATTATTTGACAAATAATAACAATCACATTAAAACATGAACAACATTATATGATTCTTGTGATACATCAAATGAAAGCTTCAACTTACCTCAAGTCCACTTTGTGGCAAGTGAAAAGACCAATCTCTTTGGAAGATAGGATGTGTTAAAAGGCCTAACACAATCAAATCATGTACCATTTAATATCCTTTTTATTAATTATTTAGTCTATTCTAGTTAAAGTTCATATACACTTTTCAATCTTTTGTAAATAATTCCATATCAATTACATAACCTTAAAAATAATGCATACTCCATATTTTACTACTAATTCAAGACATTAAACATTAGGGCAACCATTAAATAACTAATAATTCAAACATAATTATTAGGACAGCCCCTAAAACATGAACATAATCCGAATTAAAATGACGTAAACTTGATTCTAACTTAAATTGATTCTAACCTTCAATTAAGCAAACTAATTGCTATTGTTCACAATCATTTATAGGTACCTTCAAACACAATATAAGCATTACAAAATCAATAGAAATAAGTAAATTAAACAATTTCACAAGACTATCAATTTTGCTAAAAACTAGCTTAATTAACTTGGTTTTGACTTCAAGTGTAACTTACTTAAATTTTCAATCATACAAAAACATACTAAAACATGTAACCATCCAAGATACTACAAATTTATCATAAGAAACATTGAAAAAGAATATACCTTGATTAAGTTGGAATTAAGCTTCAAAATCAACGGTTTTCTAGCTTAAAAAGGGTGGAACTTGTTCTAGTTTGTGTTCTATGAATTCCTATGGATTGAATTCAATTTTTGTGAGCATAAGAGTGTAGAAATTTGGGAGAAACTTAGGAGAATAAGGATTGGTCATTTTTGAGGTGTTTCCACAAGAAATATGGATGAAAATGATTTATTTGACCTTTCAAAGAGAGGTAAGTGGAGGGTGATGATTGGTTGCATCATGCTTGGTGTCTTCTCATGCCAAAAGCCACATTCATGGGCTAAGGAGATGACAAAAATTGATGCTTTGGTGTTATAATCAAGTGCAATGCGGTTTAGAATAGTTTTATGCAACCTAGTCAACCAACCAAAGCTCAACAATGATTTGTAGGTTGACTAGGTTGCATGAAATTATTTTAAACCACATTACACTTGATTATAACACCAAAGCATCAATTTTTGTCATTTCCCTAGCCCATAAACATTGCTTTTGGCATGAGAAGACACCATGCATGATGCAACCAATCATCACCCTCAACTTATCTCTATTTGAAATGTCAAACAAGTCATTTTTAGCCTTATTTTCTTGTGGAAGCTCCTAAAAAATGACCAGCCTTCTTCTCCAAAGCTTCTCGCAAATTTCTACACTCTCTTACTCACAAGAATTAAATTCAATCCATAGAAATCTATAGAACACAAACTAGAACAAGTTTCCACCTTTTTAAGTTTGAAAACCTTTGATTTTGAAGCTTAATTCCAATTTAATCAAGGTATATTCTTTCTCAATGTTTGTTATGAAAACACAAGTGGGATAGACTTGGAGCCAAAACTAAGCTAGTTAAACTAGTTTTTAGCAAAATTAATAGTCTTGTGAAATATGCTTAATTTACTTGTTTCTCTTGATTTTGTAATACTTATATTGTGTTTGAAAGTGCCTACAAACAATTGTGAATAGTAGCAATTAGGTTGCTTAATTGAAGGTTAGAATCAATTTAAGTTAGAATCGAGTTTAAGTCATGTTAATTTAGATTGTGTTCAAGTTTTATGGGCTGCCCTAATAATTATGTTTGAATTATTAGTTATTTAATAACTGCCCTAATGTTTAATGACTTGAATTAGTGGAAAAATATAGAGTATGCATTATTTTTGAGGTCATGTAATTGATATGGAATTGTTTACAAAGGATGTGTATATGATTTTAATTAGAATAGATTATGTGATTTATTAAAAGAATATTGAAAGGTACATGATTTGATTATGTTAGGCCTTTAACACATTCTATCTTCCAAAGAGATTAACCTTTTCACTTAGCTTAAAGTGGACTTGAGGTAAGTTGAAACTTTCATTTGCTGCATCACAAAAATCATATAATGTTGTTCATGTTTAAATGTGATTGTCATTATTTGTCAAGTGAAGTAATGTTTGATGCATTCATGGTTTATGAGACATGATACTACTAAAAGTATAATGAGGTTTTTGAAAAAGAAGTATGGTACTTGATTGATGGTCGGGTAGATAAGGGACCCGGGAGGGACCGACGGACCCAATAAATGGTGGTAAATATTTGAGGTTGAAAAATCGGTATAGGGAAGCCACAATGAATAAGACAGAATATGACTAATAGTTAAGGCTGAAAGACCAAGTATGAAAACCCCGTATTATTTCTCTTATTGGCTAATCATTATGAACAGGTTCCAAAAAACCACGGTCTATTACTATTAGTTTGGTACCACCCTTCAATGGCCCTAAAGAATGATTTATGAATGAAAGTTATTAAATTGAATAATCCATTTAATCATTTATGTGATTTCCATGTACGCTATTTGTTATTACATCAATTTCACCTTACTGAGCCTTTGACTCATTAGATTCATCTGATGCAGGTGAAAATGTACCGGTTTAGAGGTTGACTGAGTCTCTAGAGTGGTCAGATAAATATTTGTTCATATACCATGCTTCGAGCTGTTTTTTACTTCTCTAGGTTTAGTTATGTGTACCTTTTAAGGTACAAGTCTGAAGTATTTGAAAAGTTCAAAGAATTCAGAACTGAAGTAGAGAAACATACTGGCTTAAGTATAAAGACTCTTCGATTTGATCGAGAGGTGAATACTTAAGCACAGAGTTTTTGGATTATCTAAAAGAGAATGAGATTCTCTCACAGTGAACTCCTCCTGCTATCCACAACTCAACGGAGTTGCAGAATGCAGGAATCAAACCTTGTTGGACATGGTTCGATCTATGATGAGCTTTACTACATTACCTCTTTCTTTCTGGGGCTATGGCTTGGAAATGACGGCATACCTATTAAATAGGGTGCCATCTTAAGTCGTGCCCAAAACACCATATGAGATGTGGTGTAGAAAGATACTTTCCTACAAATACCTTAGGGTATGGGGGTGTGCTGCTTATGTGAAGCAGCAAGTGGGAGATAAGTTGGATATGAGATCCAGCTTATTCAAGTTTGTGGGGTATCCAAAGGAGTCTATTAAATACAATTTCTACGACACCTCGAAACAAAGAGTGTTTGTTTAAGGGAATGCCACATTCCTTGAAGAATAATTTCTTTTAGAGAGAAGTGGCAAAGTCGTGGAACTTGAAGAAATTCAAGAACCACATAACACCCTAATTGTCGTAGTAGATATCACACCAGCTGATGGTGGTGCTATGAGGCACAACCTCTTTGAAGATCCAAAAGGGTCTCAAGTGTACTTAGGAAGTACAACTTGTTGTTAGAGAACAAAGAAGAGGGACCCCCATTGGATAATGATCCAAGAAGCTATGGAGAGGCGATTTATGACATCGACTCAGAGAAGTGGCAAGAAGTTATGCAATTTGAGATAGACTCCATGTACTCCAATGAGGTATAGACCTTGGGGGACCCATCACAGGGAATTGTTCCCATTGGCTGTAAATGGGTCTACAAGTGGAAGCTCGAAGTAGATGGAGAGTTAGCGACCTATAAGGCACGACTGGTAGCAAAAGGTTATACTTAGAAGCATGGAATTGATTATGAGGAAGCTTTTTCACTAGTAGCTATGCTTAAATCCATTCGGATACTACTAGTCATATCTGCATATTATGACTATGAGATATAGCAAATGGATGCGAAGATCGCTTTTTTTAATAGAAACATTAAGGAAAAGATCTATATGAAGTAGCTGGAAGTCTTCATATCCAGTGGGAATGAGCAAAAAGTTTGGAAGCTCCAAAGATCCATATGGACTCAAACAAGCTTCGAGGAGTTGGAACATCCGGTTTGATGAAATAATCAAAACATTTGATTTTCATAATAACTCGAATGAACTATATGTCTACAAGAAGGTTAGTAGGAGTGCAATTACATTTGTTGTGCTCTACGTTGATGATGTCCTACTCATTAGGAATGATGTAGGGATGTTGCAGTCAACGAGGACTTAGTTATCTAATCAGTTTTTCATAAAGGACTTGGGAGATGCATCTTTTATCATAGGGATAAAGATCTATAGAGATAGATCCAAAAGAATGATTGAATTGTCCCAGTCTATGTACATAGACAAAGTGATAAAAAAGTTTAGTATGGAGGAATCCAAGAGAGGATTCCTGCCTATGAGTCATAGGGTTTCACTGTAACATCCCCATATAGATATAATAATTTTGACATGATAATTCTTGTATGCATGTACAATTTTTTTTATTTTATTTTTCCTGTAACAATATAATAAATAATAAATTATTTTTCTCACTCACAAACTAATATATATATACCTGCAAAGGACCCATAACAACCATAATATTTATACACCCATGTACAGAAAAGTTTTAAAAGTAACACGCAGTACAAATCCCAAAACCTAATACAATAAACTCCAAAATCAAATAGGTTAACAACCAGTCCAACAGGTCGTCATCCATGTACACTAATCCTCAGAACCTGTAGGAGCTCCAGCCGCTCGCTCAGTAAGTCCATGGCTTCAAGTATCATCAAACTCACCTACAATGCATGAACTACGTGAGCTAATGCTCAGTAAATGAAAATCATGCATGCTGAAGGGGATAATCCAACATAAATGCAATGCATTTCTATGAGATCATGATAAGAATGCGAACTCATGCATCAAAATCATTTCATTCAAAATCATTTTCCATCACTGGGCCCTTGGCCCACGTACTATGTATCGGATAGAGCTCTCGACAATATCAATAATCACATGGCCATAAACAGATCGACACAGTCTGGGGGCCATCTCCTGGGATCACTAAAGGTCCACCCCCTGTCTTCCCCTGTGACCGTCCAGAAGTATTCCCACCAGCGGCGTCAATAAGGGCACAGTCAAGTGGTCCACCCTCTCGTGACCACTAGAGGCACACCCCCTGTCCACCTCTGTGATCCTCCGAAAAGTAATACTCGCGACGCCCCAAATATCATATAAATAAGCCACACATGGGCCTCGGTACACTAGTAATGGCCAACCAAAATATTTTCTTTCTAAAAATAATGTTATGCATGCAAAATCTCATCTGTGAGCACGTATTATGCATGCACGTGTAAATATTGATGAATGACATATTCAATGACACAGTGAATCACATATCCTGTCATCCAAACAACGTACGCACTATAAGATATTTATGATACTCATCAAGACACAAGGATCACATTTAATATAAATAAGTCAAGAAATACTATGCCCATGCATTGTAGTTGCAAATGGATTTTCACTTACCTTCCACCTTTGATATTCTACTGAAGGTTAACAAGATTCTCCTCCCTAATCTTAGATATAAGGCTGCCTGTAAAAGTATAACGTATTAATTTTTATTCTTAATCAATGGGTTTCTATATCAAATCTCATAAGGGGTCTTAAATCTTAAATTTAATTAAATAACAATCAAGCCTTAAAATTTATACTCACACCAATTAGAACCTTTTAAATACCTTAATTTCTCATCTCGAATTTATTTTAATATTATCTAATTGATGTGTTATAATCCCCGTAACAAATTCCTCAATTAAATTAGCTCTTTCATCCAATTAATACAAGATAATAAAATTAAATCTTTGTAACTAATTTCGAATTAAAAGTGCATATTAATTATTATCTCACAAGAAGATAACTAGTTAATTTGAATCAAAACTTTCTTTCAAATTAGAAATAAACGGCATAAATATATATTTTTATCCGTACAAAAATAAGAAGGGACTTACCTAAAATTTTCTCAAATTTCTACGGTAGAAATTTGTTCGCGCTATTTCTTCTTCCGCCCTTTTTTTTTTTCTTTTCTTCTCTTTTCCTTTCCTTTTCTTTGCTGCCGTGCGGACGTGTGTGTGTGGTGCGTGTTAATACATATTTCTTTTTCTTTATTTGCTGTGGTGCAGACGTGTGTTAACATATATAATTATAGCTTAACAATTAAGAAACATAATATAATATATTATAACTTATGTATACTTATCTACTACAACATGTTATAACATATCTGTAATATATTATACACTACAAGTGGTACACGCATATATGCATATATATATATGTATGTAAATTATGGTATCATTTGTTTTATACTCCACATATATACTTATATATATATTTCGTACATCTATACATATATATATATATGTATGTATATATATTATATTTTTATACGTATAATTAGTATATAATATTTTGATGTTTATTTATAAACCCCCAAGTTTATTTCTAGTAAGAATTTACAATCTCTTAATTAATATGATAATGTTCTTATTATTATTATTACTATCATTATTTTCTCCCTAATTAATTTATTTGTATAGTTTATCCTACACCGATAAACACAACGATGCCACCTTTCACTTACGTGTATCATAATGTTATCTGATAGTTGACACCTAAATTCTCATATTTTAGTACCAACTCAACCAATTAGGTTATAAAATCTAGAAACTAATATCGGTGATAACTTTAAAAGTTTAATTATTAAATGCTGTATAAAATATAATGTATTATAAAATATCAATTAAAATGCAATGACACATACGTAGCATAAAATGCATGAATTATATTGACCAGGTGAGTTGTGTGAGGTTCGGGTATTACATTCACTCTCAAAGGTTATGTCTCCTAAGATAAGTGAAGAGAGAGAAATGATGGCTCACATACCTTATGCTTCCGCAATAGGGAGCATAATATATGTAATGTTATGTACAAGGCCTGATATAGCACATGCTTTGAGTGTCACGAGCAGATATCAGTCCAATCAAGGGGAAGAACACTGGAAAGCCATTAAGATGATCCTCATGTACTTGAGAAGGACTAAGGATATCTATTATATTAAATAAATCCAAGTGGCAGATTTTTATCCCAACAAAATCGGTGACTAAATTTATTTATTTATAAATATGTTAATTAAATAAATCATATTTATTTAATTTATTCTCTTCATATTTTAGTGGGCTTCTTATGTGATCCACATTAATTTTTGGGCTTGGACTTAAAAATTCACAAATCAATCTAATTGATTTAATCCCAAATTAATCAATCTAATTGATTAATTTGATTTACTCCATTTGGGTTTCCTAACCAAATTAGGTCTAATTAAATAATCTAATTACTTAATTAAATAATTTAATTTAACCATTCAATCAAATAGAACCCTTAATTAATTAATTAATCAATATTAATTAATTAATTCTCAACCATTGGATAAATCCAAAAATTAGAAATGTTACTTTCCATAAAGATGTGTGACCTTCTTAGGTTCACTACTTGGGCTTGGAATATTTGCAATTTACGAATAATAATTATTCTAATTAATTAATCTAATTAATTAATCCGCTTTGAAATTAACTCCTTAATTCCAAAACTTCACTATCCATGAAAACACCTAACAAGTAATCATGTCAAACTAGTCTTTGATGAAATAATGAGTAAACCTATTTCAGTTGCGATTACCATACACGTACGGTCCTTTCAACAGCTAATCTCCCGATTGAATATAGGGCATGAATTATAAGTCGAAACCCCAAATGATTCAATAATTGTGATCCCATTTCAAGTTCCAATGATTTCTGATGAATCATGGTTCATCCTGCCTTGGCCAAGGTCTTTGAATCACAAACTATGAAAACATAGGAGATTCTCTTGTTTAAAAAGACAAGTGCCGAATTATATGTTGGTTACTCACAAACCTCCATGCACACCATTGCAACACCCAACATACCCCATTTGTGATTATTAAACAATCAGAAGATATATCAAAATGTTGCAAGATGCACACAAGGCAACCATCGTGCCTCAAGTTCGAGGACTACCCATGTACTATCGCAACACATAAATTTTTATTTTGACAGGCAAAGGCTCTAGCTAAGAATTTCTTGCAGGCCATGTTCGATATACTTGTTCCCTAACAAGCACTTATATGCATGTACTTACGTCTCTATGCTAATGCCAATAGAATGCGACATCTTCTTCTCATGAGCATGCATCATATGTGCGAGTCTTACTAATATGTCTTACAATACACCCAATCTAATCGGGGCATTGGGCATCCTACTCTACCAATCTCCCCCTTGCCCTAGCTCCAATTGCCCATATGTCTAAGGCCTATCTTCTCAAGATGTCCATCGAATATCTTCTGTGCTAAGGGCTTAGTAAGTGGGTTTGCTACATTTTTTGCTGAGGCAACTTGATCCACAATGATGTCGCCTCTATCAATGATCTGTCTAATCAACTGATATCGTCTTATTATGTGCTTGGATCTTTGATGAGATCTTGGCTCCTTTGCTTGCTCAATGGCTCCAATGTTATTACAGTAAATTATAACTAGATCAACAACGGATGAAACTACACCCAAACCTTGGATGAAGTTTCTTATCCAAACGACTTCTTTTGTTGCATCTGATGCAGCAATATATTCAGCTTTGGTGGTAGAGTCTGCAATCATCTCTTGCTTGGAACTCTTCCAACTGACCGTACCACCATTCAGGGTGAATATGTATCTAGACATGGACTTTGAGTCATCTATATCGGACTGAAAACTAGAGTTTGTATATCCCTATAGAATTATAAAGCAAAACCTTTTGACCAACCTTAAATATTTTTCTTGAAATTTTATTATCATGAAAATCTATGATTCTTGATTTATAAATTTCAGAATTCTCATATGCATTATTTCTCAAATCTTGAAGTTCAATGATTTGCAATTTACGTAATTTTGAAGTTTCAACAAGGTTGAAGTTAAATATTTTGATTGTCCAATAAGCTTTATGTTCAAGTTCAACAAGTAAATGACAAGGTTTTTCATAAATTATCCTATAAAAGGACATGCCTAATGATGTTTTGAAAGCAGTTCTGTATGCCCAAAGTGTATCGGTAAGTCTAAAAGACCAATATTTATGATTTGGTTTAACTGTCTTTTCTAAAATTTATTTTGTCTCCATATTTGCAAGTTCAATTTGTCCATTTGTCTAAGGGTGACAATGAGTTTAGAATATATAAAAAAATAATATATGTTATAACTAAAAAAATCAAAGTAATAAAAGTATTGAGGATTATGGATCCACTCTTGAGTTTTGAATAGATGAACGATTAATTATTATTTTTTTATTTTTTAATTGCCACTATTGGAATCCATATATAATGAAGATTCCAATGGGAAGATATTATCATATAGCTCATGCAATAAGGTAATCATGATATTATCTTACTATTTGTAAATGATCTCTTAATGCCAACTCTTGTTTATGGAATCAAGTATTTATGTACACTTTTGTATACAACAAATTAAGATTTCACATTAGTGGTTGGTGTAGTAAAACCAAACGTCTAGCTAAATGAATCTAAGTATTTGTTGTGTCATTAGTGATACATAAATCAAGAATCACCAAAAAATAAGTAGGGTTTAGATCAAAAATTGAAACAATAATACAACATACTTTAACATTGTCTACCTTTATAACCGTTCCTCCTCCTCCATCAAGAGGTTCACCCTTTGTCCTCAACAAAATCAAATTTAGAAAGACATAATGAAAGTAGGGAAGACTAAAAATAGAAGAAAAACTAGAGAATACATTTCTATTACTACTAGAAAACTTAGCCTAAAGAAACCTTCTACCCCCCTCCCTCCCTCTCTTACAAGCTTAATACATGGCCTATTTATAGTGCTTGGAATATGCAAGAAGCCAAACTTATAATGAATGAGTTAAACAATCAAGTGGTATGCTAGTTTTCAACAGTTGGTAAGTTATTACACCAAATCCTCTAAATTTTCACCTACCCAATTAAATTGCATTTTTAGGCTAGATACTATCAGATCTTGATAATGAGTAAAGAATAAAAATTGTAGATATTATGTGCTGATATATTTTCATATGTCATTTGTCAAATTTGGCTGCCGGATTAGGGAGATATTGTCAAATTACTGGATAATGTTCAAAATGCATCCTTCAACATCAACATCACATTGCATCTTGTTTATTGACCATTTTGACATATTTTCTTACCATCTTGTCTACATCAAAACTTATTTATCTACCTCTTGTGTATAACATATCCAAATTACAGCCCAAAAGCAATTTTGGTTTAAGAGATATGACTCAATTGGTAAAATAGGTCAGGACTGGCTTAACTCTAATTTAAATTTTTGGTGATTGATTTTGTACAGCCACTTGTAATCCAAGTTTTTTTATTCTTACACATTTAGTATGGGATCCAAGGTCTGCCTAAACTTGTAGATGAATAACTTATCAATCCATAACCTCAAGAATTAATCCAAAATTATTTATGAATCAAAAGTTACGACAGTTTCTCTAAAATCTGCTCAAAAGAAGATAAAGCTTTTTAATCTCATTTTTTTATGTTGATTTCCCATTTTATTCCTAAAACACAAAAATGCTTTAATTGAGAGTTGTAATGATAATTTTAAAGTGAAAATAATTATATAAATCCTAATTAATTGTACACTTTTAAATGTTTATCACTCAACTTCTTCTTTTAGTTTTATTTTTTATGTTCCTTTTGTTCTAGTCTTTTAAATAAAGGAACTCAAAGTATTATACCTATACACAAATTATTTGTGTCATTGCTTCCAAAAAATTTAAACACTTTAAACACTAATCCCTTCAATAGGAATTATCAAATTATACCTACTAGCATAGGTTTAATCGTGTTTGGGCATCCAAGATGTGGGTAAACTTAGAAGAGATACACTTGGAGCTCTTAGGTAAATCGGATCCATCAAGGAGTTTGGAATTCATAGGAATTTAACTTATTTGGACAAGTTTATAATACCAATCAAGAACTCTCGACTTCACTAGCAAGAGGATGAGAACGATTTAGATCATTTCAAAGTTTGTTGCATTCAGCTGGAAGCTTTTAGGTAAAACCCTTAAATTTTCCTACACAAGAATTAAATTATACATAATCGATCCAATTACAATAGTATAAGAATATATAGGTTATATTATTAATGCCATAAATTGAATATTGTAAAATTTTAAAATTTTGTTGCGGCATGCATCCTTAGGCCTATGCGAACCAACAAGTATTGCTTAGGTTATTATTGCTTATAATGTATATGATATTTAAATCTAGTGATGGGATGAGTTCTATTGGTTCATCTCATCCATTGGTTCTCTTTGGGGTGATAAATGACCTATTTAACTCTTGTTTAGCAAAAGTTCTTTTTGTATACAAAGTGGGTAAGTTTAGTGGTAAAAGTGTGATTCGCTCTATCAATCCTTGAATAGTTAAAGGGTTTCTTTGGGAATCGTTGAAATATCTTTTTGATTGAAAGAGTAGTTTACCAGATACATTAAAAAGTCATACATTTATGGCTCACCAGCAAAATTGGTGGTTTCTTGGTCACGACCAACTACAGTTACAGTTCCATTAAAGGGTCTCTCCACATGGTAAAACCTCCTCAAGAAATATAATATTTTCATGAGGCCGATCTTGAGTTGACATCCACCGTATTACTTGTATAAATCTTTCTATTTTCAAAGTCAATACGATCCATTTATTTGTAAAACTAATTACTCGATCGCATATATTTCTAAAATGCCTCTAACAAAAGGACAAATTGTCAATAAACTACGATAAGTTTGTATTTGTTGTGAAATAATTTTTAAATATATTTACACTTTTAATTTCATTCAAAATTCAGTTTGAAATTTTACAAAGAGAAGAATAATTACAAAAGGAATTACCATTCAAAATCTATTTCTTTTTTCTTTAAATTTTAAAAAGTATAAATATTATTAGTAAAAATAATAAAACATAGATAAATTATATTTAAGGACTTTTGTAGAGTGAATATAGAAATATAAAGATTATATATTGTGAGTATTGTAAACCACTGCAATTCGCTCCAAGAGTAATTTTATCTCAACATATTTCGTGAGCAATATCCCAAGGGCAAAATAGAATCCTTATCTTTTTTTAGGTGTCATCAGTATTTTTTGTAATGATGAGTGATGTCAAGGGCAATCTGTAAGATGGAGACAAACGTCAAGGTCAGTAATTATAATTTCAAAATTAAGAAGGATAGTTTTTGCAAGCAGGACGAACCTCAGAGGTGATTTTTATAATCAACCCTTATTATTACTACTATTTGCACGCATGTTGTGTGTGGATAATTAGTACCTATTTTATTTTCTCAATAATATTGAGTTCATGTTGAATTATATAAATATATAAAAAATAAATACATTAAGAAATGCTTTAGTTCAGGTGACAGGAATGGATAAAAAAATAATAAGATAAATAAATTTCTAATTACAAGATTTAACATACTTTTATATATTAAGATTACTGAATTTTATTATATTTTTTCTTTGATTGTAGTTTCATTCTTTTGAGTTATGGATAGATTGGAAAACATAATTTATAAAGATATAGTACTAATTAAAAAATTATTCTCTAATATATTTTTGTTTCTTTTAATCTTTTTTCAACATTAGAAGACAAGTTTTATTCTTTTATGCTCTAAGGGCCCATATATATATATATACACACACATATATATGTGCATATATCGATACATATATACAGAGAGAGAGAGAGATACACAGTAGACCCTTTTCTGCAGTATAAATTTATAAGTATATTTTTTTATATGTTTATTGCACTTTTGTGATTGCATATATACAAAGATTGAGAATATATAATTTTATTTAAACATTCCTTTCTAGTTTGAAGAGAGGAAATCCTCTTACAATAAATATTTTTGAATTTTTTTTTTCTTTTGTATTTTTAAAGATAAAAATAAGCTATCTAACTTGATTGACAAAAATCAAATCTAAATTTGATTGAATCCTTCATACTCTACCTCTAGTGAAAAATCAATATATACCTTTGATGGAAATAGGGCCAGACTCAAATCATTTAGTGTCTGCAATTATTGTATATGCATAGTGATTAAAATTTTAAATTTTATCCTGATAATTGCCTTCCACTTCCCTTCTTCCCTTGCCCTCGTTCCTCAACTTCAAATTGCCTTTATTCCTCACAGGTACGGAGCCACAAGTTTTAATTTGGGGATAAAATTGAAATTTTAAAATAGTTAAAATAAAAAATATAAATATAGTACTTAATATTGATACACAAAATAATAATACTAACTATATTTGTGCATATTTTCTAGCAAAAGTTGATTCTAAATGAATTTGAGAAGCACTCTTAATTTAATACAATGAAAAATAAAATAAAAAGTTTAAAAAATATGACTTCAAAATAAATTATCTGAAAATGAGAGCAACTATAATACCAAAGTTTCTAATACTTTATCAATAACACATTGTTCAATAGCAATCAAGTTTGCCAAACAAAAGACAAAAAAATAATACTTACTCATATTGCAATGCAACTACTAATATTGAAATTTAGAGTTACAAAAGGTAGATAAAAGCACTATCTATTAACCTATTTATTATATTTAGGCATTCTAATTAAGTTGTGCTCGACATTTCTTTGTAACTCAAACTTATCAATGATTAAGTCAATACTGAAAGTTTGAACAATTTTTTTCTCAATGTATATTAGTAATGAACTAGCCAAAATCATTTTCCATCATATGCTGCATCTCGTCTTGACAATCTTAATAGGTGAAAATGCTCATTGTGTTGTTAGAGTATAACTGGATAAGTCAAAATAAGTTTAATCAATCTAACCACAAGATAGTAATTCATTATCTTTCTTGTCTTTAACGATAGTCATCACAACTCTAAAAGTGCTTACATATTCTGAAAGTGGTGATTGCGTCGAATGTCAAGTTCAAAAAGCTCCAACTGATGCCTTATATGTAATTTTTCTTGACTAGTGAAATTACCAGGATAAAGGTTCTCAACAAGTTTGCAAATATCATTAATGTTGAATGCTTTGTATCCATCTCCCAGATCCAAGGCTAAGTTGAGTCAGAGCAATTCTACTGCATTTTCATCACATCGATAATTCATCTCTTATAATATAGAATCTTCTGTGCTAGTGGCTATATCAATTCAATAATGATGCTCCAAGATAATAAGGTTTCCTTTATGAAGTCAACTTCTACCTGATTGACGAGGAGCATTCATGTTTGGGGTATCTATCTCATGTTTCTCACAAAAGCTCTTAACTTTTTCAAATAACTGATCCCAACCATTCTCTCTAAATTTCTAAATAAGTTTTTTTGTGTTAACAACTGCATCCATTGCATTTAGAATATCCAGAGACTTGCATTGTAGAATTCTATAAAGATCATCTATAATTTGCAGTAACTCAACTATAAAATGTAATATAAATACAAATTCAAATGATGCTATTATATCATAAGCTCCACCAGCTGCTGCTCTGGTAGATAAACTATTTGTCATTGATGGTATCACTTAAAACAAGAAGAATAGAATCAAATAAATTAAGTTAGCTATGAGAGATCTCAAGTGAGACCCCACCGTGTACCCCTTGGATATTGTCCAGTCCTAACTTGATTTTTTTCACTTTTGATTTCAAACTTGTTAGTGGAGGTCAATTCTACAATCTAGATAGCCTAAACAATTAGAATTAATCATGGTGTTTGGAAAAAGAATCCACTAAATTCACAATAGTGTGAAAAAAAATGCTAAATAGGTATAACACTTTGAGTTGTTGCAACTAATATTAATTATAGTCAATGAGCAAAGCAATAACATAATATGCATATGGGCACTCATTCAGAAAGAGATCTTATACACATTCCATTCTCCTCGCATAGTAGTAGCACCATCATACCCTTGTCCTCGAATGTTATCTATGATAAGATTATAGTGAGAAAGGACACCATAGATTTCCCTTTTCAGAGTAGATGCTTTAGTATCCTCCACACGAACCACAATAAAGAACCTTTCTCGAATAAAACCCTCTTTGTCAACAAATCTTAAAACAATGGCCATTTGCTCTTTTTTTTACTCATCTCGTGATTCATCCACATTAAGAGGATATTTCGCATCTCCAATCTCTTCCCTGATGAATCTTTGAATTCTACTCGTATGGAGTGATAAGATCTCCTTTTGAGTTTGAGGAGAAGTATAGTCAGCATTTTGAGGAGCATTTATCCAAAATAATAGAGCTCGCCTCATCATTATAAGAAGTTGTGTGCTTTATAATTTTTATAAAATTGTCACGATTATGCATCCTAAGTTTCATCACGGGCTCTAAAGGCTATACCTTGAAATGCACATAATTTTGCAACATAAATTGAAACTTTGAGTCGTAAATGACTCTTTACAACTTACTCCAAAGATTGTTTGTCTATAAGCTTCTCAATGTGCTAAAATGGGTTCATTAAATGATGGTGGAATGTTTCACAACCATCTTGTGTGAAGAATTGAGACTATTCCCTTCATGGATCAAAAATGAACAATTTTTACCATCATTCACTTTTTTCCAAGATTGAAATCATCAATGGTAAATGCATTTGTCCCAAAATGTGTTGACGGCTTGACAAAAAGAAAACATAGAAGGCAATAAACGACATTTTTTATAGGAGAATATTCCAATCAATCGGAAAATAGCTTATACCATGTAGGTAAAAACCTTCTTCCATTCTTATTACATATTTAGGGGACTTATCTGGGATGCCTTGACAAGGATCAGTAATCAAATGATGGTGGAATGACTCTTTGCAACTAACTCCAAAGATTGTTTGTCTATAAACTTCTCAATATGCTAAAATGGGTTCATAAAATTATGAATCTTGGTCAATCTTCCAAAACTTACTTGGAAAAGAATCTGGAATAGAAGATTGATCTTCTAAAAGGTTGAGAACTCTAGAAACAACTTTATCCAAAGTGATTGCTGAAGTTTAGGAAAAGAAGAACTATTATTATCTTAAAAACTCCACTTCTGAAGTAAGAATTAATTTTCTTATTACTCATAGCGAACCTTAGAAAAATTATCAATTAAGTACCTAAAATGAATTAATCCAACAAATTTCCCATTTCAGTTTGTTCTACTTGATAAAAAAAGAATTGCAGAGATAAGAATATTGATATGCACCAAGTTGAAAAACAGACCATAAGCCACCATGATTTGAACAAATTGATGTCAAACAAAAGAGCTCAACTTAAGGAATATCAACTAAGAGTAAATGTAAGATACCAACAATTCTATAAGCATAACATTAACTTTTAATTTATAATTCCAAATTTCATATCCATTAACCAAAAATTTTAAACCTTATTTCTTTACTGCATATATACTAAATGGGAGCTAAATAACAATCATATTAGGGGAAATATAAAAAATAAATAAATAACCTAACATAAAAATGATGACAAAAAACTTAATAGGAAAAAAATAATGAAATACCATAGATTGCAGTCTCAAGAAGAAAGATGCTAAAATATTTTATACCTAAAAAAAACATATAGAGATATTGAAAAGAGTAAAGAAAGAAAGATGAAATTGAAAAGTAAAAAAGAAAAGAGAGAAGAAAAGAGCACTCTCGAAAGTGGGAAAGAAATATGTTTGATTTGTTTGGAAATTGAAGCTTAAGAGTAGGCCAAGTAGGGTAATAAAGGATGTTTTTTTAATAATATGGAAAGGCAATTTAGTTAGGGGGTGAAATTTATATTTAAATAAATTTACATATAAAATATGAATTATTATATAATTGGGGGAGGGGGGATTTGATTTTAAGACATTGATATCTAATTATTTTTCAGTCGGCAATATTAAATATTTACACAATACATAAACAAATATCATCATAATCATTGATGGGCCATGATCCATAAAAGCCTAATAGGATAAGTTCAATGGGTCCATTTGGATGATGGGTCTAAATAAAGAAAAGACCCAATAAGCTAAGTCCATAGGGTCCACAAGTCTACAAGTAAATGGGGGCATAACGCATAGACTAAGCTCACTGAGGCCTTAAGGCCCAAGCCACGAAGACCTTATAATCTACCTATAAATACCCTCAATCCTCATAATTGAAAGGTACATAATTAATTAAACACTTTTCTACTCTCAAGATTTTTGGCTTACACCAACTTTATTCGAATTTGACTTGAGCCTTGGAGGGTTTTCACAGAGCAAACCTTCCATACCCTTAATGACATTTGTGATGCAGGCAGTAACCCACTTTCCAATCCATATTCAACATGAGAAGTACTAGAAAGAGTAATACCACATCATTTTGGCACCGTCTGTGGGAAATACTGATTGACATCCAAGAATGCAGACCAGGTCCAAAGCAACGAGAGATGCCAGCGTTAAGGGCGACCTCCTTATAGGGGGTGCCCGCGGATAGGGAGACGACCTCCCTATTGGGGGACCGCAACCATGTAGGTGATCCCCCTACAGGGGATGCTTGTAGTACTAGAGGCGACCAGTGTCCACCTCCAGTTAACCCAAGAGATCCACCTTCTCCTTGTTAGGAGGAGCCAATACAACACATGACCTAGGAGGCATTAAGAATGATGATTGAAGAGGCCACAACCCATGCAATAGCCAAAGCAATTACCCATTTTGCTGCTAACTAGAGTATAGAGGAGGCCTCTTAGTCACCTTGTGGGTATTTGAGGTACCCCTTTAATTTCTGAGATGACTGAGTAGAGGTATGATGCCCTGCAGTGCAAAGCTACTGATGCTCATGAGGACATGAGCAACCTCACGTCCCCACCTGAAGATCGTATGAAGCAATAAGAAGAGACCAAGATGACACATCTTATGGCACCCTCTCGCCCAGCAGGCTCATACGACCATATGGAGGATTACCTCTGGCTAGTTGTGAAGCCCCTAAAGCACAACCCGTTCTCTCCTGTTATCTTAGCCGAGTTTTAGAGATTGAGTCAAGATAGCCAACCTTAAGAAACATGATGGGACTGACGACCTGTAAGAGCACCTCGACAAATTCTATACCAAGGTGGATTTGTACGACTTATGTGATGTAGCGTACTATAAAATTTTCTAGACTACCTTCTCTAAGAAGGTTTTAATGTAATATCAGCCTCAAATAACTGACGTAGAGATTCTTGCACCAATTCTCCATTAATCACAAGTACCCAAAGATGGCGGTGTACTTGTTCACGATAGCCCAAAGAGAAAGAGAGTCACTCTATGCATCCCCCATATTGTAGAGATGGTTTACAAATTACCCCATATTAACCATGAATTATTGGCAGAAATCATGTAGCAGAACCTCCGCCATGGGAGGTTCAAAGAGTCTATTAATGGGAGACCCTTTATCACACTAGAGGAGCTCTTGGCACGAGCGAAGAAGTATATTCACATTGAGGATACTACTGGATTAAGCGCTCCTGGAAAAAAAAAGTATAAGAAAGATGATCATGTTGAGAGGAAAAAGAAATAAAAATGGTGCTACACCCCTTATTCGGGATACTCCCTCTTCACTCCACTTAACAGTAAGCTCTCAAAAATATTAGTGGTAGCTGAGCAGTAGGGGTTGGTTCAACCACAATAGAAGAGAGAAAATCCCAAGTGGATGAAATCAAACAAGTATGGTCGCTTCCGCCATGATAAAGGACACACCACAAAGGAGTAAAATAATCTAATATTTATTCACATACATCATTCAAATAATTTTGTTATCACAATTATAAAATTAATCACATTGAATATAATTTTAAATAAAATCACCAAATCTGAGAAATAAAATAGAGAAACTGATCTACAATGGCTATTTGATAGAGTTCATAAAAAAGTCCAAGGACAACCATCGTCACCACAAGCGATCACATACCCCCAAACCACGTGTCCTATATGGGAGCAAGGTGATAGAAGTAAGATGAAGGGGCGAGAGGTTGACAACCTATCTACCATAGGGGTGATCATAGTTATCTCAAGAAGACCTATGAGCAGAGATTCACAGAGTGCTAGAAGAGTGTTCCTACGAGTTTTGGGCAAAGTGCACTCCACACCCTATGGAGTAACTATTCCACCTATAAGCCCCAAGGGAAGAACTCTCCTTTAGCAACTTGGACTTGGATGGACAGAGGGAGACATACAACAATGCTTTGGTTATATCAGCCATAGTGTCCAACTTTTGGGTAAAGAAGATCCTAGTCAACAGGGAGCTCTGTGAACATCATATTCTATGAAGCTTTCAAGTAACTCAGGATAGGTAATGCCAAATTGAGCCTAGTCAACACCCCGCTAATGGGGTTGAGAGGAGATATGGTGGAGGCCCTTGGAAAGATTTCTCTCCATTTGTCCTTGGGATCATACCCCAAAAGGGCCACGAAGATGGTGAAGTTCCTTGCAGTCAAAGCCCCTTCCACATACAACATAATTCTGGGGAGGCCATGCCTGAACTTGTTCCAAGATTTAACTTTGGCATACCACATGAAGCTAAAGTTTCCCACACAATATCTGTTGGGTTCGCTATAATCGTAGGGGTATATGCAGCAGAAAATTAAAATTTTTATCAAACATAAATTTAACCCCTTTGATTCGAAAGTGATTTTAACGATCGCGCTTATTTAAGTGAATATATAAATAAATATAAAATCAGATTATACCTTTCGTGCACTCCAGTTGTTGTAGGGAATGAAGCAATCAATTGCTTATCCTAGACTATCAGAACTCGCAGGGATCCAAGTGTCTCCCTTCTATCAGGTCCACAATACGGAAGAGCAACACCAATTAAAAGGATTCGCTAGTATCCTTTTAATTGTTTACTAATCTAGAATCGGAGTATATTTTCAAGAACAATAAAGATTGATTCTTTAAGTTCTTGAAACAATAATATGAAGAGAATAACAAGAAACTGATTTTCTTTTTCTTTCTTTTCTTTTCTTGGAGAGTAAAAATAGAAGACTTTAAACAAAATATTTTTTGCTCAAATTTTTTGAATTGATTATGTAATTTTCATACCTCATATATATATAGGGCTGAAAATTTTAATCCTTTTCCAACTCTTGGAAAGTTTTTCAATTTTGAACTATTTCAAAACCTTATCTTGGAAGGATTCCAAATCTTCCAAGAACTCTTCTCTTTTCACTCTCCTATTGTATGTGGACTAATTTAAGACTACATGAATCATCAAAATTGTCTACATACATTATTGATATTAATTTGAACTCTTCAAATAATATCAAGATTGATATATATCATATATATATATACTATAATTATATTTATACATAAATTAAATCTTAGTGGCCTATTTTATCCCATAAAATTGGTCACTATATTTATTTATCTATAAATATGTTAATTAAATAAATTATATTTATTTAATTTATTCTCTTCATACTTTAGTGGGCTTCTTAAGTGATCCACATTTATTTTGGGCTTGGACTCAAAAATCCCCAAATCAATTCAATTTATTCAATCCCAATTTAATCAATCCAATTGATTAATTTAATTTACTCCAATTGGGCTTCCTAATCAAATTAGGTCCAATTAAATAATCCAATTATTTAATTGAATAATTTAATTTAACCATTAAATTAAATAGAACTCTTAATTAATTAATTGATCAGTATTAATTAATTAATTTCCAACCATTGGATAAAATCTAAAATTAGAAATGTTACTTTCCATAAAGATGTGTGACCCTCTTAGGTTCACTACTAAGCTAGTAGTAGGTTTGCAACATTTATAACTTATAAATAACAATTATTCCAATTAATTAATCCGCTTGGAATCAACTCCTTAATTTCAAGAACCTCACTATCCATGAAAACACCTAGCAAGTAATCATGGCAAACTAGTTTTAGGTGAAATAGCGAGTAAACCTATTTCAGTTGCGAGTACCATACACGTACGGTCTTTTCGACAGCTAATCTCCTGATTGAATCTAAGGCATGGATTATAAGTCGAAACCCTAAATGATTCAATAACTGTGATCGCATTTCAAGTTCCAATGATTCTTGATGAATCACAATTCATACTGCCTTGGCCAAGGTCTTTAAATTATGAACTATGAAAACACAGGAGATTCTCTTATTTAAAAAGACAAGTTTCGAATTCTATGTTGGCCACTGACAAACCTCCATGCACACCAGTTCAACACCCAACATACCCCCTTTGTGATTGTCAAGCAATCAGAAGATATATCAAAGTGCTGCAGGATGCACACAAGGCTACCATCGTGCCTCAAGTCTGAGGACTAGTCGTGTACTATCGCAACACAGAAATTCTTATTTCGACGGGCAAAGCCTCCAACTAAGAATTTCTTGCGGGCCATATTCGGTGTACTTGTTCCCTAACAAGCACCCACATACATGCACTTACGTCTCTATGCTAATACCAATGGAATGTGACATCCTCATCTCACGAGCATGCATTATATGTACGAGTCTTACTGAGCTATTTGATGTCCCATCTCAAAAAGCTCTCGACTCGAAACTTATTTAAGACCAAAGCCTTAGAGGCATGTTCCATGATCGCCATCATATGCGCGACCATGCCCCGTAGCTAAATTTGGTCTAAGGACTTTATCTAATATGCATAAATAAAAAATGCAAGACATAAGATAAAGAAAATGCATTTTTATTAATATGATTCCCAATAAGATTGTCATTATAAAAGCAAAAAAGTATAATACACCCAATCTAATTGGGGCGTTGGGCATCCTACTCTAACAATATCTTTCCTAAGACTTTTTGGTTTTAACAGTTGTGTCCACTTTGGCCCTAGACAACATCTTGGATTCATAAGTGTTCCAAAGAAGTGGCCTACTTCACACTTACATAGGTGATCTCCTATTAAGAGTATCTTGCCATAGTCCACTTAATAGTATATGAATCATTAAAACTATATAACTTAACCTCATTATATGTAACAGATAGCACTTTTCTACCATAGGAATGGGAAGAAGATAACTCCCAAGTTCTCCTCTATATCTTTATAACTTTATTGTTATGTTGAACAATGTTATTGGGATCTCTAATATACAAGATTAGGTTACCGATATGAAAACTCTTTATTTTGTAGGTTTATGGTCCATTCTCTTTGATAAATAGTATATTTGATTTCTTCCTAGACCTTTAGTTAATGGATCCATAAGATTTTCCTTCGATTTCACATATTGATAGAGATAATTCTATTAGAGATCGATTATCTTATGATATTATATCTCTGATGTATATGTCGAAACTTACCATTGTATATACTACTTTGTGTCTTTCCTATAGCCAATTGACTATGATAATGTATCATAATTGCAAGCACAGGCTTAAGCTAACCAAGAATATCCTCTGAGAAATTACAAAGTCATTCTGCTTCTTCTACAGCTTTATCCAAAGCTATGAACTTTGATACCATTGTAGATCGAGCTATATTTAGAGAATTTACATGATAGTGCTCCATCACCAATGGTAAAAACATAGCTAGTACTAGACTTAGAATCTTTTGTGTCTGATATTCAATTTGCATCATTATATCCTTCTAATATAATTGGGTATCTCGTATGATGTCATCCATAACTTAAAGTGAATCTTAGATATCTAAGAACCCTTGTAAATTCCTTCCATTGATCATTGCCTTGATTACTAGTAAATCTAGTCAATTCATGATATACATCATATTGCCAATTATTTGAGAATATTCTAATTGCGATATGGGCTCACCATAGTTCTTAGCCAAATCTAAGTGTAAGTCCACTAGTGCTTTAGTTGGAGGGTTTTCATATGTATTATACTTTTTAAGTATTATATTAAAATAATTAGACTGCGATAGAACAAGTTTATCATATATCTTAGTGATCTTGATCCTAATATGACATCTATTGTACTCATCTTTCTTATCGAAATATTTTGTCAATATTTTCTTGATAGTCATGATTATATCATGATTGCTACCGATAATCAACATATCATCTACAAATAGATAAACATAAAAACAAGGTGTGCCTTTTATATAAATGCATTTGTCACACTTGTAACACCCCTTAACCTAACTGCAGAGTTTAAACAAGCTGATACAGTTAAGTCAAGAAATGTTAATTTTTCATCTTTACTAGAGTTATGATTTTTAATAAAAGTTCCCATTTTTAGTATAAGAGAAAGAACTTGAATCATTTTAAACACACCATATACATATATCAAAACTGAGTACATCTATTTACAAAACCATAACAGAGCGGCTTATTTAAAAATAAAACAGAGTTTTCAAAATAAACTACAAAACAGGTCGAAGCATGGCATATGAACAAATCTCTGTCCGGCTGCTCTAGAGACTCAGTCAACCTCTAAACCTGTACATTTCCACCTGCATCGCATGAATCTAATGAGCTAAAGGCTCAGTAAGATGAAACTGCTGCAATAACAAATAACATATATGCACATCTCATAAATCATTAAATGCAATATTTTATTTAATAACTTTCATTCATAAATCATTCTTTAGGGCCCTTGAAGTGTGGTACCTAACTAATAGCGATAGACCATAGTTTTCGGAACCTGTTCATAATGATTGGCCAATAAGAGAACTAATACGGGGTTTCCATACTTGGTCTTTCAACCTCAGGTATTAGCCGTATTCTATCTCATTTACTATGGCTTTCCTATACCGATTTTTCAACCTTAAGTATTTGCCACCATTTGTTGGGTCCGCCGGTCCCTCCCGCATCCCTTGTCTACCCGACCATCAATCAAGTGTCATACTTCCTTTTCAAAAACCTCATTATATTCTTAATAGTGTCATGCTTCATAAATCATAAATGCATCAAACATTACATCATTTGACAAACAACAACAATCACATTAAAATATGAACAAACATTATATGATTCTTGTGATACACCAAATGAAAGCTTCAACTTACCTCAAGTCCACTTTGTGGCAAGTGAAAAGGCCAATCTCTTTGGAAGATAGGATGTGTTAAAGGCCTAACATAATCAAATTATGTACCATTTAATATCCTTTTTATAAATCATTTAGTCTATTCTAGTTAAAGTTTATATACACTTTTCAATCTTTTGTAAAGAATTACATATCAATTACATAACCTTAAAAATAATGCATACTCCATATTTTACTACTAATTCAAGACATTAAACATTAGGGCAGCCATTAAATAACATTAGGGCAGCCATTAAATAACTAATAATTCAAACATAATTATTAGGGTAGCCCCTAAAACATGAACACAATCCGAATTAAAATGACGTAAACTTGATTCTAACTTAAATTGATTATAACCTTCAATTAAGCAAACTAATTGCTATTGTTTTCAATCATTCAAAGAAACTTCCAAACACAATATAAGTAGTAAAAAATCAATAGAAACAAGTAAATTAAATAATTTCACAAGACTATCAATTTTGCTAAAAATTAGCTTAACTAGCTTGGTTTTAGCTTCAAGTGTAACTTACTTAAGTTTTCAATCATACAAAAGCATACTAAAACATGTAACTATCCAAGATACTACAAATTCATCATAAGAAACATTGAAAAAGAATATACCTTGATTAAGTTGGATTTAAGCTTCAAAATCAACAGTTTTCAAGCTTAAAGGGATGGAAACTTGTTCTAGCTTGTGTTCTATGGATTCCTATGGATTGAATTCAACTTTTGTGAGTATGAGAGTGTAGAAATTTGGGAGAAACTTAGGAGAATAAGGGCTGGTCATTTTTGAGGTGCTTCCACAAGAAATATGGATGAAAATGATTTCTTTGACCTTTCAAAGAGAGGTAAGTGGAGGGTGATGATTGGTTGCATCATGCTTGGTGTCTTCTCATGCCAAAAGACACGTTCATGGGCTAAGGAGATGAAAAAAATTGATGCTTTGGTGTTATAATCAAGTGCAATGCGGTTTAGAATGGTTTTATGCAACCTAGTCAACCAACCAATCAAATTACACCATTGTGCATACTTTTAGTTCTTAGCCAATGTAACATATTTCAAGTAAATATTTAGGCAATTAATCACTTTAGCATATAACTAGTATGGAGTAATACAAATAATTCATTTCATGGCCATTCAACACATCAATCTTCCTTAACCGAGATACCGAGTTTTTCACTACAAAAAGGGCACTTAAGGAATATGTTAAATCAAGAAATGAAAGTTTGATCTCATATTTCATGTACTAATGCATGTTAAATCATAACTGAAGCATATAATAACAATTATTCATGTTCGTGCAATCATGCTATTTGTAAGCCATAATTCAATAATACACATTGATTAGATGCATATTCATGCAAAATGCTTATTATTGGCTCTGTAGGAGAGAATTGAGAATTGGGCATTACAATCTTTCCTTCCTTATAAAAATTTTGTCCTCGAAATTTGGCGTACCAAATAATTCCGAATACTTGCTCTGCATTTCTTCTTCTCTTTCCCATGTGGCCTCTTCTACAGAATGATTCCTCCATAATACTTTAACAAGTCGAATCTTTTTCGTTCTCAACTCTTTTTCGTTCTGATCTAGAATTTACACTGGTTTCTCTTTATAGGCTAAATCATGAGTCAATTCCAACGGTTCATAACTCAACACATGAGAAGGGTTTGAAATGTACTTTCTCAACATAGACACATGGAAAACATTGTGAACAGTAGATAATGATGGAGGTAAGGCCACTCTATAAGCTTTATCACCAACTCTTTCGAGAATCTCAAATGGGCCGACATACCTTGGACTGAGTTTTCCTTTCTTTCCAAATCTCATAACACCTTTCATGGGAGCTACTTTTAAGAACACATGATTCCCAATGGCAAACTCTAGATCTTTTCTCTGTTTATCTGCATAACTTTTCTGTCTACTCTGCGCAATCTTCATTCTCTCTCGTATCTTCTCCACTACCTTAGCGGTATGTTGAACTATTTCTGGGCCAAGTAGGCTTCGTTCTCCAACTTCATCCCAATGAACTGGAGATCTAATTTTCCTTCCATACAATGCTTCATAAGGCGCCATTCCAATTGTTGATTGGTAGCTATTATTATAAGTAAACTCCACTAATGGAAGCTTTGCATCCCAACTCTCTTGAAAATCTAGCACACAAGCTCTTAACATATTCTCTAATATTTGAATAACCCTTTCTGATTGCCCGTCACTTTGTGGATGAAATGTTGTACCGAATGCAAGTTTTGTTCCCATGGCACTGTGTAAGCTCTTCCAAAATGTAGATGTAAACTTAGGATCTCTGTCAGATACTATTGAAACTGGAACCCCATGTAACCTGACTATCTCTTTAATATATTATTGAGCATACTGGTCCATATTGTATGTGGATTTCACTGGAAGAAAATGGGCTGATTTAGTTAATCTCAACAATCACCCATATGGAATTATACCCCTTTTGTGTTCTAGGTAATCCAAGCACAAAGTCCATTGTAATGTGCTCCCATTTTCACTCTGGAATCAACAAAAGCTTCAACAACCCTGATGGTCTTTGATGTTCAATCTTAACTTATTGACAAGTTAGACATTCAACCACAAATTTTGCTATATCTCTCTTCATTTTAGGCCACCAATAATGTTGTTGTATGTCCTTATACATTTTTGTGCTACCTGGGTGTACTGAGTAAGGAGTAGTATGAGCTTCTTCTAAAATATCTCCTTTCATGGCCTTGTCAAACGGCACACACAGTCTCCCTTTATATCGAATAATCCCATCATCAGTAATAGAGAAATCTGGCCTCTTTCTAACCTCAATCATTCTTTTCAATCTACACAAATGCGTGTCCACCTTTTGACCTTCTCTAATTCTATCTTGAAGTACAGGTCTCAACACTAAGGCTGACAACAAACACTTTTTCCCTTTAGGTACAATTTCAAGCTCTAATCTCTGCAAATCTAGTAATATTGACTTTTGTATAACAAAAGAGAAGACGTGAATTTTCTGCTCAATGCATCTGCAACCACATTCGCTTTACCAGGATGATAGTTGATCACACAATCATAATCCTTCACAAGTTCTAACCATCTTCTTTGTCTCATATTCAACTCTTTTTGGGTAAAGAAGTACTTCAAACTCTTATGATCTGTGTATATCTTACACTTCTCACCATACAAATAATGTCTCCAAATTTTCAAGGCAAAAACCACAGCAGCAAGTTCCAAATCATGGGTTGGATAATTCTTTTCATATTCCTTCAATTGCCTTGAAGCATAGGCAATAACCTTTCCATTTTGCATCAAAACAGCACCCAAACCATTTTTTGAAGCGTCGCTATACACCACGAATTCACCAATTCCAGTTGGAATGATAAGAACAGGAGCTGTAGTTAATTTTTGTTTCAGTTCTTCAAAACTTCTTTCACAAGCATTGGTCCACAAGAACTTCACATTCTTTCTTGTCAACATTGTCATTGGAGTTGCTATCTTTGAAAACCCCTGAACAAATCATCGATAGTACCCTGCTAATCCCAAGAAACTCCTTACTTCTGATATATTTGTTGGTGTTGGCCACTTAATGACAGCTTCTACCTTGCTCGGATCAACATAAATACCATCCTTTGATACTACATGACCTAGGAATACCACTTGTTCAAGCCAAAACTCACACTTCTTGAATTTAGCATACAACTATTTTTCTTTAAGAACTTGCAGCACAATCTTCAAATGTTCCTTGTGCTCTTCTTTATCACGTGAATAAATTAGGATGGCATTGGTTAAACCGAAAGGCATTACTAGAAATTCATAATGTCCATACCTTGTTCGGAATGCAGTCTTTGGTATGTCTTCTTCTTGATCTTCAATTGATGATACCCATAACGCAAATCAATCTTAGAAAATACAGATGCTCCCTGCAATTGATCAAACAAATCATCTATTCTTGGAGTGGACACTTATTCTTGACTGTTATCTTATTCAACTCTCTATAATCAATGCACAACCGCAATGTACCATCCTTTTTTTTCACGAACAACACAGGTGCTCCCAAGGAGAATAACTAGGGCGAATAAAACCCTTATCAAGCAATTCTTGCAATTGAACTTTTAACTCTTTCAATTCTGTTGGTGCCATTCGGTATGATGCTTTAGAAATAGAAGTAGTTCCTGGCATAACATCAATCACAAATTCGATCTCTCAATTTTGTGGTAGTCCCGATAAATCATCTAGAAATACCTCAACAAATTCTTGAACCACATCTACATTTTCTGGCTTTAATTGTGCTTCAATTGAGGTGTCCAGAACACTTGCCAAATACCCAACACAACCTTTATTCAACATCTTTTGAGCTTTCAAAGCAGATATAATTGGTAAGGACCGTGAGAATGAGATACCATTAAACATAAACTGTTCTTCCCCAGGTGGCTGAAAAATCACAATCTTCTTATTACAATCAATTGTTACATGATATTTGGTAAGCCAATCCATACCTAGAATAACCTCAAAATTTGGCATCGGTAAAACAACAAGATCTGCATAGAGAGTCCTATCACTAATCTGAATAGAACAAGCCCTTAACATTTGGTTGGAATCCATTTCTTCCCCAGATGGAACAGTCACACTGTACCTTACTTTTAATAAATCTGGTGTAATGCCCAATTTTCTCACAAATGCACATGATGCAAATGAATGCGTAGATCCAGAATCTATCAATGCAATTGCAGGTATCCCAAAAATTAAAATAGTACCTGTGACTACGGAAGCATCTGCATCAGCTGATTCTTGTGTCATTGCATACACTCTCCCCTGAACTTTCCCCTGTACTGTTGGGCAATCCTTTGCTATATGTCCAGGCTTTTTACACTTAAAGCAACGATTAGTACCACTATAGCATTCCCCAAAATGATTCTTCCCACACTTAGTACATTTAGGCCTTTCAATTGTAGAAGAAGTCTGTCCAACTCTAGGACGTTTTTCATTCCCTTGGGTTAATTTTTGCTCTCCTTTCTTCCACTGGTTTAGATTTCTTGGAGTGAATACTTGCTTCTTTTGTTGTTGGAATTTCTCAATCTCTTTCTCATCTAAATCAGCCATCAAAGGCTTGTCCACCAGTTCTCTAAACTCTGTTACTGAAGACACTCTCACATCTCTTCTAATTTCAAGATTAAGGCCCTCAAGAAATGATCCATCTTCTCTCATTGTTGTCTCTGGCAATGTATGGTACATACTTGCAACCCTGTTCAAATTTTCTCACATAATCACATACAGACACCCCTTCTTGTTTTAACTCCAAGAATTCCTTTACTCTGAGTGACCTAGCATCCCTGGTGAAATACTTATCATAAAAGATTATTTTAAACCTCTCCCAAGTTAGTTCTTCCATATTCACTGCAAGTTTAGCTCCTTCCCACCAAGTTCTAGCATCTTTCTTCAACAAGAAAATTGCACAGAGTACCTTCTCAGCATCATCAATCGCATGTAGTCAAAGATAGTGTCCAAAGATTTCACCCATTCCTTTGCAACCATGGGATCAGACCCACCATTAAAATCAACCAGTTCCATCTTTCTAAACTTCTCATATACAGCCTGTGAAGGATCCTGTCGAGCTTGTGGTGGAGAAAGGCGTTGATTCTGTTCTTGGATTCTTTGTTGCATATCTAGCAATTGTTGTATCTGTTCACCATGCATTCTAGTTTGTTGTTGAATGAGATCAGTCAAATTGTCCACCACACTATGATTACCCTCATGATCATCCATTGTCTTCCTTTTTGGTGCCATGACCTGATATGCATTGCCCAGTCTCATTCCATTCATTAGCCAATAATAAATGCATAATCATGACAATAACATGGAATGAAATATAATCAAATAAACATAAAAGCAAATAAACAAGTAGTTGACCAAGTTTCCCAGCCAGGATGTTTCATATGCCTTCTTCTGTCTACAGGAACGACTAAACCTCCGCTCTGATACCACAAACTGTAACACCCCTTAACCTAACTGCAGAGTCTAAACAAGCTGATACAGTTAAGTCAAGAAATGTTAATTTTTCATTTTTACTAGAGTTATGGTTTTTAATAAAAGTTCCCATTTTTAGCTATAAGAGAAAGAATTTGAATCATTTTAAACACACCATATACATATATCAAAACTGAGTACATCTTTTACAAAACAATAACAGAGCGGCTTATTTAAAAACAAAACAGAGTTTTCAAAATAAACTACAAAATAGGTCGAAGCATGGCATATGAACAAATCTCTGTCCGGCCGCTCTAGAGACTCAGTCAACCTCTAAACCTGTACATTTCCACCTGCATCACGTGAATCTAATGAGCTAAATGCTCAGTAAGATGAAACTGATGCAATAACAAATAACATATATGCACATCTCATAAATCATTAAACGCAATATTCTATTTAATAACTTTCATTCATAAATCATTCTTCAGGGCCCTTGAAGTGTAGTACCTAACTAATAGTGATAGACTATAGTTTTCGGAACCTGTTCATAATGATTGGCCAATAAGAGAACTAATACGGGGTTTCCATACTTGGTCTTTCAACCTCAGGTATTAGCCGTATTCTATCTCATTCACTATGGCTTTCCTATACCGGTTTTTCAACCTCAAGTATTTGCCACCATTTGTTGGGTCCGCCGGTCCCTCCCGCGTCCCTTGTCTACCCGACCATCAATCAAGTACCATACTTCCTTTTCAAAAACCTCATTATATTCTTAATAGTGTCATGCTTCATAAACCATAAATGCATCAAACATTACATCATTTGACAAACAACAACAATCACATTAAAACATGAACAAACATTATATGATTCTTGTGATACAACAAATGAAAGCTTCAACTTACCTCAAGTCCACTTTGTGCTAGGTGAAAAGGCCAATCTCTTTGGAAGATAGGATGTGTTAAAGGCCTAACATAATCAAATTATGTACCATTTAATATCCTTTTTATAAATCATTTAGTCTATTCTAGTTAAAGTTTATATACACTTTTCAATCTTTTGTAAAGAATTACATATCAATTACATAACCTTAAAAACAATGCATACTCTATATTTTACTACTAATTCAAGACATTAAACATTAGGGCAACCATTAAATAACTAATAATTCAAACATAATTATTAGGGCAGCCCCTAAAATATGAACATAATTCTAATTAAAATGACGTAAACTTGATTCTAACTTAAATTGATTATAACATTCAATTAAGCAAACTAATTGCTATTGTTTCAATCATTCAAAGAAACTTCCAAACACAATATAAGCATTACAAAATCAATAGAAACAAGTAAATTAAACAATTTCACAAGACTATCAATTTTGCTAAAAATTAGCTTAACTAGCTTGGTTTTAGCTTCAAGTGTAACTTACTTAAGTTTTCAATCATACAAAAGCATACTAAAACATGTAACTATCCAAGATACTACAAATTCATCATAAGAAATATTGAAAAAGAATATACCTTGATTAAGTTGGATTTAAGCTTCAAAATCAACGGTTTTCAAGCTTAAAAGGATGGAAACTTGTTCTAGCTTGTGTTCTATGGATTCCTATGGATTGAATTCAACTTTTGTGAGTATGAGAGTGTAGAAATTTGGGAGAAACTTAGGAGAATAAGGGCCGGTCATTTTTGAGGTGCTTCCACAAGAAATATGGATGAAAATGATTTCTTTGACCTTTCAAAGAGAGGTAAGTGGAGGGTGATGATTGGTTGCATCATGCTTGGTGTCTTCGCATGCCAAAAGCCACGTTTATGGGCTAAGGAGATGACAAAAATTGATGCTTTGGTGTTATAATCAAGTGCAATGCGGTTTATAATGGTTTTATGCAACCTAGTCAACCAACCAATCAAATTGCACCATTGTGCATACTTTTAGTTCTTAGCCAATGTAACATATTTCAAGTAAATATTTGGGCAACTAATCTCTTTAGCATATAACTAGTATGGAGTAATACAAATAATTTATTTCATGGCCATTCAACACATCAATCTTCCTTAACCGAGATACTGAGCTTTTCACTGCAAAAAGGGCACTTAAGGAATATGTTAAATCAAAAAATGAAAGTTTGATCTCATATTTCATGTACTAATGCATGTTAAATCATAACTGAAGCATATAATAACAATTATTCATGTTCGTGCAATCATGCTATTTATAAGCCATAATTCAATAATACATATTGATTAGATGCATATTCATGCAAAATGCTTATTATTCGCTATGTAGGAGAGAATTGAGAATTGGGCATTACAACACTCATTAACTTTAAAACCATTTGACAACATTGTTATGTTAAATTTCTCATGCCATTGTTTTGGTGCTTGCTTAAGCCCGTATAATGACTAACGAGTCTAAACACCTTTTTTCTTTTTGTCCAGGAGAAACAAACCCTCGGTTGGTTTTATTTAAAAAATTCTTTTTGTAACACAATTTCGTTGTCTGCAAAAATTGCAAGAGAAAAATAGTACAAATAAAGTTTTATTGAATTTGATGAAAATATGTAGATACAATCTCCATTGGTCATCTGATTCTTCTCTTCAAGAAAATTGAATCTATTGATTTGGTAACTTCTTGATGGAATCGACCCTCCGATCTCTTCCAAATTTGATTTATCCTTTAATAACATTAATTTGAGGATACTCAAATTAAATGCCATAATTTGATGAGCTCTGCGACGAACGCCTTGATTTTCTCCTTGAACACTGTAAATTTCCTTAAATTTGATGGACTTGGGTTGAAAGAACTTCCTTCAACACCTTTTTTGCTTGGACTTCTTCTTCTCAACTTTTTTGGACTTGCTTTTTCTTCTCAACTTGTGTTTTAATTTTTGAAGATGACCTCTATTTATACTTGTAGGACGAGGGCTATTGCAATTTTACTTGATGACATGGGATTATTTGATTGGTTCTTTATGATTTCATGGACATTTACTACCTTAATCATAAGATGTGATTTGAATTATCAAAATAATGATATTCACTTTCATAATCTTCAAGATACAATCTTTATTACCAAAATACAATAATTTGACATATGGTAGTAATTAACTCTATCAATTAAGTATCTTATTTAATTTTGAAATTTTATGATATTCCAAAAATAAATAAAAATATAAAATTGATAAATAAAAATATATTACACATGTCAATGCATAATTTGCTAGAAATTTTCCATGTCTACAAATGCCCCTCGAGACTTGTTCACGTGCATTTGATTTAATGGATGTGAAAAGTGAATTAGTCTCAAAATCTTTCATCGAGTGGATCAAGTAACCACAATTTATTTGAAACATAGAAACATTTTAAACTCATATGAAGAGTTCTTCATTTGAATTGATTTGAACTTGTAGATAGTTTATCCTCATATCAAGGAGCTCTTGACTTGATTTGACTTTGTAGATAGTTTATACTCGTATAAGGAGTCTTCATTTGAATTTGAAATTTGTAGATAGTTTATACTCATATCAAAAAGTCTCAATTTGAATTTGAAATTTGTTAGATAGTTTAAACTTGTATCAAGGAGTTTTCATTTAAATTTGAATTTGCAGATAGTTTCTACTCGTATCAAGGAACCTTTATTTGAATTTAAATTTATAGATAGTTTATACTCGTATCAAGGAGTCTTTACTTAAATTTAACTTATGGACCTTCTATACTCTTGTCAAGGAATGCTTCATTTGATTTGATTTGTTGACCTTTTATGCTCATATCAAGGAGTTTTATTGGCAGTTTATACTATTATCAAGGAGCACTTGGAAGAACTTTAATTTAAAAAAATTAGATAGTTTATGCTCGTATCTAGGAATATTGTTGACAGTTTATGCTTTTATAAAGGAGCATTTGAGAGGACTTCAATTTAATTTTTTTTATAGTTTATGCTCGTATCTAGGAGTATTGCTGACAGTTTATGCTCTTATCAAGGAGCACTTGAGAAGATTTCAATTTGAAAATTTTAGATAGTTTATGCTCGTATTTAGGAGCATTGCTGATAATTTCAAAATTTGAGCTTGTTGAAGATTCATACATCATAGTTGGATTCAACAACTCTTTCTCCACAGCTTCTGTTTCTTGCTTGTATTTTGAAGTGATGACTTCATGGCTCGGCAACACACCATATTATCTTGTCCCTTTTTGCTTGTGCTTTGGAGTGGTGGCTTTTTGGCTCGGCAAAACACCATCTTCTTTTGCCTCCTTATGCTTGTGTTTTAGACTACTGCTTTCATACCTTTACATAATAAATTTGACATTTGTGATGTTTGAGTGATTTTCCTTCATCTCTATTTGAACTTCGAACTTGATTTGTGAAGAGACAAGATGAGAGATAAAGATCGTCCCACTAGGCGTGCCAGAAATTTATAACACAATTTCATTGTCTGCAAAAATTACAAGAAAAAAAATAGTACAAATAAAGTTTTATTGAATTTGATGAAAATATATAGATACAATCTCCATTGATCCTCTGATTCTTCTATTCAAGAATGTTGACTTTGTGGAATTGGTATTTTTTTGATGGAATCGACCCTCCGATCTCCTCCAAATTTGATTTGTCCTTTGATAATGTTAATTTTAGGATTTAACACCTTAATCTAGAATTAAACGCTATAATTTGATGAGCTCTGCAACGAAAGTCTTGATTTTCGCTTTGAACATTATGGATCTCCTTAAATTTGATGGATTTGGGTTGAAAAAACTTCCTTCAACAGTTTCTTGCTTGGACTTCTTCTTCTTCTCAATTTTTTTGGACTTGGTTTTTCTTCTCAACTTGTGTTTTAACTTCTTGGAGATGATCTTTATTTATATTTATAGAATGAAGGCTCTTGCCATTTTTACTTGATAACATGGGAGGATTTGATTGGTTTTTCAAGATTTCATGGACATTTACTACTTTAATCACAAGATGTGATTTGAATTACAAAATATTGTAATTCACTTCCATAATCTTCAAGTTAAAATCATTATTGCCAAAATATAATAATTTGAATATGGTAATATTTAACTCTATCAATTAAATATCTTATTTAAATTTGGAATTTAATGATATTCCAAAAATAAATAAAAATATAAAATTGGTAAATAAAAATATATTATGCATAATTGGCCATAAATTTTCCATGTCTACAGTTGCTTTCATATTCATTTGATGCATCTTTAGATTATGCAATGTGACGATTGTAATGAGTACTCTAATGGATGAGATTCTTGTCATAAGTAAATATGTATCAAAGAAGTCAACACCTTCCTTTTGTTTGAACATTTTTGATCAGTTGTCGTAGGTCTACCAAATTTAAATATTACTTTTTAATAAATTTTTAACGAGTATAGAGCAAGTAAGAGTCAATCCAATGAGGATCAAGGCTAATTGATTTACTATCGACTCACTAATTAAGAATTTTAACTTCAAAATTACTTACCTAAAACTAAGACTTCAACAAGTAAACTCTTGAAATAAACAACAAACAGTTGGGGGGAGGGGGTTGAATTGAGTAACTAAATCACAAAAATTAAAACTAATTCAAATATAAAGCAATTAAAATCAAAACAACAAATAACAATCGATTAAAGTTGGTTGAGGTTTCCTTCGCCGCTACGAGATAATGGGTTGTAATTTTATATCAATATTACTAACAACTTGTCATTGAAATTTTCAACAGTAGGTAATCACAAGCTCTATTACTCTAATCTTTCCTTAGTTACTTGTTAGGTAGAACAAGCTCTCTACCTAATTCCCTACCCATCAAACAACCTAGAACAAGCTCTCTAGATTTAATTTAATGGATGCATTAAAATAAGAAAGATAGATTGATCTAAGCAATAACTGCACAAGCTCGGTCATTTAACTTAAGTTATGTTTTCTGTTGCAATTAAAAAAAATATTCCATAATCATTAATCATAATTTACTACACATGATTAGAAATTCAAAATAATTACGGATCTAAAATCTCTAATCTAGTTAGTTGTAGGGAGTTTTCAAACCCAATTTGGTTGCGCACCCAAACAAAGCAAGAAAATATCCATAAGACATTAAACATAGAAAAACATAAACAACTTCACTTGAAAAGTTGGTCAATAATTTCAAACATTTAATCACATGAACCTATATCTAGGGCTTTGAAGTCACCCTCAACCAAGAAGGAGGTTTAGCCTAACATGATAAAAATTGATAAGAGAAAGAAAATTAGCAACATTGGGAGTCAAAGAAACTTATTGGTTGAAGAAGATAGTTGAGGTTGATGGTGGATTATGGATGTCTCCTCCTCCAAACCTCTTCCAATTTGTCTTCCTTGATGTCCAAGACCCCAAGATTGCATCCCAAATATGTGTATAAATTCTAGAGAATGAGTCGTCCTTGGTTTAAGCTCCTCTCCCCCTTTTAATGGATGAATGACCCCTGAAAACCTTCCACTTTTTATGGTTTTTCCAAAAGAATCTTCCAAAAAGAACCTGAAATTCTTCCTATTTTCTTGGCTTTTTTCCATGTTTCCTCTCCTTTTCCACCATGTTTTTAGGCCAAAATAAGTCCCCACATTTGTCTTGGAATATTCCTTTTAAAGTCCTCCAAAAAGAAGTCCCAAAACCAGACTTAATAATTATGTTTTTAGATTTTCACGAACTAGGGCCGCGGCTCTAATTTTTGTCCAACAGGAACCATGGCTCTGATTTCTGGGGCTGCGGTGCCAAACCTTCTATCCAACTAGTGCTATGGTTTTGATTTTCGAGGCCGCGGTGCCAAACAATCTGTCCTCTTGGCGCTACGACCTTGATCATTCTTCTTATAAGCTATTTTTAATCTCTTTCTACTTTGTATTAGCCTTTTATGTCTTGTAATGAATTGTAGCTACACGTCTTAGATTTCAAAAAACACTTTAATCAACTCAATATGACATATGTGGAGAGAGTTATGCCAAGAATCCAAAAAACTGGCGCATTTGGAAGTTTCAGTGCACGTTTGACTCTTTAATTGAATGTTTATCTTTGAATTCAATTAAAATAGGATAACTTGTCAACATCAAAGTTTTATACCCATCACTTATCTTTCCAATGAGCTAATAATCAGGTCAATAGAGCTTTGTATCATAAAGTTATGCCCAAAATACAAAACTTGCCGCAGTGGCACCGTGTCAATGAGATTTTGCCCAAAAATGCTTGTTTCAACTTTGTTTCGGCTTATTTTTTATCTCTTGATCCCCAAACTCCTATCATACACAAAACATTAATAACAATGTAATATTAACAAGAACAAAGCAAGGAAGACATAGTGGAATTGATACAAAATATGTAAAAATATACACTTATCAAATTCCCTCACACTTAACCTTCGCTCATCCTCGAGCAAACCTAAAACCACAAACTAAGCTAATCCACTTTCGTAAAAAATCATGATTGCATTTAGCACATGCAATAAGCCTTTAAACCCCTAGGTGGACCATAGAGGATGAGTTTTAGTCTCATGAGGGTTTTCAGTGGTGATACCCATAAACACCTGTGACACCTAACTTCCAATGATTAATTCTTAGTGAGCAACAAAGTAATATGATAATGAAACCAAACAAGTGTTGAATCTAACCTTAGTTATTAAAAAGTAAATAAACTTCCACAACGATCATACTCTAGTGTGTGTGTGTGTGTGTGAATAGCCATTATCAATAGTAATGAAACCATGCATGATTCAAATAAGTTAATTCCTATAGAACCTCACAAAAGCCATCACTCGGTCTCTATTGAAAGAGTAAAAAATCATAGGCTCCTCCTTTGGCACATGTCTCCACTACACCAAAGGTACCACATGAAATTAAAAGGTCTTAAACAATGGTTGTAATGGGGCCAAGGGGTAGTGTGTGGCATAAGAAAGAAAGGGATAGGATGCAACAAAGATTAGGATGCAACAAAGATTCTAAAAAATTCATGGAATGAGAAACATAAATATCACCAGGGAATGATTCTCATTATCCACAAGTTTCAACATTGGGGCCTAATATCATTGTATCAGACACTTCTTCATTCTCATCGACTTTGCATTATCCATTTTTTTTGTGGCAACTCACAATATTTTGCAACTTTCTTCTATTTCTTTTTTCTCTTTTTTTTTTGTATAAATATGTTTTTCAATATTTTTCCATTCTTCCCTTCTTTCTTCGAGCTCCTCTACCATTATCTTCTATTTCATCCCAAATTTCTTTTACAAACTCACCTTCTCATCGAAATATCTCTCAAGTTCTAATTCATTTTTAGAACAATGGTAGGATAATAGAGTATTTAGGCTAGGTAAGAAGATATGTTACCACAAAATAGCTTATTCAATAAAAGGTTCAAAGTGGCTCACTATTTGGGATGTTCTCTTGGAACATCATATGAGAAACAAGCTGATTTGGCCATGGTGCTAGAAATCCTAGTGCTTTAATCATTTTTCAAGTGATGCACAATCAGTTATTCGCCTCGACAGACCTTCAAAAGAGTTCTAATATTCAACCTTCACATATCGAAACCCAAGTGATAATCAAAGTGAGGGTACAAGAACTATCAATTTTGACATGCTTGTCTCCATACCAAAGAACATAACTATTTGTGCAAAAAGAGTTGAGTATGATTATCACGAAAAACATATAAATCAAAGAATAACATGAAGGTCTAAAATAACATGTATCCTCAAATACAACCATATCATTCATGCTCAATTTTCATCATAGAAATTGGAAGAACACCTAGGACTCAAAAATTTAAAAACTAGACGCAAACAAAACAAGGAAAAATGTAAGTTAAAAACTCAAAAAAAAATGTAAGCCTAAATCCTTCGCCCCCATACTTAATTCTTACATTGTCCTCAATGTAAGTCTAGGCTACTAAAATAAAGAATTAAATGCAATAGAGTTGGATTGGTATACACAAACAAAGCACAAGAAAACAACTATATAAAATTAAATGGATAGAAAGAAAAGAGAATGAGAGTTAGAGAGATCAAATCTGTGATTGTAAGCTCTCAATGCCTTCTTTTTCATCTGTTGGGTTGCCTCCTAATAAGCACTTGATTTAACATCCTCAGCCTGCATAGCCTCCTTTTTCACTGATCAACATATGCTTACATTGTCATCGTCCATCCAATCACCATCTTATGATTTTGAAGCACCTAAAAAATTTTGTCCTCTAGTACTTGAGTGAGGTCTTTAGCAATGCTAACTAGTGGCATTTCTTTCTCACTCATGTAACCATATTTGAGATGGTCTGGAATTAGTTTAAGCTCCATTGTAGGTGTTTTTTCATCTCCTCTCAAGTTCCAATTGTTGGTGCATAGCTCCTAGAGAAGTTTGGCATAACGAGGCATTTGCTTGATGGCATCAAGAAAAGAGATGTTTATCTCCACTTTTTGAAAAATTTCAAGGATCTCCTTTTCCTACTCCTATTTCTTAGACTTTGCTAACCTGCTAGGAAAAGGTTGAGGTGTTACACAAGTATGAGTAGGAAAGTGAGAATCAGCTAAGGAATGGATGATATTGCTTGACTCTCCCTTCTCAACCTCTTTGGATGCTCCTTTTGTTGGTGTAATACCCAATCCTCACACTACTCACTTGGCCAATGTGATTCATGAATTACATGCTACTTATAAGTTAATTTACATTAACATTTACATGGCATCTTATATAGCATTCTTAATCGTTAGACCTCTAATGCTATCACATGATATTAGTAGTTGAGATCTTATAACCTAATTAAGAAATTCAATATTTAGATAAGAGAAAGAATAGATTGGTCAATCTATTGGATATTCATAAGTTATATGTTATAATTTTAGAAGTAATTAAAGGTATTACTAGTAAGCTAATATGTTTCGATTTAACTAGATCAAGGTGTTTTAAAGGCATATATCCATAAACTAATAATATTTGGGATATTAAACATGATATAATTTGATTTAAGTGTCATATTTCAAGGTCCATATGTTCATAAGATTTTAGAAATGAAAACTAGACAATCTATTTAAGAATCGGTTGTCAATCGATTTAAAGATCGAATGGATAACAACTATACAACCTATTATCCGATCGTGCAGAAATTAAAATAAGTTGTAAATAAAGAAATAAATGCTGAGAAACACCAGATTAGAGCTATATAAGTTGTGTATAATATCAAATTTAAACCACCATTTGCCACCTCATGCTTTCTTATTAAGCCTAAGCTAACATCTCAAGCTAACACCTCAAACCCTTCACCCTTAAGCCACAACCAGACCCTCATTTCAGCCATTTTCAGCTTCCAAACACACACCTTAAGGTTTCCAAGTGCTCCAAATTGATTCCAAGTTGAAATAAAAGCAAGAAAAGCAAAGGAGAAGTGATTACCATCAAGTTTAACCTCAAAATCTGCATAGGTAACACTTATCTATGGATTTACCTTTGGTTTTCAAATTATTCTGAATGGGTTTATTGTTTATTAAGATTTCAATATCTCTTATAAAAGTGTTAGTAAGTTTTTAGTTAGACTTTGGTGCACAAAGAAAGGGTTTTTGATGACAAACACTTAATAGGAAATACTTGTGGCAGAAATTGTCACCTTACTGTTTTCTTGTGTTTTAGGCTTCAAAAGTGTATGGTATGTTGAATAAAACCTATAATTATTACCATTTACAAGTCCATATATAAATTAAGAGTATTGAAATGAATTTTGATCAGTTATAAATTGAAATAGAGTATGATATTGGAGAAACACTCAAACTACCAAAGTAGCAAAATCTATTTTGGTATGTTGTGAATGAGACTGAATTAGGGGACCTAAATCCATGAGTTTTGGAAATTATATGGCATTTTTATATGTTTTTATATGTTATCTAAGTGTGGTAAAATTTTTAGAGTGAATAAATACGCCTAAGGATGCTAAAATTGCAATGAAACTTAATGTGACAACAAAGAAAATAGAAGATGGAAATCTGTTCCATTTTACTTCTTGGCATGTTTCAACATATCTATGGTAAAATTGATGTTTAGCATTTAGAGAACTATTATCATACATTTAATATGAGAAATCAAGGTACTTAGGAGATTGTATTAGGTTTTAGTCCCAAAGTAGTAAAGTTTGATTGTTACATAGTTAAATTAAAATTCAAGGTCCTTGTATAGGATTAAGCATAACAAACTTGTTGATTGAGGATAATGATTGATATCTTATATTTTTATAGATTATTCACACATAAGGTTGGGGAGTAACACCTAAGAAACTAAGAAGTAAGATATGATCGATTAAAGGTAAGAGCAAATTCATTTGCAACTACAATGTATGGACATAGTATTTCTTGCCTTATCTATATTAAATGTGATCCTTATGTCTTGATGAGTGTATTATGAGTATTATAAATATCTTATAGTGCATACATTTTTTGGATGATGGGACATGGGATCTGTTGTTTCATTGAATATGCCATTCATCAACATTTACACGTGCATGCATAACACATGCTCATAGTTAAGGTTTTGCATGCATGACATTATTTTCAAAAAGAAAATATTTTGGTTGGCCACTTTCAAAGATCGATGTACATGGATGACTACCTGTTGGGGCTATTTTGTAGGTTGTGCTTTTGATTTTACGGTCTATTATATTATATTAGTGACCTTATCCTATATATCACTTTCAAAACTCCATTGTAAATAAGTCTGAGTTTTGTGATGATTTTGATAGAGCTTTTTATCATTCAAATAACTATCTATCTATATACAGTGTTACAGGATGTTAAAGCACTTTACTTTATCAATGTTATGTCAAACTAACTAACTAGAAAAAAAAGTTATACACACGCATACATGCACAAATTATGTTGCACGGGTTGTTTATATATATATGTATACTTATTTTTGGGAGGTTGTGATAGTTGGCAAGCTAGGAGACTCCAATTGCTTCCTGGTTCTAAGAGTTATGACACTTACATCTTCCTTAGGATTCTCCATGGATTGGGAATGTAACTTGCCCCATCCTTGTGCTTCCAATTGGCTTAAGCTAGTGGCCATTTGCCCCACTTGATTCTCAATATATTGGAGATGGGCTTGTATGGTTTGTTGAAATTGGATAATGTTGGTAGCAAGTGCTTTCATCCTCCAAGGATGATCCTAATTGCTATGGAGATTGGAAGGGTGGTTGCACATTCAATTGGAGAAAACCCGGTGGTCAGTTTGGCATTTGAAATGGAATATTTTGTTGTTGTTGGTTCTCATATCTGAAATTGGGATGATCTATCTATGATACCCGAGCTCCTACTACTCACATGGCCAAATATGATTCATCAATTACATGTTAATTGCGTGTTATTTGCATTTATATTGACATCATATAATTTATTTTATTTTATACGATGTTCTTAATCATTAAACTTAATTTTGAAGCTTTCGCACGGTATTGATTATCGAATCTCCCAACCTAAATGGTCAATTCTACAATAGGTAAGAAGAAAATTAGGTATTAATATGATGAATATTACTAGGTTACACGTTATAATTTTTAGAAGTGTTAAAAGTGTTACTAGTAAGTTTATACGGTTTAATTTTATTTGATCAAGTTATTTCAATAGTATATATTTGTAAATTAACATACTTGGGATATTGGACATGATATAATGTGATTTAAGTGTCATATTACAAGGTCCATATGTGCATATGATTTTAGAAATGCAAACATGACAAGCATTTAAGAATCGAATGCCAATCGGTTTAGAGATCGAATGAACGGTTAAGAAATTAGGGTAGAATTTATTATCTGATCATACAGAAATTAAAATAAGTTGTAAATATGTAAATCAATAATGAGAAACACTAGATTACAGCTGTATAAGATGTGTGTAACATCATATTTGAACCACCACTTGACACCTCAAGCTTTGCCATATCAAGCTACCACCTCAACCTTTCTTCATTTCTATCCTTGAACCATTCTATTTCACCTCCAAAACCTCTATATGAAATTTTATAAGTTGCTCCCAAGTGAGCTCCAAGTGAAGAAAAAGTGAAGGAAGTAAAGGGAAGTAAGGAGGAGCAAGTAGAGACTTAAAATTGTGCATAGGTGAGCTTAACCTATGTTTTGATTTCAATTCTTAAATTGTTTGAGGGTTTATGATTTTTAAAAATTCTATTATTGTTTATAATCATTTTAGGATGTTATCTATGGTCTTATAATTCACAAAAGAAGGATTTTTAGTTGCAAAATCCCAATAGAAATCACTAGGGATAGAAAATGTACACTTGTTGGTTTTTGTTTTTTAAGCTTTATACATGTATAATAAATTGATTAAAACCTACATATTTCACCATATATGTGTTTTTATATGATTTTAGGTGATGTATATAAGTTTGGAGAGGTTATAAATTGAAATATGGTTTGATGTTTAAAGAGAGACCCAAAACTGTCATGATAGAATTTATAGTTTCTGTGCTGTGATAATTGGGCTAGTTTTTCTGAGGTAAATCAGTGATTTTAGGCCATTATAAAATATGGTTACATTTATATACATGTTATCTAAGTGTGGTAAAAAATTTAGAGTGATTGGATATGCTTAAGGATGTCAAAGTTAGCATGTAACTAAATTGGACGGCAGGAAAATGTGAAAATGTGAATCTGTCCCATTTGATCACTTAGCATGTTTCAACCTAGACATGTTGCTATTGAGTGTTAACAATTAGTTATATGCTATTAGAGTTATAATAATTCAATTACATGATGTTTACATGTATTTAAGATGAAAAATTGAGGTATTTGTGGAACTATATTGGGTTCTAGTTTGTGAAAGCTTGATTGTTAGCTAGATAGCTTGGTGTTTAAGGTCTTAGTATGAGATTTTGTGTTTTCAACTTTTCAAATTGGGAATGGTGCTTGATGTTGGGTAATATTACAGGCTATTTCACATCTAAGGTTGGAGAGGAATACTAAACAAATTTAGACTGAGCCACCAACCAAGTGAAAGGTAAGTAAAGATTCATTTGCAACTACAATGCATATACATAGTAGATGTGTGATTTATATGTAATATCATAAATCATATGTGCCCAGTAGAAGGCTCTCCATTGAGCATACATACATGGGCATTGGCACATGCATGCATCATATACGAGCATTGTGATAAATCTTGCATTGCACGACATGATTCTGAGAAAGAAAAATATTTTGTTGATCACTACTAGTGCACCGAAGCATGCATGGATTTACATGGTGGTATGCATGGATTTGCAGGTTCGCATGCATGGATTTGCATGTGTATGAGTATGCATGGATTTGCATGCTTATATGATTATTGGCCATTGGATTATGGCGATGTACAGAGATCTTTTCCGGTGCATGGAATAGTAGCATTAGTCAGGGGCCCAAGAAAGAAATGATTTTGAGAGAAATATTTTGATGCATAGAATTGCATTGTTGGCATAACATTTTGAGATGCATGACTTGATACTGTGGATTATTCTTTGACATGCATAATCTCGCGCTTATTCAAGTGAAAATATAAATAAATATTAAATTTGGATTATACCTTTCTCGCAATCCGGTTTTAGTAGGGAACGAAACAATCAATTATTTATTCTGGACTTTCAGAACTCACAAGGATTCAAGTGTTTCCTCTCTATTAGGTCCAAAATATGAAATAACAACACCAATTAAAAAGATTCGCTAGTATCCTTTTAATTATTTACTAATCTAAATTCGGAGTAAATCTTGTCTTTTGATCCAATTGATGGATCAAGAACAAACTTTCAAGAACAATAAAGATTGATTCTTTAAGTTCTTGAAAATTGAATGTAATAAGAATATCAAGAAACTAGTTTTCTTCTAAAGAACAAGAAAATAAAGATTTCAAGAAAACACTTTTTCTTTTTCTTTCTTTTCTTTCTTTTCTTGTAGAGAAAAATAGAAGACTTAACAAAATAATTTTTGCTTATTATTACTCCTTGCTAATTTTCGGTCATCCCTATTAATAGGGGCTGAAATTTTGCTCCTACTCCAACTCTTTGAGAGTTTGTCAATTTTGAATAACTTCAAAGTTTTATCTTAGAAGGATTCCAAATCTTCCTACAACTCTTTTATTTTTCTCTCTTATATAGATTGACTTATTTGAGACTACATTAATCATCAAAATTGTCTACATACATTAATTGCATTTGTTTCTTAGAAAATTGAGATCATCCTTATGGGTGATTGACATTGAGAATCCCATAAATGATACTGTATACAAAGTAAATTGGACAAAGACTCAAATCGTTTCTAGAAAATCAATTTTCACAAGAGAAAATTATTTTTCTTTCTAACCCTTGTTATGATTAGTATGTGTATATATATACTTATTTTCTCTAACTTTATTTGTTTTGTTGGCTATTAAAGTCGGACTTATCAATTTTCCAAACAACTAAAATCTTTGTACATAGTTTTTTTCATTTTCTCATTCTCTTTTAATATTATTTTCAAAATGGATGACATTCTTCTAACTCTCAAGAAGTGATTTCTTTTTCTTCCAAAAAATGCAATTTTAAAAATTTATAAAACCAGGATTGAAAGATTTAGGATGCTTATGCACAAGGATATTCCAGGGGACATACGATGGAGAATTGAAGCAAAGGTAAGAGTAGCAGGTGGGTTTTCACATGAGTTTTCAAAATTGTTTACTAGATACATGTCTGGTTTTGGTAAAAACACATATTCAAAAAAACAAAGGGCAAAGAAAATGCAAGTTTGTCACAAATGTGCTCGATGGACTTGTAACACAAAGTGTTGTTCCTTATGAATGGTTTCTAAACATCGAGATGATAAAATTCCATTCATTATGGATAGACTGAGTAAGGAGCCTTTAGATGACATTATGTTGACTGCTGAGATGTATTCATATGGATTAGTACATCGGGTAATTCTTGATTTATGAAATCACTTCCACGATAAATATGAGCATTATAGTCTTGGGAATCTGACATTATAGTTTATAAGAAAATTGGATGAGAACCATATCCTTGAACTATAGAGGGCATTTAAGCTGTTACTGGATGTAAAACTAGAGGAAGATTTGAGCCACAATCACAACTACGTTTACATTCATGTGTAAGTAGATAATTTTCAAATTTTATGTGTCCTTATTTTTAACCTTTCTAACAAAAAAAACACGTGCAATAAATGCATTTTCTATTCACACCTCAATAAATAGCACCGTACTTACTTCATTTTTGCATAACTCACTTTCAAAAATAAAATAAAAATGGAAGTCTCTTTAAATCGCAAGTTCAACTATATTTGTGTCTTTTGTGGATATAATCCAGGAAAAAAATGGTGAGTTTATAGGGGCAACCCATAACCTTGGTTTTTAGCAGAAAGAAAAATTTATTTAATATATGGGGGAGTGTGATATCCAAACCTCTCACTACTCACATGGCCAAATATGATTCATGCATTACATATTAATTGCGTGCTATTTGTATTGATATTAATATCATATAATTCATTTTATTTTATAGGGCGTTCGTAATCATAAAACTTAATTTTGAAGCTCTCGTACGGTATTGATTATCCAATCCCCTAACCTAAATGTTCAATTCTACATTGGGATAAAAAGAAAATTAGGTATCAATATGATGAATATTACTAGGTTACACGTTATAATTTTTAGAAGTGTTAAAAGAATCACTAGTAAGTTTATACGGTTTAATTTGATTTGATCAAGTTATTTCAAAAGTATATATTTATAGATTAACATACTTGGGATATTGGACATGATATAATGTGATTTAAGTGTCATATTACACGGTCAATATGTGCATATGATTTTAAAAATGCAAACAAGATAATTATTTAAGAATCGAATGCCAATCGGTTTTGAGATCGAATGAACGGTTAAGAAATTAGAATAGAATTTATTATCCGATCATACAAAAATTAAAATAGGTTGTAAATAGATAAATCAATAATAAGAAACACAAGATTACAACTGTATAAGGTGTGTGTAACATCATATTTGAACCACCACTTGACACCTCAAGCTTTGCCAACTCAAGCTACCACCTCAACCTTTCTTCATTTCTATCCTTGAACCATGACCAAAAACCATTATTTGAGCTATTTCACCTCCAAAACCTCCATATTAAATTTTATAAGTTGCTCCCAAGTGATTCCAAGTAAATAAAAAGTGAAGGAAGCAAAGGGAAGTAAGGAGGAGAAAGTAGAAGTTTAAATTTGTGCACAGGTGAGCTTAACTCATGTTTTTTATTTAAGTTCTTGAATTGTTTGAGGGTTTATGATTTTTAAAGCTTATATTATTGTTTATAATCATTTTATGATGTTATCTATGGTCTTATAATTCACAAAAGATGGATTTTTAGTTGTAAAATCGCAATAGAGATCAATAGGGACAAAAACTATATACTTGTTGGTTTTTGTATTTAAAGCTTTATATACATATAATAACTTGGTTAAAACCTATATATTTCGCCATATATGTGTTTATATATGAGTTTAGGTGATGTATGTAAGTTTGGATAGGTTATAAATTGAAATATGGTTTGATATTTAAAGAGACACGCAAAACTGTCATGATAGAACTTACAGTTTTTGTGCTGTGATAAGTGGGCTGGTTTTACTGCGGTAAATAAGATATTTTAGGCAATCATAAAATATGATTACATTGTTCTACCTGTTACCTAAGTGTGTAAAAATTTGGGAGTGATTGAATATGCTTAGAAATGTCAAAATTATCATGCAACTAAATTGGACAACAAGAAAATATGAAAATGTGAATCTGTCCCATTTGATAACTTATCATGTTTCAATGCAGACATGTTGCTATTGAGTGTTAACAATTAGTTACATGCTATTAGAGTTATAATACTTCAATTATATGATGTTTACATATATGTAGGATGAGAAATTAAGGTATTTGAGGGACAATATTGGGTTCTAGTTTGTATGCTTATATCATTATTGGGCATTAGATTATGGCGGTGTGCAGAGCTCTTTTTCGGTGCATGGAATAGTAGCATTGGTCAGGGGCCCAAGAAGAAAATGATTTTGAGGGAAATGTTTTAATGCATGGAATTGCATTGTGGGCATACCATTTTGAGATGCATGACTTGATATTGTGGATTATTCTTTGACATGCATAATGTTTACTTGATGAGCGTTAACTTATATAGTTTATGCATTGTAGGTGAGCATGACAATGCTTGAAGCATCTTTTGCTGGCTGGGCGGCTGTTGGAGCTCCTGTCGGTGTCTAAGAGAGTGTGTATGTGACAACCTGTTGGGCTATTTTGTTGGCTTGTTATATTCTGAGTCTGTTGTATTATATTTTGAGACTGGTACTATATTTTGCTTTTAAAACTTTACTGTAAACAAGTATGTAAATATTGTGGTCGTTGTAGCTGTTGTACTTTTATATAAATATTGATCCTGCTATATACAAGACATATGTGAAGAAGTATTTTAAATAGGATTGTGCATGTAAAAAGTGATTTTTCTTTTCTTAAAGTATTACACAAAAAATAATATTGCACGTATACACAAGTTCCATCTTGTCAAATTATACTTTATATATAGTTGTTGAGTAGTGGGTGTTATAAAATAGTTTCAGAGCCTGGTTTGAGGTCTTGTAGACTGTCCATGTACACGAATTCAGAACTTGCGGAGCACAACCACGCTAGTAAGTTTTACATTATCATATAGTACATTATATATTTCATGAATTATATTGGTCTTATGATGTTAAACTTGTATAAAATAGCACTGCAAAATGGTGAGAACTCATGGTGAGAGCAGTGGTAGTGCCAGAGTGCAAAGAGAAGAGACACCCACCACGGGTAATGATTAGGATATCATGATTAACTGGTTAACAGAGTTGATTGAACAATAGTCTGAACAAATTCAACAGCTGATTCGATAGAGGGATAATGGTGAGCAACCGCGGGTGGAGGTAAACCAACAATGAGTGGAGTATATATATATGGTGGGAGAACGATTTAGGAGATTGGATCCCCAATATTTGAGGATGCTATTGATCCAGTACAGCAGGGTGCCAAAATAGGAGAGGGTAATGTGTGCCACTTTCATGCTTCGCGAAAGTGCAGGCCAATGGTGGGACATGATCAGTAGCATAGAAGACATTACCACTATGAGTTGGGACAGATTCAAGGAGTTATTCCAAAATAAATATTTTATGGCCCCAGTTTGGATGATGAAGATGAACAAATTTATACAACTGCAATAAAGAGCAATGACTGTTGGGGAATATATTCATAGATTTGAACTGTTGTCCAAGTTTGCTACGCACATGGTTAGCACTGAAGTACTGAAAGTAGAGTGATTTCTGGAGGGTTTAAGGCTGGAGTTGTACCGAGATATGAATATGGTGGGTACTCAAGCGGTGACATTTTCATAGGTAGCTAAGAGTGCGCTGGTGGCAGAACACTCTAAATTGAGAATTGCTCGTGCACAGAAGGCTCGATAGCAATTTAGATAGCAGAGACAGAGATGGACTGTGGGATAAAAAAGGTCAGTCTAAATGCAGAGGCTGGGATCTATATTTCAAGGAGAACTAGGCCAACAACAAGAAGGTCAAAGTAAGAGGCCACAAATCGAACGAGGAAAAACACTGATGCCAGAAGTTGTTTATCAGAAATATGGTAATTAATATACTGGAGGCTCCTCTACAGATACTAGGACGTGCTTTCAATGTGGAATGCCAGGACATACTGCTAATTTTTTCCCAAGTAAACAAAATCACACCAGCCAAAGGAATGCACCAGCCAGGGTGTTCACCACGACGAAGGCGAATACAAAGGCAAATCTATCGGTGGTGATAGGTAAACTTTATATTTCTAGTGTTTCAACACTTATGTTATTTGATTATGGAGCCACGCATTTATTTGCATCCACTAAGTGCTTGAAGAGGTTGAGTAGAATACCAGACGTAGCAGAAATCAGTTATAGTGTAACAGTCCCCTCTAGAGATGCTAGATAAACCGATTGGATTTTGAGAGCTTGTACTATACCTGTTGAAGATAGAGAATTATATGCTGATCTGATTGTGCTGGATATGAATAATTATGATGTCATTTTGAGCATGGATTGGCTATCAAAGTACGGGGCTACTATCAACTATAAGGAAAAGATAGTGACATTTCAACTTTCTGGGAAAAAGTTATTTACATTTGCCAGCATTGTGAAGAATTTCATATTCCCTATGATTTCAGTAGTGAAGGCATAATGATTACTCAATGCTGGTTTCAAAAGTTACTTGGTGAGTGTTATGAGCATTGATGAACAACACCCACCAACTCTTATTGACATACCAGTGGTGCGGGAATATATTGAAGTATTCCCAGATGATCTTCCGAAATTGCCACCAAATCGTGAAATAGAGTTTGTTATTGACATACAACCAGGAACGTCCCCAATTTCTAAAACTTCCTACAGAATGGATCCTTTGGAGTTGAAAGAATTGAAAGTACAATTGCAGAAATTATTGGACAAGGGATTCATTAGATCGAGCTTTTCACCTTGGGGAGCGCCAATTCTTTTTGTACGTAAGAAGAATGGCACCATATGACTATGCATCAATTATCGAGAGTTGAATAGGGTCATAATTAATAATAAGTATCCATTACCCAAAATCGATGATTTATTTTACCAGCTTTAGGGTGCCGTAATATTTTCGAAGATTGACTTACACTCTGGATACCATTAATTGAAAATAAAGAAAGAGGATATCCCTAAGACGGCATTTAGAACAAGATATGGGCACTATGAATTTTTGGTGATGCTATTCGAATTGATTAACGCTCCAACAACATTCATGGTTCTAATGAACAGAGTGTTTAAGGAGTTTCTGGATAAATTCATTATCGTGTTTATCGATGGCATTCTAGTTTACTCCAAAACTAAAGAAGAGCATGCCACACATTTGAGACAAGTACTAGAGGTCCTGAGAGTGAAGTAGTTATACGCCAAATTCAAGAAATGCGAGTTCTGGTTGGATCGCGTGGTATTCCTGGGATATGTTATATCAATAGATCCAAGTAAAGTTGAAGCTATTAACAACTGGACGCAGCCTACTAATCTTTCGGAGGTGCGCAATTTTTTGGGTTTAGCTAGATATTACCGGAGATTCGTGGAGGGATTCTCTAAGATTACTATGCTATTGACATAATTAACTAGAAAAGAGGTGACATTTAGATAGACGGATATGTGTGAGCAAAGTTTCCAGGAGCTAAAAAAGAGGTTGACTTCAGCACCTATTCTCTCAATTCCATCAGGTATTGGAGGATTCATAATTTATAGTAACGTATCGAAGAATAGATTAGGATGTGTGCTGATGCAGAATGGTAAAGTAATTGCGTATGTATCCATGCAACTTAAAGAGTACGAAAAGAATTACCCCACGCATGACTTGGAAGTTGTTGCTGTAGTATTTGCACTTAAAATATAGAGACACTATCTATATGGTGAATAGTGTGAGATCTATATGGATCACAAGAGCCTCAAATACTTCTTCACGCAGAAAGAGTTGAATATACAGCAACAAAGATGGTTGGAACTGGTAAAAGATTATGATTGTGTGATTATTTACCATCCCAGTAAAGCCAACATTGCAGTTGATGCGTTGAGCCAAAAATCAACACAAAGTACAATAGATATGGCTTTAATTAAGAAAATAGAACTGAATGAGTTGCAAAAAATAAATATAGAGATTTTACAAACAGGAGTAATAGAGGCAAAGTTGACAGCCCTGATACTTTAGCCTACGCTAATTGATAGGATCAAACAGGGGCAGCGAGATGATGAATATCTCATCAAGATGAGAAAAGATATTGCTGCAGGGAAGTCTCCTGAATGTGAGATGACTCATAATAATATTTTACAATTTAGAGGGTGGTTTTGTGTGCCAAATGTTGATAACATTCAGGAAGACATTTTAAAAGAGGCACATTCAACCCCTCATTCAGTACATCCAGGGGCTACCAAGATGTATAGAGACTTGATGCATTATTGGTGGTCGAGTATGAAAAATGACATCGCCCAGCATATGGAGCAATGTCTAACATGTTAGCAGATAAAGGCCAAACATCAAAGACCCGCAGGGACTTTACAACCACTACGCATTCCAGAATGGAAATGGGAAAGGATCACCATGGATTTCGTAACTGGTTTGCCAAAGACTACTAAAGGTCATGATGCTATTTGGGTTATCGTTAACAGATTGACCAAGTCTGCTCATTTCTTTCCCATATGTTCTACCTATTTCATGGATCGCTATGCCCAATTATACGTTTAAGAGATTGCCAGACTTCATGGTGTGCCATTGTCTATAGTTTCTGATAGAGATTCAAGATTTTTGTCTGTTTTTTGGAGGAGTTTACACAAAGCTTTGGGAACACATTTATTATTCAGTATAGAATATCATCCTCAAATGGATGGGTAATCTGAACGAACAATATAGACGTTGGAGGATATGCTCAGAGCCTGTGTATTAGACTTCCAAGGTCAGTGGAGTAAATTCCTACCTTTGGTGGAGTTTTTGATACCACTCTGTAACACCCCCATCACTACATATAGATATTGGTATAACAATAATTTTGATAAGTAGCACATGTGTGTGCATGTGTATATACATATATATATTACTTTTGTCAAATGTAGCACTTTGAGAAATAGTAAAGTGTTTTCTCACATATAACCTTATATATAGAAAAATAACTGTTTATATAAAAATACAACACCCATCACAGTCATGCTATTCTCAGGTTGATTTACTATCAAATTTTTAAAGTTATATAGGACACGACATCCCAAAGTTATAATACGATAGACTCAAAAATAAAAATAATAGCCTTTACTTTTGGAAGAAGTAAGGATATTTTGCATCTTGTAGCCCTTTATATACAGTCAGCAATTTACATAATAATAATGAATGTAAAAATTAGAATATGCCCACAACACAACCCAATAGGTCGTCATCCATGTAAACTGATCCTCAGAACCTGTAGGAGCTCCAACGACTTGCCTAGTAAGTCTATGGTATCAAGTATCACTAGACTCATGAGTAATAACAGGTATATAATTTATGTTTGGTATTCTATCTTTGGAGCTACATATTCTCTATTATCCCCTATACACATTATCAAGCTTTATGAAAAAAAATCCAACATTCTACCATTTTTCATCTCATTTAAACAATCATTCTTGAATGAATTGTTGCATTTAAAAAAAAAAGAAGCAAGAAACAAAAAGAAGAAAAGATTGAAAAAGGATAAAAATGAAGAGATTATGAATTGAGGTTTATGATTTGATCTCTCTAAAACAAATAGACCCCTATTGTAATAAGACTAGATAGGGTACTTGATATATATATGAGTTCAGTTATAATATTTAAATTCCTTCTGGAAGTTCAAGATCAACTAGTTAGATTTCAAGAACTCTAGGTTAATTTTGTTATATTGGCTAGGATTATGATATAACCTTTTGGTGTTGATTGATTTATTGAGAATTATACATTGTGGATTATTTTGAGATTATTAAGACTTTTAAATTCTAGGTGATGAAATTTAAAAATTTATGGAGACCATAGCAGGAAAATGTTTACTATTTGCAAAAAATAAAGAAGATTGTTAAATTATAACTTTCTACAATTACTGTGAAAGAGTGGTATTAGAGCCCGATTTAAGATTCTATAGACTGTCCATGTACATGATCTTTAAAAGTAGTGTAGCACAACCATGCTATTAAGTTTTATTTGTTGTATAATTTATTTTATATTTCATGAATAATATTAGCCATGTGTTTTAAGATTTTGTATAAAATAATGTTAAGGCAGACTCATCGTATGCATTGTTATCAGACTGGCATTGGAATGGCTCTCTATGAAGCATTGTATGGCAAAAAGTGTAGGTCTCCGATATACTGGGATGAAGTTGGTGAGAAGAAACTTTTGGGCCCAGATATGATTCGAGAGATGATAGAAGTCGTGTTACAGATTTGATAGAAAATGCAAACTACCCAAAATTGATAAAAAAGTTATGTAGATCGACGAAGAAGGGCGTTAGAGTTTGTGGTAGGAGATCAAGTGTTTTTTAAAGTAGCACCAATGAAGGGCATCATGTGGTTTGGGAAGAAAGGGAAATTGAGTCCTAGATACATTGGCTCATTCTCTATGATTGAAAGAACTAGTGATGTTGCTTATAGATAGGATCTGTCAGCATTTATGTCCCAAATACACAATATATTTCATGTGTCTATGCTGAGCAAATATATTGCTAATCCCTCTCACATTCTGAAGAATGAACTAATAGAATTAAAGGCAGATTTGAGCTACGAAGAAAAGTATGTACAGATTTTGTTACGAGAAATGAAACAGCTGAGAAATAAACAGATTCCATTGGTTAAAGTGTTATAAAGAAACCAATCGATTGAAGAGGCCACTTGGGAAAGGGATGATGAAATGAAAACTAAGTATCCTGAACTTTTTCGGTAAGTGAAATTTTGGGGATGAAATTTTTATGAGGGGAGGATGTGATTCTCGAACCTCTTACTACTCACCTAGAAAAATATAATTAATGTATTACATGTTAATTACGTATTATTTGCATTGATATTGACATCATAAAATTCATTTTATTTTATACGGCATTTGTAATCATTAAACTTAATTTTGAACCTCTCGCACGGTATTGATTATTGAATTCCCTAACCTAAATGGTCAATTCTACATTGGAATAAGAAGAAAATTAGGTATCAATAAGATAATATAACTAGGTTACACGTTATAATTTTTAAAAGTGTTAAAGGAGTCACTAGTAAGTTTATACGGTTTAATTTGATTTGATCAAGTTATTTCAAAAGTATATATCTGTAGATTAACTTATTCTCTCAACTCTTAGCATGCTAACAATCCAGTTAAACTATCATTTGAATACGTAAGAGAGAACAGGTATCAAGTTTTTAAATTTTTAATATTATTTAACCTTAACAGTAGGAAAGTATTTTTTCTCATTCTAACTCCTGTGTTATAGCATACGCTTTTAATTTATTAGAAAAAAATTAATTTTTTAAAACGTAAACTTTAAAAAAGAAAAAAATCACTTAAAATAAAAATTTAATAAAAAAACCCAAAAAAGGTACCAACATTCAGAGTCGCTTTTTTCAATTTTTAGCCATAATTAAAAATTATATTTGGAGAATTGAATATATGAGTAGGACAATTGCATAATTCTACATCATTTGCTTTGTTTCTTTCTTAGTTATGCAAGACACATTTCCAATTCGCTTCTGGCTGGAAGAGTCCAAAGTAGTTTATCCTATTCATGATTTATCAATAATAGTGGGAATACTTCGAACACTGGATAAGATATATTTTGCATTTTTAAAATCATAATCGCCACCATCAAAGTGCTATAGAGAAAGTGGATATTGGACATGATATAATGTGATTTAAGTGTCATATTACAAGGTTAATATGTGCATATGATTTTAGAAATGCAATCGAGGAAATGACATTCCATAGGCATATCAACTACTTGAGCTTTGGTCAATGCCTCAATCCGTGCCCCAAGTCAATCGTCAGATCAACTCTCGCTGTTCTACATCCAATGTGGATGAATTGCCAGCCCCCATCTCCTTTCCTCCTAATATTTTCAAGTACGTTTTTTTACTCTCTTTTCAAAGTCATTTTCATCTTTCCATTGGTGGTACTTGTTCCCTATGAATCTCTCACTGTATTTAGCATTGGATGAAATTTACTGCCCAATTAGGGCTACATTCCCAAACAACGAGACTCGCTAATAGTGCCTCATAATTCCCATAGTGTTAGGCACGGCAGGTCTCTCACCCTCTCTGACGCCCCTTTCCAGGGGACTTGGGCCCAGTAGTTCCTGAGGATGCTTCTCTACACTACAATTTGGATAGCGGAGCCGCCTGATTCTCACGTTATGATTTGCTCGCCGGTACTAGGGAAATCCTTATAAGTTTTTTTCTTCGCTTATTGATATGCTAAAACTCAAAAAGTAATCCTACTTGACCTAGGGTCATGGTCGAAATCATGAGGATAATGCATCATTGGGTCGATGATGATGCCTGAGCGGATGATGCTCTCTCACACGACAACACACAAGTTGAGTGTGACACGTGCTACTATAAGATCGCATTTAGGCCAGCTACCTTCATAGGCAAATGGGAGGCCAGTATCCACCCCACTCGCCATTGCCTTGGAGGAACGTAGGAGGGGGCGACGCAATACGTGCCGCCCAAACAAACATGGCTCGACCTAATGGCATCGTGTTGCTTTCAAAGACTCGATGGTTCATGGGATTTTGCAGTTCAGACCAAGTATCACATTCAATACAATAGCTGAGATATCTATTGTCGAGAGTTATTTTAGCATTTCAAGAGACGTCATCTCCCCACCTTACGCATTGTGGATGGGGCAAGGGTTCCTTAAACCCTAAATCTTAAACCTGATAAGAAATGGACTGGGATGGAAGGGTTCCCTCCTTGTCGTAACCCCAATGTGGTTAAACACGTGTTCGCAGCCTGCTTTACAGGTTTCGACAATGATCATTCCATAGGTTCACCTACAGAAGTCTTGTGATGACTTTTCCTTCTCTAAAAGATAAGGTTTAGTGGACTTCTCATGATGTCGAGGGCATTCAATCAGTAGGAGCGACTGGCGGTGTGTACAAAATAATAGGAGTGACTGACGGTATGTACAAAGGGCAGAGATGTAGTCAACGCGAGTTGATGACTCGCCCTTACTAGGAATTTCTCATTAAAGACCAAAAATTATAATTCTATATCCCCATCATGATAAAATTTTAAAGATTACCCAGACCTGTCAGCCAAAGCTATAGAGTCATTGGATACATCAATGTAGCATGCGTGCAACCCATAACATCCAAGGGCATCATAAAGGGATAAAAGGTTGTAGTCCTTTTAAGAAGCTGGCCATAGAAGGATACCTCCGCATAGCTAGTTAATAGACTGAGGTCTCAATCATTAATCAAATTAACCAGACAAATCACCTCACCAACTAAGAATAACCATGAACTACCACACAAAGAATTAAGAAAGAGCTCTTAGTCTGTCAATCCTTACTATGTGTGGACCTGTTTAGTTTTCCCTTGTAGAGTCAAATTAAGCTACAAGCTCCACTCCAAGTGGTGCCTTTCTGTCAATTACTTTAAGTTTTTTTCCTTGCGACCATACTCCCCCTGTAACCCAAAGGCTTTGATTTCTCATAAAGCGCTGGTGGAGTCCTAAAAGCAACATCCACTGATCCCCAACTTTTGTTCTTGATTAATGAAAACATCATCGGAAAATGTTTTTGCAGTTATTCAAGTTTCATAAATCCAAGAATTTCACCTCTGACTATGAAATACAAATGCCCCTAACGTCCCAGTTAATCATTAGTCCAATCCCAAAGGCTAACATAATAGCACCAAAATCCTATAATGTTATCCAGTGCTAATGTATCCAGAGCGTAGACTTTCTTTGAGCGCTCAAATTTTTTCAAAGTAATAGTGTTGGAGGCACGACTAGGCCAGTTAAGACTAGAAGGACATCACCGGCAGACGATCCGTACACACTAGAGATAGATTGGCCGGCCCTAACCTAAAGTCTAACTATGAGCTTTTTAACTGCAACAACTTAAATATACATTATTGCAGCTGAAATTATTGCAATTGTTAGCACCTAACCTAAGGGATTTAGATTTTACTCTTTCCAATTACCAAACTTGCAGAGCTTGGTATTGTTATTTATTATCACTACCTCCCCATGTCAGGATTAGGTAATTTGGTTGCCTACTGCCTTCCTTGGATATGGTGGCCATTTTGTAGGCTCCCTACCCAAAATCAAACCCTAATTCTCTGTCACCCATCACCACTATAGTAGGCTATTATCCTACCATAGAAAGTTGATAGGGCGGAAATTAGAATGATGCGTTACTGGCACAAGGGCCATGCTATCTGTTGAGTTATCATAAATCATCAGGAATAGGTACAGCTCGTGTCCACCTTTTATCTAATAATTGCATCCCTTCGAGAAGTCAAGGTTTATTGCACATATTAGCTCTAGAATTACTATAGTTCTCCGAGTAGCAGGTACCATCAAATAAACTACAACTGATTTAACGAGCCATTCACAGTTTCATAGCCTAAATTAGTTTATACTTACACATGCATGGCTTAATCTTTGAGACAAGTATATAACTACTGGCAAGATCAACCAGCTAGCATTCCTCACCAAAGCCAGCGTCGCATGAGCTAAGCTATAAAGACTCGACCAAAATGGGCACGACCGTTATTCACACAAAGCGTAGAATGCTTATTTCAAGGTAAATAAAGGCCTAAGGCCTCGTACCTACTAGGTATTTGAGAGATCGAGCATAACGCCATGGGGCATCAACCCCAGCACGTGTATGTGTGCCGGTACTTAAAATAAAGCAGAGGTTTTAAGGTCCACCATGCGTCGCAGCTCTGAGAGGCACAACACAAGGCAAAAATAGGTCATTTCTATCGATCGAATGCCTTCGTGGTAGGTATAAAACACAAAAAACCAATATCGGCCAAGGCAGACACGCACTTGAGCTAACTATTGAAGAGATGCGCATGAGATGTCTTTGCTGCCTGAGCAGGGATCCAACATCCCACACATGCTAATCACCACTCATGTGCCATTATGTACAAAATGCCCTAGCATGCAAGCCATTACTGGTCATCCCATAATGAATTTAAGCATCACCACCAGCAAATGACGATAAACGCGCCCAAGCCTCGCTAGGCACGTAGGTAGGGAACTAATACTGACACTTACGGAGCCTGTGTTGACAGCGCCTTGCCACTTAAAATAGGGCTCGCCACGCTAATGGGTTACCTTTGAAAATTGATAACTTGCCTCATGCATGATGCTGGGTAGGCATCAATCATCGGTTGTCGTAGGCCTACCAAATTTAAACCTTACTCTTCAATAAATGTTTAACGAGTATAGAATGAGTAAGAGTCGATCCCACGAGGATCAAGGATAATTGATTTACTATCGACTCAACGAACTAAGAATTTTAACTTAAAAATTTCTAACTTAAAACTAAGACTTCAACAAGAAAACTCTAGAAAATAACAACACACATTGGGGGGGGGGGGAATTGAGTTGATTAACTAAGTTGCAAAAACTAAAACTAATTAAAATTCAAAGTAATGAAAATTAATCAATAAACAACAAGTGATTAAGGTAGGTTGAGGTTTCATTCGCCATCACTAGACAATGGGTTGTAATTTCATATCAATATTATGATGAAATTATCAACCGTAGGTAATAACAAGCTCTACTACCCCAATCTTTCCTTAGTTTCTCGTTAGATAGAACAAGCTCTCTATCTAATTCTCTACCCACCAAACAACCTAGAACAAGTTCTCTAGATTTAATCCAATGGATGCATTAAAATAAGAAAGATAGATTGATCTAAACAACAACCACACTAGCTTAGGTCATTTAACTTAGGTTATATTTTCCATTGTAATTAACAAAAATATTCCATAATCATTAATCACAATTTACTACACATGATTAGAAATTCAAGACAATTACGGATCTAAAATCTCTAATTTAGTTATAAGAAATTCTCAAACCCGATTTGGTTGCACACCCAAATAAAGCAAGAAAATACCCATAAGACATTTAAGTATAGAAAAACATAAACAACCTCAATTGGAAAATTAATCAATAATATCAAACATTCAATTACAAAAACTCATATCTAGGGCTTTGAAATCAACCTCAACCAATAAAGAAGTTTAGCCTAACATGATAAGAAATGACAAAAGAATAAAAATTAGCAACATTGGGAATCAAAGAAACTTATTGGTTGAAGAAGATAGTTGAGGTTGATGGTAGATTATGAATGTCTCATCCTCCAAGCCTCTTCCATTTTTTTCTTCCTTGAAGCTCCAAAAACCCCAAGAGTGCTTTCAAAATGTGAATGATGTAGAGAGTGAGTGAATTTGAAAATTGATGTTTGCGTTGAAATGATAGTGCCCTTTTATAAAGTGTGAGATGGTGATGTGATTTGGTGTAAATTGTGTAAGATGTGTTGTGTATTTTGTGTAAAGTGAGGAAGGTGTATTGTCGCCGTACTCACCTATAATGCATAAACTATATGAGCTAATGCTCAACAAGTAATGATTATGCATGTCAAAGAATAATCCACAATATCAAGTCATGCATCTCAAAATGCTATGCCACAATGCAATTTTATGCATCAAAATATTTCTCTCAAAATCATTTCTTTCTTTGGCCCCTGACCAACGCTACTATCCCATGCATCGAAAAAGAGCTCTGTACACCGCCATAATCCAATGGCCAATAATCATATAAGCATGCAAATCCATGTACGCAAACCTGCAAATCCATGCATAAAACCATGCATGCTTCGGTGCAGTAGTAGTGGTCAGCAAAATATTTTCCTTTCTCAGAATCATGCCGTGCAATGCAAGATTTATCACAATGCTCGTATATGATGCATGCACGTGCCAATGACAATGCCCATGTATGTATGCTCAATAGAGAGCCCTCTACTATGCACATATGATTTATGATATTACTTAAATTCACACATTTACTATGTCTATATATTGTAGTTGCAAATGAATCTTTACTTACCTTTCACTTGGTTGGTGGCTTAGTCTAGATTTGTTTATTGTTCTCCTCCAATCTCAGATGTAAAATATCATGTAATATTACCAACATCAAGCACCACTCCCAATTTGACAAGTTGAAAGCATAAAATATCATACTAAGACCTTAAACACCAAGCTATCTAGGTTTTAAAAACTAGAACCCAATCTAGTCCCTCCAATACCTTAATTTCTCATCTTAGATACGTGTAAACATTATATAATTGAAGTATTATAACTCTAATATCATGTACCTAATTGTTAACACTCAATAGCAACATGTCTAGGTTGAAATATGTTAAATTATCAAATGGGACAAATTCACATTTTCATATTTACTTGCTGTGCAATTTAGTTGCATAATAATTTTGACATCCCTAAACATATCCAATCACACCCAAATTTTTACCACACTTAGATAACATGTATATAAATGTAACTATATCATATAATTGCTAAAAATCATGGAGATAACTTCCCAAGTTCAGCTCTTTTCACAACATACTGAAACAGATTATTTTCCTACCGTGACAGTTTTGCACACTTCACGACATTAATGGTTTTGGTACCCTTACGTATATTCAATCTCTCCCAAATTTTTACCACACTTATATAACATATACAAAGAGACAACCCGGTTATATTCTTTCCTAAATTAATGGATTTAGCTCCCCTAATTCAGTCTCCTTCACAGCACACCAAAACAGATTTTGCTACTTTGGCAGTTTGAGTATTTCTCCAATATCATTCTCTATTTCAATTTCTAACCGATCAAAATTCATTCCAATACTCTTAACTCATATATAAACATGTATATGATGATAATTACAGGTTTTATTCAACATACCATACAGTTTTGAAGCCTAAAACACAAAAATACAGCAAGGTGACAGTTTCTAGCACAAGTGTTTTCTATCAAATATTTCCAACCACAAAACCTTTCTTTATGCATCAAAGCCTATCTAATAACATCCTAACACATTTAAAAATAATATTCGAAGCTTAATAAGCCAATAAACCTCAAAATAAATCTGAAAGTCTTGCCAAACCCGTAGGTTAAGCTCACCTTGCACAGTTTTCTACTTGAACTTGGTTATTTCTCCTTCCCTTTGCTTGTTTTGCCTCCTTTTTTGGTTGGAATCACTTAGGACCTATTTAGAGAGATTTTTCTATGTATTTAGAAGCTTAAATAGTTTAGAAGAAGATTCAAGTCGTGGCTGCTAGCTTAAGAGTCAAAAATAGGTTGAGGTGCTAGCTTGATAAGTCTAAGCATGAGGTGGCATAAGCTTGAGGTGGCATGTAATGGTATAATCTGATTTTTTCCCTTATCTTGCAGCCCTAATCTTGTGTGTCTCACATATTCTTATTTGGTTGCAACCAGTCTTCATCACCATTCATTCCCATAGCTAGTTCCTATGTCCGTTCATTAGGTTCTTCACCTGAAAAATCATCGGTTCTTGCCCGATTGATAAGTTTGTGCACCGATAGTGTTACAAGCCTATGAAACTAGTTATATAACATTTAAATTATAGTATTGTATGTCTAGTTATCCCAAGTGTATGATTTAAATATACATATAATATTAAAATTAATGATCGAACCGACTCCCTTTCTATAAATTTTTCGGTGACACTTTCGAACTCCTAAGGTTACCACGTGTAACCTAGCACTATTCATTATATTGATACCTAAATTTTTCTTATCTCAATACAAAATCAACCACTTAGGTTAGGGGATTCGATAATCAATATCGTGTGAGAGCTTCAAAATTAAGTTTAATGATTAAGAACGCCGTATAAAATAAAATGAATTATATGATGTCATATCAATGCAAATAACACACAATTAATATGTAATGCATGAATCATATCTGGCCTCTTTTACCCCACAATCCATCTCTGTCCCTGCTGTCTAAATTGCTATCAAGCCTATTGTGCACGAGCGATTCTCAATTCAGCCTGTTCTGCCACTAATGCCCTCTCAGCCACTTGTGAAAATGTCACCCCTTGAGTACCCACCATATTCACATCCCGATATAACTCTGGCCTCAAACCCTCCAGAAATCTCTCTACTTTCAGTGCTTCAGTGCTGACCATGTGCGTAGCAAACCTGGATAATTGTTCAAATTTACAATATATTCCCCAACAGTCATCGCTCATTGTCGCAGTTGTATAAACTCATTCATCTTCATCATGCGAACTGGGGCCGTGAAATATTTATTTCGGAATAACTCTTTGAATCTGTCCCAGCTCATGGTAGTAATGTCCTCTATGCTGCTGATCATGTCCCACCAATAGCCTGCACTACCGCGAAACATGAAAGTGGCACACATTACCCTCTTCTCTACTGGCACCCTGCTATACTGGAATATATTTTCTAGGGTCCTCAACTAGTCCTCTGCAGTAGTAGGATCAATCGCATCCTCAAATGTTGGGGATCCAGCCCCTAAATTGTTGTCCCACCATATATATATAGTCCGCCTATTGTTGGTTTACCTCCACCCGCGGTTGCTCACCATTATCCCTCTACCGAATCAGTTGTTGAATCTATTCGGATTGTCGTTCAATCAATTTTGTTAATCGGTTAATCATGGTATCTCGATCATTAACCAGAGTGGGTGTCTCACTCCTCTGCGATCTGGCACCACCACTGCTCTCACAATGAGTTCTCACCATTTTGCAGCGCTGTTTTACACAAGTTTGACAACATATGGCCAATATAATTCATGGAATATGTAATGCAATATATGATAATGTAAAACTTACTGGCGTGGCTGCACTTTGTAAGTTCTAAGTTTATGTACATGGACAGTCTACAGAATCAAGACCTGGGCTCTGATACCACTCTTTAACACCAACTACTAGACAACTAGATACTAGTATAATTTGATATGATAGAACCTGTGTGCATGCATGGAATTTTTTTTTTGTAACACTTTAAGAAAAGATAAATCACTTCTTACATGCGCAACCCTATTTAAAATACTTTCTCACATATGTCATGTATATAGCTGGATCAGTATTTATATAAGAGCAAACACCCACAACGACCCAATATTTACATACTTATTTACAGTAAAGTTTTAAAAGCGAAATATAGTACCAGTCTAAAAATATAATACAACAGACTCAAAATATAACAAGCCAACAAAATAGCTCAACAGGTCGTCATCCATGTACACACTCCCTCAGACACCTGCAGGAGCTCCAATAGCCACCCAGCCAGTAAAAAATGCTTCAAGCATCGCCGCACTCACCTACAATGCATAAACTATATGAGCTAATGCTCAACAAGTAATGATTATGCATGTGAAAGAATAATCCATAATATCAAGTCATGCATCTCAAAATGCTATGCTCACAATGCAATTTTATGCATCAAAATATTTCTCTCAAAATCATTTCTTTTTTGGGCCCCTGTCCAACGCTACTATCCCATGTACCGGAAAAGAGCTCTGTACACCGCCATAATCCAATGGCCAATAATCATATAAGCATGCAAATCCATGCATACTCATACGCATGCAAAACCATGCACGCGAACCTGCAAATCCATGCATAAAACCATGCAAATCCATGCATGCTTCGGTGCAGTAGTAGTGGACAGCAAAACATTTTTCTTTCTCAGCATCATGCCGTGCAATGCAAGATTTATCACAATGCTCGTATATGATGCATGCACGTATCAATGACAATGCCCATGTATGTATGCTCAATGGAGAGGTCTCTACTATGCACATATGATTTATGATATTACTTATAATTCACACATCTACTATGTCTATGCATTGTAGTTGCAAATGAATCTTTACTTACCTTTCACTTGGTTGGTGGCTTAGTCTAGATTTATTTATTGTTCCCCTCCAATCTTAGATGTAAAATAGCCTGTAATATTACCAACATAAAGCACCATTCCCAAATTTGGCAAGTTAAAAGCATAAAATATCATACTAAGACCTTAAACACCAAGCTATCTAGGGTTTACAAACTAGAACCCAATCTAGTCCCTCCAATACCTTAATTTCTCATCTTAGATACATGTAAACATCATATAATTGAAGTATTATAACTCTAATATCATGTACCTAATTGTTAACACTCAATAGCAACATGTCTAGTTGAAATATGTTAAATTATCAAATGGGGCAGATTCACATTTTCATATTCACTTGCTGTCCAATTTAGTTGCATGATGATTTTGACATCCCTAAACATATCCAATCACACCAAATTTTATCACACTATGATAACATGTATATAAATGTAACTATATCATATAAATGCTAAAACTCATGGATATAGCTTCCCAAGTTCAGCTCTCTTCACAACATACTGAAACAGATTATTTTCCTACCGTGATAGTTTTGCACACTTCACGACATTAATGGTTTTGGCACCCTTACGTATATTCAATCTCTCCCAAATTCTTACCACACTTATATAACATATACACAGAGACAACCCAGTTATATTCTTGCCTAAACTAATGGATTAGCACCCCTAATTCAGTCTCCTTCACAGCAGACCAAAACAGATTTTGCTACTTTGGCAGTTTGAGTGTTTCTTCAATATCATTCTCTATGTCAATTTATAATCGATCAAAATTCATTACAATACTCTTAACTCATATATAAACATGTATATGATGATAATTACAGGTTTTATTCAACATACCATACACTTTTGAAGCCTAAAACACAAAAATACAGCAAGGTGACAGTTTCTAGCACAAGTATATTCTATCAAATATTTCCAACCACAAACCCTTTCTTTATGCATCAAAGCCTATCTAATAACATCCTAACATATTTAAAAATAATATTCAAAGCTTAATAATCCAATAAACCTCAAAATAAATCTGAAAGTCATGCCAAACCCGTACGTTAATCTCACCTTGCACAGTTTTCTACTTGAACTTGGTTATTTCTCCTTCCCTTGGTTGTTTTTGCCCTTTTTTCGGTTGGAATCACTTAGGACATATTTAGAGATCTTTTTCCATGTATTTAGAAGCTAAAATGGTTCAGAATAAGGTTCAAGTCGTGGCTGTTAGCTTAAGAGTGAAGAATAGGTTGAGGTGCTAGCTTCATAAGTCTGAGCATGAGGTGGCATAAGCTTGAGGTGGCATGTAATGGTATAATATGATTTTCTCCCTTATCTTGTAGCCCTAATCTTGTGTGTCTCACATATTCTTATTTGGTTGCAACCTATCCTCATCACCATTCATTCCCGTATCTAATTCCTATGTCCGTTCATTAGGTTCTTCACTTGAAAAATCATCGGTTCTTGCCCGATTGATAAGTTTGTGCACCGAAAGTGTTACAAGCCTATGAACCTAGTTATATAACATTTAAATTATAGTATTGTATGTCTAGTTGTCCCAAGTGTATGATTTAAATATACATATAATATTAAAATTCATGATCGAATCGACTCCCTTTCTATAAACTTTTCGGTGACACCTTTCGAACTCCTAAGGTTACCACGTGTAACCTAGCACTAGTCACTATATTGATATCTAAATTTCTTCTTATCTCAATACAAAATCAACCACTTAGGTTAGGGGATTCGATAATCAATATCGTGTGAGAGCTTCAAAATTAAATTTAATGGTTAACAACGCCGTATAAAATAAAATGAATTATATGATGTCATACCAATGCAAATAGCACGTAATTAACATGTAATGCATGAATCATATGTGGCCATGTAAGTAGTAAGAGGCTCGGGTATCACACATATTCCATAATTACTATCAAATGCGTGACCATGCTTCATAGCTAAGTTTGGTTTAGGGACTTTATCTAATTACTATATGCAATTAAAGATAAAGAAATTTGCCATCTTTTTTAATATGATTTGAAAAAGATTATTTTTACAAATACAAGAGACGTGCTGCTACAATCTCTGTCTCCCTCATTTGACACCTTTGTTGTCAACTTTAACCTACACAATAATTGGATATCCAATAGCCTAATAAGACTTGTGCATATGGTACATGCTCGTATGATGATTTTACTGAAAAATGCCTCATCTTTTGAAGGTCTCCAATCTGGAATGATGTGACTAACACTAATTGGAAGAATGTCACAAATTTGATCCACTAACTCCCATCATTTACCCGCGCTTGGTTGAATTTCTTCACATTAACATTCAAAGCACTAGGCAGAAATCAAATTACATAAGTATCTATATGGACCAGTACAATGTTTTGATTTAATTAAACAGTCGGATTAAGTCGACTATTCGATACCCAAGAAAGGCCCCTGAAGGAGCCGTTCCCAGTTATCGCCCAATCAGCATGCGACGACCCACTCTCATTATAGGAGTAGCTCGAGTAGTTTGCTAACAGCTGATAGGTGCAAAACTAGGACCCTCGTGCCTAACCCTCTAAGCCAATTATTTTCTTGAGGTTATGAATCTATTTTGCTGACTTTTTTTTCTATATTGTTCCATCAAGCAGAGGTTGTTCACCTTAGAGACCTGATGTGGTTATGAGTATGATGGGTGCGGATAGTATTTAGTCCTCTGGATTTTCAAGGGTACTGGGTGCACCAAACACCACACGACTTGCGATGCTCTTTCAGCTACTGGACCCTACCTCCGGCTTAGCCATTTCAACAATGACAGGCTGTGAAATAGAAAAGATAACTCTTCTCGAGGCCCCAACTAATGTCTACAAACTCCCTAACATTAATGTCAGTCGTCGCGTCTCAATTCAGGAATTTTAACCTGATTCTATTTTAGAGCCATGGTGAATATGTTGTTTGCCGGGCTTCCCCCAACCCTTAGGATCAACTAGCCCATGTGCAAGTTCCATTCACATGGAACCTTTTCCTCTTCAGTCTTCAAAGTTCTCATTTGAATATTTGCTACTACCACCAAGATCTACATCGACGGATGCTCTGCTCGGGCTCTCACCTAGGGTTTTGCAGCAACTACTGTGCCTTTCTACTTGTTGGCCTAACTCTTACCCCAACAGTTGGGTATAGGTTGTGTGCTTCAGCACCATCTATTTCTAGGGCTAATTGATTTGGAAAGTAAGTTGTTACACAGTCCTTAGTGGATTTTGACCTCCATGACCACCGCCCTGCTATCTTAGTTAGCCAACTCCCTTTTTTTGTGATGTAGGTTAGTGCATAGTTGGGCACCAAAACTCGGCTCTCACTTCTTCTCGCATCGCCAGTCTTATTGATTCCCTAGCCCACTTAGAGCTCCTGATTCCCGAGCGTGGCTCAATGAAGCAGTCGCCCTATCCTACCTTTTTAAAGTTTAGGAATAGGTCGAGGGCATTACGACCCTGATGTCTCTAATTATTGGCTTTACCTGATAAAATTCGCACTCGAGCTTCAGCTATGATGATGAAAACTTTGAAGGGCCAACTACCAGATGGTTCGATTAGTCTTTCATCCCTTCTTAGAAGATCAAGTTCGGTCGGCCTTGCACCCCTCGAAAGGGTCACACTAGTCAGGTTCCTTACGCCTTGTAGGTTTACTAGCCTATTTACTCAAACACATGTCAGACTCCTTGGTCCGTGTTTTTAGAATGGGTCGAATAGAGAGCCTGCTGGTCAGCACCGAGACCACACAATTGTCAATACATGCCAGAGGCATGTATTGTCTGCCATGATCGAGGAAATGACATTCCATAGGCATATCAACTACTTGAGCTTTGGTCAATGCCTCAATCCGTGCCCCGAGTCAATCGTCAGATCAACTCTCGCTGTTCTACATCCAATGTGGATGAATTGCCAGCCCCCATCTCCTTTCCTCCTAATATTTTCAAGTACTTTTTTTTACTCTCTTTTCAAAGTCATTTTCATCTTTCCAACGGTGGTACTTGTTCCCTATGAATCTCTCACTGTATTTAGCATTGGATGAAATTTACTGCCCGATTAGGGCTACATTCCCAAACAACGAGACTCGCTAATAGTGCCTCATAATTCCCATAGTGTTAGGCACGGCAGGTCTCTCACCCTCTCTGACGCCCCTTTCCAGGGGACTTGGGCCCAGTAGTTGCTGAGGATGCTTCTCTACACTACAATTTGGATAGGGGAGCCGCCTGATTCTCACATTATGATTTGCTCGCGGTACTAGGGAAATCCTTATAAGTTTTTTTCTTCGCTTATTGATATGCTAAAACTCAAAAAGTAATCCTACTTGACCTAGGGTCATGGTCGAAATCATGAGGATAATGCATCATTGGTTGATGATGATGCCTGAGCGGATGATGCTCTCTCACACGACAACACACAAGTTGAGTGTGACACGTGCTACTATAAGATCGCATTTAGGCCAGCTACCTTCATAGGCAAATGGGAGGCCAGTATCCACCCCACTCGCCATTGCCTTGGAGGAACGTAGGAGGGGGCGACGCAATACGTGCCGCCCAAACAAACATGGCTCGACCTAATGGCATCGTGTTGCTTTCAAAGACTCGATGGTTCATGGGATTTTGCAGTTCAGACCAAGTATCACATTCAATACAATAGCTGAGATATCTATTGTCGAGAGTTATTTTAGCATTTCAAGAGACGTCATCTCCCCACCTTACGCATTGTGGATGGGGCAAGGGTTCCTTAAACCCTAAATCTTAAACCTGATAAGAAATGGACTGGGATGGAAGGGTTCCCTCCTTGTCGTAACCCCAATGTGGTTAAACACGTGTTCGCAGCCTGCTTTACAGGTTTCGACAATGATCATTCCATAGGTTCACCTACAGAAGTCTTGTGATGACTTTTCCTTCTCTAAAAGATAAGGTTTAGTGGACTTCTCATGATGTCGAGGGCATTCAATCAGTAGGAGCGACTGGCGGTGTGTACAAAATAATAGGAGTGACTGACGGTATGTACAAAGGGCAGAGATGTAGTCAACGCGAGTTGATGACTCGCCCTTACTAGGAATTTCTCATTAAAGACCAAAAATTATAATTCTATATCCCCATCATGATAAAATTTCAAAGATTACCCAGACCTGTCAGCCAAAGCTATAGAGTCATTGGATACATCAATGTAGCATGCGTGCAACCCATAACATCCAAGGGCATCATAAAGGGATAAAAGGTTGTAGTCCTTTTAAGAAGCTGGCCATAGAAGGATACCTCCGCATAGCTAGTTAATAGACTGAGGTCTCAATCATTAATCAAATTAACCAGACAAATCACCTCACCAACTAAGAATAACCATGAACTACCACACAAAGAATTAAGAAAGAGCTCTTAGTCTGTCAATCCTTACTATGTGTGGACCTGTTTAGTTTTCCCTTGTAGAGTCAAATTAAGCTACAAGCTCCACTCCAAGTGGTGCCTTTCTGTCAATTACTTTAAGTTTTTTTCCTTGCGACCATACTCCCCCTGTAACCCAAAGGCTTTGATTTCTCATAAAGCGCTGGTGGAGTCCTAAAAGCAACATCCACTGATCCCCAACTTTCATTCTTGATTAATAAAAAACATCATCGGAAAATGTTTTTGCAGTTATTCAAGTTTCATAAATCCAAGAATTTCACCTCTGACTATGAAATACAAATGCCCCTAACGTCCCAGTTAATCATTAGTCCAATCCCAAAAGCTAACATAATAGCACCAAAATCCTATAATGTTATCCAGTACTAATGTATCCAGAGCGTAGACTTTCTTTGAGCGCTCAAATTTTTTCAAAGTAATAGTGTTGGAGGCACGACTAGGCCAGTTAAGACTAGAAGGACATCACCGGCAGACGATCCGTACACACTAGAGATAGATTGGCCGGCCCTAACCTAAAGTCTAACTATGAGCTTTTTAACTGCAACAACTTAAATATACATTATTGCAGCTGAAATTATTGCAATTGTTAGCACCCGACTCATCTTCTAATGCATCAGTGTTAAGGGATTTAGATTTTACTCTTTCCAATTACCAAACTCGCAGAGCTTGGTATTGTTATTTATTATCACTACCTCCCCATGTCAGGATTAGGTAATTTGGTTGCCTACTGCCTTCCTTGGATATGGTGGCCATTTTGTAGGCTCCCTACCCAAAATCAAACCCTAATTCTCTATCACCCATCACCACTATAGTAGGCTATTATCCTACCATAGAAAGTTGATAGGGCGGAAATTAGAATGATGCGTTACTGGCACGAGGGCCATGCTATCTGTTGAGTTATCATAAATCATCAGGAATAGGTACAGCTCGTGTCCACCTTTTATCTAATAATTGCATCCCTTCGAGAAGTCAAGGTTTATTGCACATATTAGCTCTAGAATTACTATAGTTCTCCGAGTAGCAGGTACCATCAAATAAACTACAACTGATTTAACGAGCCATTCACAGTTTCATAGCCTAAATTAGTTTATACTTACACATGCATGGCTTAATCTTTGAGACAAGTATATAACTACTGGCAAGATCAACCAGCTAGCATTCCTCACCAAAGCCAGCGTCGCATGAGCTAAGCTATAAAGACTCGACCAAAATGGGCACGACCGTTATTCACACAAAGCGTAGAATGCTTATTTCAAGGTAAATAAAGGCCTAAGGCCTCGTACCTACTAGGTATTTGAGAGATCGAGCATAACACCATGGGGCATCAACCCCAGCACGTGTATGTGTGCCGGTACTTAAAATAAAGCAGAGGTTTTAAGGTCCACCATGCGTCGCAGCTCTGAGAGGCACAACACAAGGCAAAAATAGGTCATTTCTATCGATCGAATGCCTTCGTGGTAGGTATAAAACACAAAAAACCAATATCGGCCAAGGCAGACACGCACTTGAGCTAACTATTGAAGAGATGCGCATGAGATGTCTTTGCTGCCTGAGCAGGGATCCAACATCCCACACATGCTAATCACCACTCATGTGCCATTATGTACAAAATGCCCTAGCATGCAAGCCATTACTGGTCATCCCATAATGAATTTAAGCATCACCACCAGCAAATGACGATAAACGCGCCCAAGCCTCGCTAGGCACGTAGGTAGGGAACTAATACTGACACTTACGGAGCCTGTGTTGACAGCGCCTTGCCACTTAAAATAGGGCTCGCCACGCTAATGGGTTACCTTTGAAAATTGATAACTTGCCTCATGCATGATGCTGGGTAGGCATCAATCATCGGTTGTCGTAGGCCTACCAAATTTAAACCTTACTCTTCAATAAATGTTTAACGAGTATAGAATGAGTAAGAGTCGATCCCACGAGGATCAAGGATAATTGATTTACTATCGACTCAACGAACTAAGAATTTTAACTTAAAAATTTCTAACTTAAAACTAAGACTTCAACAAGAAAACTCTAGAAATAAACAACACACATTTGGGGGGGGGGGAATTGAGTTGATTAACTAAGTTGCAAAAACTAAAACTAATTAAAATTCAAAGTAATGAAAATTAAATCAATAAACAACAAGTGATTAAGGTAGGTTGAGGTTTCATTCGCCATCACTAGACAATGGGTTGTAATTTCATATCAATATTATGATGAAATTATCAACCGTAGGTAATAACAAGCTCTACTACCCCAATCTTTCCTTAGTTTCTCGTTAGATAGAACAAGCTCTCTATCTAATTCTCTACCCACCAAACAACCTAGAACAAGTTCTCTAGATTTAATCCAATGGATGCATTAAAATAAGAAAGATAGATTGATCTAACAACAACCACACTAGCTTAGGTCATTTAACTTAGGTTATATTTTCCATTGTAATTAACAAAAATATTCCATAATCATTAATCACAATTTACTACACATGATTAGAAATTCAAGACAATTACGGATCTAAAATCTCTAATTTAGTTATAAGAAATTCTCAAACCCGATTTGGTTGCACACCCAAATAAAGCAAGAAAATACCCATAAGACATTTAAGTATAGAAAAACATAAACAACCTCAATTGGAAAATTAATCAATAATATCAAACATTCAATTACAAAAACTCATATCTAGGGCTTTGAAATCAACCTCAACCAATAAAGAAGTTTAGCCTAACATGATAAGAAATGACAAAAGAATAAAAATTAGCAACATTGGGAATCAAAGAAACTTATTGGTTGAAGAAGATAGTTGAGGTTGATGGTAGATTATGGATGTCTCATCCTCCAAGCCTCTTCCATTTTTTTCTTCCTTGAAGCTCCAAAAACCCCAAGAGTGCTTTCAAAATGTGAATGATGTAGAGAGTGAGTGAATTTGAAAATTGATGTTTGCGTTGAAATGATAGTGCCCTTTTATAAAGTGTGAGATGGTGATGTGATTTGGTGTAAATTGTGTAAGATGTGTTGTGTATTTTGTGTAAAGTGAGGAAGGTGTATTGTGCATTTGGTGTAAAGTATGAAGGTGTGTTGTGCATTTGGTGTAAAGTGAGTAATGTGTGTGGTATAATATATGTATCTAGTGTATACATATCACGAACATGTCCCAAAAGGTGTAAAGGATTTCCACTTGCCACCGTTCCAGCCAAAAGCATCAGTTTTGTCATATGGATAGCACCTAGGCTCCATATTTCTCAAAGAGGACAGTAAGCACGGTGCCTAGGCGCCGATGCTACTGTTTTCTTCTTCTCCAAAATGGTTGTTTGTCACTGTATATCTCCTTTCAACTAATTTTTGATCTTTATAAGCTGAATTGGCCTTCAGTGTCTTCATAAGAATTGTAGCCCTATCTGTTATCTATCTCTCTCTACTTGAATCAGCTCAATATTACATTTGTAGAGAGAGTTATGCCAGATATACAAATATTGCCATATCTGGAAGTTTTAGTGCATGTTTGACTCTTTAACCGAATTTTACTCTTTGAAATCAATTGAATTGGAAAACCTGTCAAACATGAAAGTTTTAGATACATCTCTTATCTTTCCAATAAGATAAGAATCAGGTCAATTGAGCTTTGGATCAGACTTTTATGCCCAAATACAAACACTACCACAGAGGAACCGTGTCAATTTGCCCAAGAATGCTTCTTTCAACTTCGTTTTGGCTCATTTTCGATCTTTTCATTCTCAAACTCCTATCACACACAAAACATTAATAAAAACTTATTATTAACAAGAACAAAGTAAAGAAGACATAAAAGAATTGATACAAATAAATATAAAAATATGCACTTATCAAATTCCCCCACACTTAACCTTTGCTCGTCCTTGAGCAAACCTAAAACAAGACTTAAACACAAACTAAGCTAATCCACTTTCGTAGGAAATCACGATTGTATTTAGCACATGCAACAAGCCTTTAAACCACTAAGTGGACCATAGAGGATGAGTTGTAGTCTCGTGAGGGCTTCCAATGGTGATACCCACAAACACCTATGACCTCTAACTTCCAACGATTAATTCTCAGGGAGCAACGAAGTAATATGATAATGAAATCAAACAAGTGTTGAATTTAACCCTTAGTCATTCAAAAGTCAATAAATTTCCACAATAATCATACTCAAGTGTGTGTGTGAATAGCCATTGTCAATAGTGATGAAACCATACATGATTCAAATAAGTGAATTCTCATACAACCTCACAAAAGCTATCACCTGATTTCTAATGAAAGAGTCGAACATCATAGGCTCTTACTTTAGCACATATCTCCACTACACCGAAGGCACCACATGAAATCAAAAGGTCTTAAACAATGGTTGTAATGGGGCCAAAGGGTAGTGTGTGGCATAAGAAAGAAAGGGATAGGATGCAATAAAAATTCTAAAAACTTCATGAAATGAGAGACATAAATTTCATCAAGGAATGATTCTCATAATCCACAAGTTTCAACATTAGGGCCTAATATCATTGTGTTGGACCCTTTTTTATCATTCTCATCAACTTTGCATTATCCCATTTGTAGTTGCAACTCACAATAATTATTTTTTATTTATTTTTATTTTGCAACTTTCTTCTTTTCTTTCTTTTTTTTAGCTCCCCACACACTTATCTTCTATTTCAACCCAAATTTCTTTTGCAAGCTCACCTTATCATTGAAGTGTCTCTCAAGTTCCAATTCATTTTTAGAACAAGGGTAGGATAATAATGTATTTAGGCTAGGTAAGAAGATATGGTTATCAATGAAATAGCTTATTCAATAAAAGGTTCAAAGTGGCTCACTATGGAGATGTTCTTCTTGGAACATCACAAGGGGAACAAGTTGATTTGGCCATGGTGCTAGAAAGCCTAGTGCCTTAATCATTTTTCAAGTAATGCTCAATCAGTTGTTCGCCTCGATAGACCTCCGAAAGAGTTCTAATATTCAACTTCCACATGTCGAAACCTAAGTGATAATTAAAGTGAGGGTATAAGAACTACCTATTTTGACATGTTTGTTTCCATACCAAAGAACATAGCTATTTGTGCAAAAATAGTTGAGTATGATCATCACAAAAAATAAATCAACCAAAGAATAACATCAAGGTCTAAAACAACACCTATCGTCAAACAAACCATGTCATTCATGCTCAATTCTCATCATAGAATTTGAAGAAGATTAAGACTCAAAAATTAAAAAAAATAAAAATAAATAAAAATGTAAGTCTAAATCCTTCCCCCCACACTTAATTCTTACATTGTCCTCAATGTAAGCTTAAGCTACTAAAATAAAGAATTAAATGCAATAGGGTTGGATTATTCACAAACAAAGCAAAATAAAAGAATAAAATGGATAGAAAGAAAAGAGAATGAGAGTTAGAGAAATCAAATCTGTGGTTGTAAGCTCATAATGACTTCTTTTCCATCCGTTGGGTTGCCTCCTAATAAGCGCTTAGTTTAACGTCCTCAGCCCGACAACGTCTTTTTTTTTCACTCATCAACATATGTTGGCTCATAAATGAGGGTCTCATCTACATTATCCAATTGAAAATGCTCATAGTAAGGTTTCAACCTATGGCCATTAACTTTGAATATCTTGTCCGTCTTCAAACTTCGTATTTCAACTGCACCATGAGGAAAGATATTAGAAATAATAAAAGGACCAACCCAACGAGAGCGCAATTTACCTAGAAATAACTTAAGATGTGAATGAAATAGAAGAACTTTTTGACCAATGACAAAGTCTTTTCTAGAAATCATCCTATCATGAAATGCCTTAGTCTTCTCTTTATAGATCCGGGAATTTTCATAGGCATCATTACGAATCTCCTCAAGCTCTTGGAGTTGTAACTTCCTTTGTTCCCCTGCTGCATCAATCTCCATGTTGCATTATTTCACTGCCTACCATGCTTTATGCTCTAGCTCTACCGGGAGGTGACAAGGTTTTCCATAAACTAACCGATAGGGGGACATGCCAATGGGAGTTTTGTAAGCTGTTCGATATACCCATAAGGCATCATCAAGGCGAATGCTCCAATCTTTCCTATTCATTTTAACCGTTTTCTCAAGGATAGACTAGATCTCCCTATTGGACACCTCCACTTGCCCACTTGTTTGTGGATGGTATGATGTGGAAACTCGATGTGTGATGTTATACTTCTTGAAAAGAGCTTCCACTGACCTATTGCAAAAGTGGGTGCCTCTATCGCTAAACATAGCTCGAGGCGTGCCAAACCTTGTAAAAATATGGGACTTGACAAAATGTACAATAGTTTTTGAATCATTAGTCTGAGTGGCTTTGGCTTCCACCCACTTTGAGGTATAATCGACAGCAAGTATAATGTAAAGATTACCAAAAGAAGAGGAAATGGGCCCATGAAATCAATGCCCCAAACATAAAAAAATTCAACAATAAGTGTAGGAGTTTGTGGCATTTGATTCCTAGGTCCCAAGTTACCTGTCCTTTGACACCGATCACAAGACTTGCAATGGCGATAGGCATCCTTGAATAATGAGGGCCAATAGAAACCACTTTCAAGCACCTCAAGGGCAGTCCGTTTTGGTCCAAAATGTCCACCACATGCAAGGGAATGACAAAATTTTAGAATGGAAATAAAATCACTTTCATGCACGCACCTCCTTATCACTTGATCAGAATAATGCTTCTAAAGGTATGGATCATCCAAAATGTAGTATTTAGCATCACTCTTGATCTTCTCTTTTTGTGCCTTAGTCAATTCATCCGGCAATTTCCTAGTGACTAAGAAATTAACAATATCGGCATACCAAGGGGCTGCCACACTCATTGCTAGAAGTTGCTCATCCGGGAAACCTTTGTTTAATATTAATGCATCTTCCTCATGTACCAACCTACTAAGATGATCCGCAACCAAGTTGTCGGACCCTATTTTGTCCTTGATTTCCAAGTCAAACTCTTGCATAAGAAGGATCCATCGAAGGAGTCGTGGCTTGGCATCCTTCTTGGTGAGCAAGTACCTTAGGGCTGCATGATCAGAATAAACAATTACTTTTGCACCAATCAAATATGAACGAAATTTTTCTAAAGCAAAAATAACAGCCAAAAGTTTATTTTTAGTGGTAGAATAGTTGAGTTGGGCATCATTTAAAGTACGTGATGTATAGTAAATGGCATGAGGAGTTTGCCCTACTCGTTGCCCCAATACGGCACCAACTGCATAGTCACTTGCATAGCACATAAGTTCAAAAGAAAGTTCCCAATTTGGTGGTTGGATGATAGGTGTGAAGTTCCTTGAGCTTGCTAAAAGCTGTCATGCAATTGTCATCAAACTCAAAAGTCACATCTTTTTGAAGCAATCTACACAAGGGAAGTGCAATTTTGGAAAAATCTTTAATAAACCTGCGATAAAAACCTGCATGACCAAGAAAAAAGCGAATCTCCCTAACACTTGAGGGTGGGGGTAAGGAACGCACAAGATCAATCTTAGATTTATCAACCTCAATCCCTCTAGCAGAGATTACATGCCCCACACTATCCCTTGATCAACCATAAAATAACATTTCTCCCAATTGAGCACAAGATTAGTTTCAATACATCTTTGAAGTACAAGTATAAGGTTATCTAGGCATTTATCAAATGAATCACCATAAACACTGAAATCATCCATGAATACCTCTATGATGTTCTCAATGTACTCAGAGAAAATGCTCACCATACACCTTTAAAATATGGTCGATGCATTGCAAAGTCCGAATGGCATGCGCCGGTAGGCAAATGTACCGAATGGGCAAGTAAAAGTAGTCTTCTCTTGATCCTCCAGAGCAATGACGATTTGATTATACCCTGAGTAGCCATCAAGAAAGCAATAATGAGTATGACCGGATAATCGTTCAAGAATTGATCAATAAAAGGTAAAGGAAAATGATCTTTGCAAGTAGAAGAGTTAAGCTTCCTATAATCAATGCAAACTCGCCATCCGGTTTGAACTCTTTGAGGTACTAACTCTTGACAATCATTTTGTACTACAGTGATGCCGGACTTCTTAGGAACTACTTGGACCGAGCTTACCCACTTGCTATCCGAAATTGGGTAGATGACCCCAATATCAAGAAGCTTTAATATCTCTTTCTTCACAACTTCCATCATGGGCAGGTTCAATCGCCTTGGGCCTCCCTCGTGGGTTTGGATCCTTCTTCTAGTAAAATTTGGTGCATGCACATAGATGGGCTAATTCCTTTAATATCGGCAATGGTCCATCCAATAGTCGTCTTGTACTCATGGAGCACCCTAATAAGCTTAGACTCTTGTGTATCAGTGAGATCTTTAGCAATAATAACTGGAAGTGTTTCTTTCTCTCCCAAATACATATATTTGAGATGCTCTGGGAGTGGTTTGAGCTCCAATGTAGGTGCCTGCACCACAGAAGGTAAAAGTCTCTCATTAGTCAATGGCAAAGTAATGTAAGAGATATCATACTTTGTATTTTGTGAAAATGAGTCCAATCCTTCCACTGCTTCCTCCACATTTTCCAATAGTTGCACATCTATCTTTATCTCTTTCAAGTCCTCCATGTAAAGATTGTTCCTCAATGCAACATCTAATCCATCATTGCTAGTCAATTCAAACATTGTTTGGGTTATAGAATCAATAATATCAACTACAAAAATGGAATGCACATCACTAGGATACCTCATAGCTTTAAAAATATTAAATCTAATTATCTCACCATCAAATTCCATAGACAATGTGCCATCATGAACATCAATTTTAGTCCAAGCTGTTTTTAGAAATGGTCTCCCTAAGAGAATAGGTGTAGGATGTAAGGATCTATCATCTTCCATCTCAAGAATATAAAAATCCGCAGGAAAAACCAATTCATATACTTGTACCAAAACATCCTCCACAACTCCTTTAGGGTATGCATTTGATCTATCCGCTAATTGAATAACACACCAATTTTTTCTAAAGGGCCTAGATTTAAGGAAACATAAATGGCATATGGCATGACATTGATTGATGCACCTAAATCTAACATGCACTTTTCAAACCTGGTATTACCAATGGTACAAGGGATGGTGAAAGTGCCCGGATCCTTGCACTTTGGAGGGAGTTTTCTTTGAAGAACCGCTGAAACATTCTCCCCACACTTACTTTTTCATCCCCTCTCAACTCTCTTTTATTGGTGCACAGCTCCTTGAGAAATTTGGCATAGCGAGGTACTTGCTTGATGGAATCAAGAAGAGGGATCTCATAATTTTTTGAAAAGTTTCAAGGATCTCCTTTTCTTGCTCCTCTTTCTTAGATTTTGCTAACTTGCTAGGAAAAGGTAGAGGTGTTATATAATTATGAGAGAGAGGTTTAGGAATGATTATCGACTTTTGAGATTCAGGTATTTCCAGATAATTTATCGGGACTACCACCGAATCGAGAGATCGAATTTGTGATTGATATTATGCCAGGAACTACTCCTATTTCTAAAGCACCATACCGAATGGCACCAACAGAATTGAAAGAGTTAAAAGTTCAATTGCAAGAATTGCTTGATAAGGGTTTTATTTGCCCTAGTTATTCTCCTTGGGGAGCACCTGTGTTGTTCGTGAAAAAGAAGGATGGTACATTGCGGTTGTGAATTGATTATAGAGAGTTGAATAAAATAACAGTCAAGAATAAGTATCCACTCCCAATAATAGATGATTTGTTTGATCAATTGCAGGGAGCATCTGTATTTTCTAATATTGATTTGCGCTCTGGGTATCATCAATTGAAGATAAAGGAAGAAGACATACCAAAGACTGAATTCCGAACAAGGTATGGACATTATGAATTTCTAGTGATGCCTTTCGGTTTAACCAATGCCCCTACAGCTTTTATGGATCTAATGAATATGGTGTTCAAGCAATATCTCGATAAATTTGTGATTGTGTTTATTGATGACATCCTAATTTATTCACGTGATAAAGAAGAGCACAAGGAACATTTGAAGATTGTGCTACAAGTTCTTAAAGAAAAACAGTTGTATGCTAAATTCAAGAAGTGTGAGTTTTGGCTTGAACAAGTGGTATTCCTAGGTCATGTAGTATCAAAGGATGGTATTTTTGTTGATCCGAGAAAGGTAGAAGCTGTCATTAAGTGGCCAACACCAACAAATGTATCAGAAGTAAGGAGTTTCTTGGGATTAGCAGGGTACTATCGACGATTTGTTCAGGGGTTTTCAAAGATAGCAACTCCAATGACAATGTTGACAAGAAAGAATGTGAAGTTCTTGTGGACCAATGCTTGTGAAAGAAGTTTTGAAGAACTGAAACAAAAATTGACTACAACTCCTGTTCTTACCATTCCAACTGGAATTGGTGGATTCGTGGTGTATAGCGACGCTTCAAAAAATGGTTTGGGTGCTGTTTTGATGCAAAATGGGAAGGTTATTGCCTATGCTTCAAGGCAATTGAAGGAATATGAAAAGAATTATCCAACCCATGATTTGGAACTTGCTGCTGTGGTTTTTGCCTCGAAAATTTGGAGACATTATTTGTATGGTGAGAAATGTGAGATATACACAGATCATAAGAGTTTGAAGTACTTCTTTACCCAAAAAGAGTTGAATATGAGACAAAGAAGATGGTTAGAACTTGTGAAGGATTATGATTGTGTGATCAACTATCATCCTGGTAAAGCGAATGTGGTTGCAGATGCATTGAGCAGAAAATCCACGTCTTTTCTTTTTGTTATACAAAAGTCAATATTACTGGATTTGCAGAGATTAGAGCTTGAAATTGTACCTAAAGGGAAAAAGTGTTTGTTGTCAGCCTTAGTGTTGAGACCTGCACTTTAAGATAGAATTGAGAAAGTCAAAAGGTGGACACGCATTTGTGTAGATTGAAAAGAACGATTGAGGCTGGAAAGAGGCTAGACTTCTCTATTACTGATGATGGGATTATTCGATATAAAGGGAGACTATGTGTACCATTTGACAAGGCCATGAAAGGAGATATTTTAGAATAAGCTCATACTACTCCTTACTCAGTACACCCAGGTAGCACAAAAATGTATAAGGACTTACAACAATATTATTGGTGACCTAAAATGAAGAGAGATATAGCAAAATTTGTGGCTGAATGTCTAACTTGTCAACAAGTTAAGATTGAACATCAAAGACCATCAGGGTTGTTGAAGCTTTTGTTGATTCCAGAGTGGAAATGGGAGCACATTACAATGGACTTTGTGCTTGGATTACCTAGAACACAAAAGGGGTATAATTCCATATGGGTGATTGTTGATAGATTAACTAAATCAGTCCATTTTCTTCCAGTGAAATCCACATACAATATGGACCAGTATGCTCAATAATATATTAAAGAGATAGTAAGGTTACATGGGGTGCCAGTTTCAATAGTGTTTGACAGAGATCCTAAATTTACATCTACATTTTGGAAGAGCTTACATAGTGCCATGGGAACGAAACTTGCATTTAGTACAACATTTCATCCACAAAGTGACGGGCAATCAGAAAGGGTTATTCAGATATTAGAGAATATGTTAAGAGCTTGTGTGCTAGATTTTCAAGGGAGTTGGGATGCAAAGCTTCCATTAGTGGAGTTTGCTTATAATAGCTACCAATCAACAATTGGAATGGCACCTTATGAAGCATTGTATGGAAGGAAATGTAGATCTCCAGTTCATTGGGATAAAGTTGGAGAATGAAGCCTGCTTGGTCCAGAAATAGTTCAACATACCGCTAAGGTAGTGAAGAAGATACGAGAGAGAATAAAGATTGCGCAGAGTAGACAGAAAAGTTATGCAGATAAACGGAGAAAAGATCTAGAATTTGCCATTAGGGATCATGTGTTCTTAAAAGTAGCTCCCATGAAAGGTGTTATGAGATTTGGAAAGAAAGGAAAACTCAGCCCAAGGTATGTCGGCCCATTCGAGATTCTCAAAAGAGTTGGTGATAAAGCTTATAGAGTGGCCTTACCTCCATCATTATCTACTGTTCATAATGTTTTCCATGTGTCTATGTTGAGAAAGTACATTTCAAACCCTTCTCATATGTTGAGTTATGAACCGTTGGAATTGACACATGATTTAGCCTATGAAGAGAAACCAGTGCAAATTCTAGATCAGAAGGAAAAAGAGTTGAGAACGAAAAATATTCGACTTGTTAAAGTATTATGGAGGAATCATTCTGTAGAAGAGGCCACATGGGAAAAAGAAGAAGAAATGCAGAGCAAGTATCCGGAATTATTTGGTACGTCAAATTTTGAGGACAAAATTTTTATAAGGAAGGAAGCATTGTAATGCCCAATTCTCAATTCTCTCCTACATAGCCAATAATAAGCATTTTCCATGAATATGCATCCAATCAATGTACATTATCGAATTATGGCATACAAATAGCATGATTGCACGAACATGAATAATTGTTATTATATACTTTAGTTATGATTTAACATGCATTAGTACATGAAATATGAGATCAAACTTTCATTTCTTGATTTAAATATTTCCTTAAGTGTCCTTTTTGCAGTGAAAAGCTCGGTATCTCGGTTAAGGAAGATTGATATGTTGAATGGCCATAAAATGAATTATTTGTATTGCTCCATACTAGTTATATGCTAAAGTGATTAATTGCCTAAATATTTACTTGAAATATGTTACATTTGACTCAGAACTAAAAATATGCAAAATGGTGCAATTTGATTGGTTGGTTGACTAGGTTGCATAAAATCATTCTAAACTATATTGCACTTGATTATAATACCAAAGCATCAATTTTGTCATCTTCTTAGCCCATGAACGTAGCTTTTGGAATGAGAAGACACCAAGCATGATGCAACCAATCATTACCCTCCACTTACCTCTCTTTGAAAGGTCAAAGAAATCATTTTCATCCATATTTCTTGTGGAAGCACCTAAAAAATGACCAGCCCTTATTCTCCTAAGTTTCTCCCAAATTTCTACACTCTCATAGTCACAAAATTGAATTCAATCCATAGGAATCCATAGAACACAAGCTAGAACAAGTTTCCATCCTTTTAAGCTTGAAAAACCGTTGATTTTGAAGCTTAAATCCAACTTAATCAAGGTATATTCTTTTTCAATATTTTTTATGATGAATTTGTAGTATCTTGGATGGTTACATGTTTTAGTATGCTTTTGTATGATTGAAAACTTAAGTAAGTTACACTTGAAGCCAAAACCAAGTTAGTTAAGCTAATTTTTAGCAAAATTGATAGTCTTGTGAAATTGTTTAATTTACTTGTTTCTATTGATTTTGTAATGCTTATATTGTGTTTGGAAGTTTCTTTGAATGATTGAAAATAATAGCAATTAGTTTGCTTAATTGAAGGGTACAATCAAATTAAGTTAGAACCGAATTTATGTCATGTTAATTTGGATTGTGTGCATGTTTTAGGGGCTGCACTAATAATTATGTTTGAATTATTAGTTATTTAATGGCTGCCCTAATGTTTAATGTCTTGAATTAGTAGTAAAATACGGAGTATGCATTGTTTTTAAGGTTATGTAATTGATATGAAGTTGTTTACAAAAGATTGAAAAGTGTATATGAATTTTAACTAGAATAGACTAAATGATTTATAAAAAGGATATTAAATGGTACATGATTTGATTATGTTAGGCCTTTAACACATCTTATCTTCCAAAGAGATTGGTCTTTTCACTTGCCACAAAGTGGACTTGAGGTAAGTTGAAGCTTTCATTTGTTGTATCACAAGAATCATATAATGTTGTTCATGTTTTAATGTGATTGTTATTATTTATCAAATGATGTAATGTTTGATACATTTATGGTTCATGAAGCATGCACTAGCATCCCCATACCACTGCATATCCACCCTCGCGGCACCAGGAGCTCGCACCCTCGCACCTGGGCATCCATGCATCCTTACACCCTTGCGTCCTCTTGATCTCGTGCTTGCCATTGCATACTTGTGACTTCGTGCCTCTATGCCCTATTGGCATAAGGAGCTCACACCCTTGGGAACTCATACCCTAATGACCTATAAAGCTCATCCCATAGCTTTCGAAGTTAGGAGTGTTTATCCTCACAATCTCAGGAGTTCACACCCCAGTGACTTTAGAAGCATCCATCTATAAGGTCTCAAGATTCAGAAGCTTTCGCTCTAGTATTCAAGAGGACCAAGATGAGACGAGAATAGACCAAACATGGAGAACAATGAAAAAAAAAGTTGGCGGCAATGTCCCTTTCCCCAGGGATCGAGATGAAAAGATCAAGTCAATGCAAGATTCAAGAAGAAAATAAGCTTGTACTTGAGAGCAACAATGAGTATCTCTATCCTGAATATAACGCACGATGGAAGCTGGAGAAGTGGAGAGTCCCAAACAACATAACCCGCAACACTACTTAACACATAAGGACATTTAGAGGAGTACACATCCCTCGTGGTAGTTACCCTGAAAGCAAAGTAGGGATCTCCTCCCAGTAAGCAACCAACATTAACTTGGAGCAAGTATAGGGTGGCTACCCGATCTCTAAGAGAACAAACCTAAAGTGAAAAAAAGCCCTTGAGGAAGAGAAACTAAGTATAGGTGGAAGCAATAGCAAAAACTGCCCAAGTGTTCATTTGGTAGGAAAGCATCCCCCCTAGGAGTGACCATCAAATATGATGGTAGATATCTTGCCCAATAGTATCTTCCTCAAGTTAAGAGATAAGCGTTTCCCTTGGAGCGCACTTGTGAAGTTTGGTGATAATTGTCGCCCCCTGGAGCGCACTCCTCAAGTTCGACGAGCAATGCCTTATTTGGAATGTACTTCTCTCAAGTCTAGTGACAAGCATCTCCCTCTAGAGTGCACCCTTTCATTATGATGACAAATGCCTCCTCCTAGAGCATAATTCAATATGAAAGCAAAAGCTTCTTTTTGGAGCGCGCTTCTACAAAGCAAAATTCAGCATATCCCCTAGAATAATTATCCTGCGAGTGGAAAATAAGGCATTGTCAACCATGTTTCCTCATAGAAATGGAAACACCTCCTAGGCTGAGGATCTAGCATAGACAAGAAGGATTAACAAAAAATATGAAGTTAGAAGCCAAGTTTCTCACACATGATCTGTTGTTGAAATGTTTTTGTTTTAGTCCTTTAAGAAAGAAGAGCCTCCAATTACAAGAATATGTATAGTGAAGATGACAATAGAATTAAAGACAAATGCCAATTGGTACAACCCTGGAGGAAGATAAAGAGGGCATTAGACCGACACCACTTGCCTAATATAACACCATGTAGAAATGTAATAATTTAGCTTAAATTAAACATTTATTCTTGCTTTAGTAGCTTGGACTTACTCCTTTGACATAGCAGTTTGACCAATATATGTATATACATATAATGCGAGGATAACAAGAAATGTGAGGCCAAAAATGACCTCACCCAAGTAAGGCAAGGCCTCGCCTGGGCCAGGCCAGAATAGCCTCGCCCAGTGAGGTGAGACCTCGCTTGGGCAAGGCTAGAGCAGCCTCAGCCAAGTAAGTCTAGACTTTACCTCGGCGAGGCCATAATTTCCTTGCTTGGGCGAAGCTAGAGAAACCTTGCCTAGGTGAGGCCATGCCAAGGCCAGGGAGGCGTCGGAGAGGGCGAGGCTCATCGCCGATGGTTACATCATTTAAAAAAAAGGAGAAGAAGAAGAAGAAAAGAGAGGAAAAAGAAGGCTTTAAATTTTGCTCTTGACAAAATTGCTCTAATATTTTTTATTATTTGTCTTAGATAACAAGAATAAGGGAAATTATAAATTAGCCCTTGAATTTTTGAAAATTGTAAAAATAGTACACTTTTTACCTGTAAAACTAAAAATGGCATTTTGACCTCGAACTGATAGAATTTGGCTAAAATCACATTGAAATTTTGGCAAAGACAGAGTTTTGCTTAGAAGGTCATTTCCATCTGAAAAATTGTTTTTTTTTTTTTGTCAAAAATGGACAATGTTGACTTTTTTTGGTCAAATTGTGCTAAAAATCGTAATACAGTTTATGTCAATAAAACTTTTATACTTTTTATAGCTGCAATCTAAGTCTAACTAGTTAATAATTTACTCCCAAACTAACCCCTAACGTGTAATTAACCCAAGAGTGGGGGACTATATAATGTACCAAATTATAATTTGAGACAAAAAAAAACTTAAGAGGCTAAGCCCAATAGGCCCAATCCATGGGCTTAGGAGGCCCTGTCAGCACATTTGTAAGTTAGATATAATATGATGAAGGCAAAAAATATTAAATCTAAGCTTGATAAGGCGTGCAAGCCCACAAGGCCCAAAAATACACAAAAGGCTCGTGAGGCTTAAGTTCCAAGTTGGACGCCTATAAATACCGCCCTCCATGCCATTTTCTAAGTACGCCATTTATATTGAAGATTTATAGCTTTCTGTCTTTTATTGATTGTCTCTCGCTCTATTACTGGCTTGAGCGTCAGAGGGTTATCCCCTAGGACCCTAACTATTTATTCGTGTCACAGGCATGAATCCCTATAGAATCATTCCCTTATGAAGAGGAACCACGAGGAATTGATTCTGGAAGATTCAAAGAAGTCCAAGGATGGACCACATCGAATATAATGGTACATATAAAATAATCTTGATATTATTTAAAATATAAGTAGAAGTGCAATACATATAAAAATAGGGACAAAATAAACCTTTTATGTGCTCATGAATAATTTTTTTACACTCGTACATATTAAGAGAAAATTGAATTCTTGGAGATTTTTATCGAATAAAAATAATTTTGATCAAATCGGGCGCAACGAAAAGATGTGGTATCAAGCACAATAATTTTTTTCATAAAATCAATGTTGTAGTTTTAATACATAATTTTAATCTATTCCACACAATATAACAATTATATTTAAGAGAGTTTTAGAAAACATAATCTGATTATCAAAAAACAATTATTTTCTTCTTTATACTTTGTGAAACCATGATCCTTCCACTCCATGCTTCAATATGATTGATTTAGAAACCAAAATCGTCCAATCTAAGTCTCTACACTAATGGAAGTGAGGTTCTGAACACTAAATTAAATTATATTGTATAATTCATTTTGTAATATTTTCAACTTATAAAATCACAACTCTGGCTTTAGAGAGGAGAAGGAAAATATTTAGCAAAAAACTAGGAGAATTCTTTTGCTAAAAAATGTGTATTGTAGAGACAGAATTAGAGATCTCCTTTTGTAGTTGTTGAATTTCAATTTTTTATTCCTCTTTTAACTCTGATTAGAAGATAACTATATCTATATCTTAGAAAAGTTATTCTTTTATCTTCCTTTATGTATTTATCTAGAATTTATAATTCTTGATAATACTTATAAATATAAAAAATAAATATCTTACATTTATTTATTACCCAATAATATATTCTCGATAATCTTGATATTTATATGTAGCATCCAATTTAGAAAATAATTTTTTAAAATTAAAAGTATAATATAATTTGTTTCTTATAATCCATTACAGTGTTTATGAAGGTGGATTAGGGACCCCTATGAACCTATAATTACGAGCTCTAGTAAATTTAACTCTTTAATTAATTCATCCAATTTATTAATTTTAAGATTACTCCAATAAAAATTTGAAATTGCTCTTTTGTAATTATAGAATAATTTACTCTAACCAGTACTCAGAAATCAATATGATCATTCTATATGATTTGACCATCTATATACAATTCATAATCAAAGTTAGATTTCCAATTAACCTCTATGATTATCTCTTGTTCCTTATCTATTGTTAATTCACTAGTGAACAGTTAATTTATACTGTTCAGATTCAAAATTAATTAATCTAGAGAACTGTCTATTCACCTTCAATGGGAAGGTAAGAATTTCATATCTGTAAGTTATATTTCCAACTATCTATCCCAAAATGCAAGTTTTTAGAAATGTCAACCAATAAACTTTTTGACTAGCAAAGATCACACTGAGATAAATAGGAGTTTATAACTACTCATAATTAAGATCAACCCTTATATGATCATATTTGAATTTTCCAAAAAATATGAGATTCGTATGAAAATTAAAATTACATCTAGTCCAATCCTATATAATCATATTATATTAGATGTTACTATATCAATAATCTGGATAAGATTATTACATTTTTAATGCTAAAGGGCCGCACTAATAATGATTTAGTTAAAAATTCCAACTTTAATTAATTTCATTATGGACTAATTTAATTCCAACTTCGTATATAGTACTTATATACTAAGATTATTATTACATTAATAAATAAGGATATTTGGATTCACAAGCACATAAATATGCACAAAAACAGGTATGAAATGATACTCGGTGTTGGGCACAGTGGAAGCAAATGGGATCCAAGAATTAATTTATAGGAGTTCATCAAACACAATAAGAAGTTGATGACAAAATTAATTCGACAGATAAGAAAAAAATGACAAGTAATTATGTGGTTTGGCAAATGACAAGCCTATATCTGTGAGCATATGAGAAATTCCACTATAATAGAAATAACAATTGAGAGTTTACAATAATCAAAGAAAATATTTTCTAATTAAATCCAACTCCCTAAGAAAATAATCTCACAATTAATTCACAAGAATTATCTTTCAAGTGATCCCTAACTCTCAATTTCTAATTTTTTCATGTTAGAGATAGTGTCTTAGAAGTATGTATTTATAAATTATTTGCTAAACTAATAAAATATCTGTATGTTTGGGATGGCGTAGGGTGATGATGAGACGCTGGTGTTGAAGTTTGGCACGGTGTTGGCTTGAAACTCTTTGTTCTTCTTGAGAATTAGTGAGGTTACACGCAAGCAGACCTTTCCAAACTTTGAGCGACTCAACCTTTCTTGTGTAATCTAAGGTGAGTGTCACTTGGTCAAAATGATCTGTATTTTAAAAATTGGAGGAAGTATATACTTTACATGTAATATTTACTTCTGAAATAATATACATAATAAATATGATAGCACCCAGAATTTGATACCGAATGTTAGAACAATAATCTGCATGATCATTTTATTGATTCAACATCTATTAGAATTAGGGGGAAAAAAAGTTCATCCTTTTAAGTTGACGTAGATAGATATTTAGTCCGTTAAGTTATCAAAATTTGATTTTAGTACACTAAATTTTTAAAATTGGCACATTTAATTCGATTTTTTTTAGAAAATTTTAATTTTGTCAGAAATTACTGAAATAGCTAAATAATCGCCAGATTCTGCTTACATGTATGGTAATTTGGAAATTTATGATAATTGGATGGAAAATAGGTCATGTAGTGATAATGTGCATTATTTTGGTAAAAAAAGAGAGGAGAAAATAACTCCAAATGCCACCTCGACCAAAATGAGAGGGAAACTTATCTTTCATTGCCTCCATTCCCACCAAAAATCTGGTCTGCCCCTTACTCTCCAAAATGCCATTGTTCCCCATTACTCTCCAAAATGTCATTGTTCCCCAAACACTCCCAACTCCATTCGTCGTCGATGTCGATGAGGCTTACATAAATGGAATCTACACTCGCCTCACCTTCCGTTCCTTGCTCAACTATGGTTCCTTCAATTCGGCTGCAGGAGCTCGGAACCTCCTCACCATGTTGAAAGTAGAACCCTTCACCATGAATGACGACGCCATTTCAGTAGAGGCTCCGCCGTTCAACTTCTTCTTCGAAGCAGCAATGTTTTTTTCTCACGACCACCAGTAGCTATAAAACCTCCTCTCTATCGAGCTGCCTCATTACTCCACTCCTGGAGAGAAGTCTAATTTTTTGATCAATGATCAAGTTGAAAACGCGAGGACTCAGCAGAGGCGATGATGATGGCGGTGGTGGAGGCAACAGCATCAGAGGATAAGAGAAAAGACAAGGTGTTTGCAGAAGCTGCTACCGTGGGATAAGAAAATGGACATGGCTACAATACCGAAGCAGGCGTACAAGTACATCAAGTTTCTCTAGGCGCATGTTAGCGTACTAGTCTATGCTAGATTATGGATCGAACATAGGTTTCACTAGAAAAGTACTTCTCTATTCATGGGCACATGACAATGGGCCACAGGTAGGTGTGCATCAATTAGAGCCTGCAATTGACACTTTTGATAAGTCATGAATCTTTAGGGACTAGTCTAGTTCCTTTTGTCCATGATGTTTCTTTGAAATTCTTAAAACAGATTTTTCACAACGATTTGAAGTAAAAATAGTCTTGTTTCAGATTATGAAGAAACTATTCAGGGTATTTTCCAGGTTAAAACCCACCTCTTTGATTTTACTACCGGATCGATGTGGAGGGAGTTGGGAGTGTTTGGGGAACAATGAAATTTTGGAGGGTTGGGGGCAGAGGGGTTTTTAGTGGGAATGAAGGTAAGTTTATCTCCCATCTTTGTATAGGTGACATTTGGAGCTATTTTTCTTTTTTTCTTTTTAACCAAAATAATACACACCATCACAATATCACCTATTTTCCCTTCAATTATCAGAAATTTCCAAATTATGGTTATATGTCAGCAGAATTCGGCGATTAATTTGGCCATGGCAGTAATTCCCGATAAAATTAAATTTTTTTGGCGAAAATCAGATCAAATGTGCCAATTTAAAAACTTAGTACACTATAATCAAATTTTGACAAGTTAGCGAACTAAATGTCTATCTAGATCAATTTAAAGGATGAACTTTGCCTTTTTCCCTTAGAATTAAATACCACTTTCCACATATTTTGTTAAATCAGTTTCTTATGAATGCTTGCAGTGTGTATAGATATGTCCAAATTTGAATTGCATTTTCTTTGAATGAAACTACATCTGTGCTATTGATCATGAAATATGATCTCATTTGTCTTTGGTTTGGGAGCCTCATTCTTTGTGTCCCCGTGCTATTGGAAACTATTGATTTTGTTAATATGAGAGCATCATTATCTGTTATTATGATATGTTGTTTGATTGGCTGGGCTTAGGACATTGTCTGGCCTTGTGCTCCTTTACATAATTCGACATCATGATACCTATTCCAATCCCGCGCTTGGATGGTGTGTCCCTTAGCTATGGGATTTTGGATTTGTTGAAATTATACCTGTGCAAGTCTACATGTGGTACGCAAAATTGGTCATTGTATTGGATAATAAGATAGATACGGGGAAAATTGAAGTTATAAGGTGGTACTTGGTTCGACTTGTGATTGGATTTGCATCAAATTGTTTTAAGAAAAATGTTTTTAAGTAAATAAACATGTCAGTGAATTTACACTTGCATTATTAAAAAACCAAATTTGTAAGCATTATCATTTCCTCACGCCAATTAAAGTTTGTCTTTAAATATTTTTGTTTATGCATAAAAATAATCCTCCTTCCGTCCTAGAAATAAGTGTTTAATTTGACCCACCACAGAGTTTTAGATAACAATTAAAAAGTGTATGTTGTGTGTATTTTTACGATATTATCCCTAAAAATAATGGTTGACTGTGAATGATGTTACATTATTACTTTAATTAAGATGATAGTTTTGGAAAAAATTAATTTTAGGAAGTCTCAATTAAACATCTCAAAAAGAAAATGAAAGTAATAAATTTAGGACAAAGGAAGTTGTAAAGTTTTTAAATTCATATCAGTCTTGTTTACAAGTTGTTGATCTCACTAAGCTTCTGCTTACATTTTTATTTTAATTTCTTCCTCCAATTATAAGTGGTGAATCATGTAATATAAAGAGTCAATTGTTAGAGTATTGCCCAACGATCCAATTATATTTAATTATTTTTCTTTTTCTTGTAACAATTTTTTTTTAATTTAATATCAATAAAAAAACAATTCATCATCTTTACTTATTTGTTTATTAAATTTAGACAAAGTCTCCTTAGTCACATTTAACTTCGGAACATGATTATGCATTAGATGACAATCACGAAATATATTTTTTTGACTATAACCTAAAATAAGTTTTGAGTCATAGAATCATTGAAATAGTATATTAACGATTTAGATAAACTTGCACAGATCATGCATGGTCAATTAGGAGAATAACCCGTTTCATTAAATAGTATAGTGACATTAGTTCATATATGTGGGTGCTTGTTCGAAAATAAGTTCACCAAAAAAACCCATTAAAAAATTCCTAATTGGAAGTTCTTATTATCGAATAAGGAATTTCTTCATTATGATATTGCAAGTTTAGTCCTTTGACTTGAGATAGTATTATAAACTTGAATTTAATTAATTTTATTTTGACTTATTCTCTGATTATATGGATAATTATCAAGAATATATTAAATATAATTTAAATGTATAGGGATGTCTATAAATATCAATAAAGGATCAATTAGGTTTATATTATACAGATTTTGATGATGATTAAGATTAATATATAGGACCCTCAAAATTCCAGTAATTATTTATTTGTTAGGAAATAAATTGTAAGATCAGAGGAGAAGATCAGAAGAGAGGTTAGAGTGGATCATAAATAAAATCTACAAGAGCAGGAGTTCTAAGTTTCAGTACACTCAAAAGCAGCAGAGGAATTTTCTTTACATTTTGATCAAATAGTCCAAGACTAGAGTATAAGTATTTAGTTTAGCTAAATCTTCAACGAAGTGAGGACGCATGCAGATTACCATGGAGCAATACTTACAGCTTTCAATGGAACTCAAGAGCTTCACAAAAGTTCATTAAAAATAGACAAAAGTTATAAGAGGAAGTGCATCCAATACTAGAAGGATGAAGGATTGAGAATTGCACACTACAAGACGTCCGAAAATCAGGTGTGCAAACGGACAAAGGAATTTGAAGCAAAAGTTGCAATAGGCAAAATTTTCTAAAGTCTACAAGTAGCAATAGAAGATCAACTTGAAGACATACATGCCATTCTGAGCAAAAAGCCTTTATCAAATGAAAAGAAATAATTTCTATATCTTAGATCAGTCCTCTACACTCAATACATTTTGAAAGATTAAGTGTATAGTTTAGCTAAATGATTTTCAAATATTACATTAGTTTCATTTGAGTGCTGAGCTTTGTGTAGGCTAACACTTATTGTAGGTTGACTCTTGTGTCAGGTAACATAACAGAAATGATCGAGCTTCGAGTAGGCTCATTCAGGGGGAAAGGAAAGCTTGAGTTTGTATAACTAGGCTATCATAACTAGAAGTAGGACCTTTTTAAAAGTTTGTGGATTTCTAGTAGATTCCTTCACGAGATTGGAGAATAGTAGACATAGAAAGATTACACCACTTTTGAACTACTATATATTATCTGTGTTCTTTCTTTTCTACAATATACATTCTATCAACTTACTAAGTTGTTACATATCTCACTTTGCATAATTTTCAACACTTTAACAGTTTTTTCATAAGCATATCAGTAATATGATTCTACTTTATGTTTATATTATATTTTTTTCCCTTGCTATGCTACCCTAATGAAGTTTAGCACGACTTATGTTTTCAGGTGACTGAGTCTCTAAGTTATTAGGTGAGTAATCATCTTTTTAACTAGAATATGCGACCAATAATTGTAACCAAAGTTTGTGCAAGTTACTTTTGAAAGGACTATTGATCTCTCTTTAGACCCTTTTATATCACTTGAGACCAATAAGTAGTATTAGAGAATTTGATTTCTGAAACCGCAGTTTCAAAACCAAAGCAATTTGAATCTTCATCCTTAAAACAACATGCACAATTTTTTACATGAAGAACAAAGACAAAATTGCACTTGTCAAAGTTCCAATGTTTGAAGAGTATTATAGGAAAACTGTATGCAGGCACACTTAGTTGTTCTAGATGATGGCAGTGGTCTGTCATTGAACATGGACCTATAGAAATCACAAAGGTGGATACCACTACTACTAGTCGGTGCGTGCCTCAACCCAAGGCTGTCTACTACATCTGACAAGAGAAAAGTTAATCTAAATAATGTTAACATGGACATACTGCTCAAGACCACATACAAACTCATGTCAGCAAGATCAAGAAATGCAAGATTGCAAAAGAAATCTGGGACAGAATCACCATGATTTGTGAAGACACCAATTAAATCAAAGAAAACAAGATTTCTTTGGTAGTACAGAAGTTTGAGAACTTCAAATGAAGCCTTAAAAATCACTAGATAAGATGAACGAGAGGTTTACTAACTAATCAGTGAACGTGCCTCTCTGGAAAAAGAATACAGTAACAGGGAGATGCTACTCAAAGTCATCAGAAGAAGAAACATTGATATCTTTAGTGGCTTACAACCCAGATGACTCAAAGTTCCAGAGCAGGGAGGTAACTTCCCATGACTCAACCAATCTCTGTACTGAAAATCTCGTTAAGGCATTGAAAGATCTCATGGATGATCTTGACTGCATCACTAACACAACACAAACTCATTGAAGACAATGATTAGCACAAACTTCTCAAAGCCGAGTTGGAAATCCAACCAAGTTATATAGAAGAGTGCAAAAATCTAAAAACTGAGAGTCATCAACTCAAGCATGACGTTGCATTATTTGCCTACAGAGAAGTTGAGTTAACCACAAAATTTTTAGAACTAGATAAGCTAATCTCTTTTTCTTTAAGGCTTCTAATACAATAGATGACCAGGTGATTGTGCCACAAGTTTTTGGTGACAAGTCAGGACTTAGAATTTGGACACTACAATTTTTTCAATTCTTCAAAGGCACACAGGGTACTGTAAAAGATCAAATTTGTAGGTATAAGGAAAATATTGCATTCGTGCCAAGCAAAAATAAGCAGAACAAGATTCTGTACCAAAATGAAATTCACGAGCAATATGTAGGGCCAAGAGAAGTGAACTAGGACATGTGAACAAACAAAAACTTGTCGAGTCACAATCTCCTAAGAAATGAAGTCCAAAGTTTAGAGGACTAACAGACATTGTGACTATGGTGAAAGAGGATAAAAAAACTTTTAACAAGTCCAGTGCAGTCAACATGAGGAGCTACTCTCAATATAAAGATAGATATAGGAGGCCTCACAGAGTATATATTTATCACTCACCTATACATCAAAGTCAATATAACTCCCATGCAAAACATAATGACTAGCATTCACCTGCACGACATAAATACTATCAGACAACTACACATTATACATATCATAGTGCTCCTATTCAAAGGAAGGCTAAGAAGTTTGATCATTAGTCTAGGAAGATTAAAATGTGGGTTCCAACAGTATAGGGCTCGAGATACAGTGGGTACCTAAAAGTAAGGAATAGGTATGCAGGGTAGCTAATGTGTCGCCCTTGTGGTACATAGACATTGGATGTTCAAGACACATGACAAGTGATAAGACTAAACTGATGAATTTTAAACCAACCAAAGGACCCAAGGTTGTTTTCGGTGATGATTCTAGAGCCAAAACCAAGGTTATAGGTAAAATATGTGAAAGTAACATTGAAATTCATGAAGTGTCAGACGTTGAAGGTCTTGAATATAGTTTGTTAAATATTTGTCAATTTTTTGCAAAGGACATATTGTTGAATTCTATGATAATCATTTTTACATGAGAGATGTGCACACTAGAGAGATTAAGCTCACTGGCATAACAAATAAAAATATATACATTGTTGAGTGGTCTCTATCTCGACCAACTAGCTCTACTTATTTTGTAGCTAAAAATCAATCAGAGGCGGGTTTGGTTGTGGCACAAAAGAATAGACCATCTCAATTTAAAAATGATAGGTGGAATTGGTAGATGGATTACCAAATAATTCATTTCAGAAAGACAAAATATGCCAAGCTTGTCAACAAGGCAAATAGATCAAATCCCTATTCAAAAGCAAGAAGCATCTGTCAACCACATGACCACTGGAACTGTTGCATATGGATTTGACGATTGTAAAGATTAGATTAGACAAGGGAACGAGTTTACCAACAATAGAGCGGAGAAATTCTGTGTAGAAAACAAAATTGGGCCTAAGTACTATGTTGCAACAAGTCCACAACAAAATGGAGTGATTTATAGGAGAAATAGAACTCTTAATGAGGCTACTAAAACTATGCTTGTGAAATCTGAACTACCAAAAACCACAGTCAGAAAAGATGCATGATCAACAAGCAACACAAGAAAACTCCTTATAAGTTACGGAAGAGAAGGAAGCCAAACATATCGTACTTTCAGATATTTGGTTGTAAGTGGTACATTCATAACAATGGTAAGATTAAATGCGATGTATTTGATGCAAAATTTGATGAAAGAATATTTCTTGGTTATTCTTTAAACAATAAATCTTTTAGAGTATTTAATAATTGAACTTTAGTTGTAGAAGAATTTGTTCATATTATATGATGAAACATACAATGAACCATGTAAGGTTCATACCCTTGGCATAGAACATGTCATTGAGGAAAACAAGAAGATGGATAATCTAAATTTGGAAGAAGACAGTGAGGATGACATATATGGAGGCATCAGGAATGTTTATGACACTGGAAACGATAGGGAAGATGAAGATACTCATTTCACTGTTGGTTTGCTATAATTACGGGATGTGCGCAATGGAATTTTAAAAATTAATTTAAAAGTAATACATGCAATAACAATTATTGCATCACTCCAAGTTCGAAGTGATTTTAACGATCGCATGTTTTTTATAGTTTCACAAATCAATGTAAGTAAAGATTCGGATTTACCTTTGATGCACTCCGGTTGCTGTAGGGTGTGCAATAATTAATTGCTATGCAACACTAAAATGATTTACAAGGATTCAATTGTCTCTCCTCTAAAGATTGTCCACACGTTTGGATTAGAATACATAATTAAAAATCTCGCTAGTGATTTTAATTATTTTACTAATTTAGTTTGGAGTGCTTTTTGTATGTATTAATTTTTAATCTAACTTGTGGAATTAAGAATTCAATACATGTATAATCAAAGAGGATTCTTTTAAATATCTTGGAAGAAGATTTGGAAGAAAAAAGTGTTAAGCAAGAAAAATAATTTTTCCTTTAAATCTTTGAAGTGGTCGAAAATTGGGTTAGGTTCATTCCCTCTAATTTTCGATCATATCAAGAAAATAGGTGGCTGAAAATTATCCCATATTTTCATGTGTTGAAATTAGTTATTTTGGAAGAGTCAAACTCTCAAAAAATAATCAAACCAATTAACCCTCATCCTTAAAAGAATGTGGCCGATTTTGTGGACTTCTACAAGCTACAAATCGGCCCCTCTCTCTTCTTGATTGTGTTGGACTCTTGCAATACAACCAATACAGATATCTAATATCTCTAATTATCTTCATAAGATAATTGATAAGAAAATTATATTATCTTATTTTTTATTTCGTCTTCCAATAATTCAAGTGGGCCTTTAAATAAAGAGTCACTTTAATTTTGGGCTTGGATTTTTACAAAGTTCATTAATTAATCTAATTAACTAAATTTACCAAATTCTATTTAATTGATTCAATCAATTTATTACTTCACTCCAATTGGGCTTCCTAATTTTATTAAGTTCAATTAAATAATCTCTTTAGTTAATTGAATAATTAATTCAAACCCTAAATTAATCTTAATTAATTAATTAAATCCAACTACTTGGATTAATTCCTAAATTAGAAATGTTCCATTCTAATTTGTATGTAACCCTTTATGTTCACAACTAAGTTAGTAGTGGACTTATAACATTTGCAACTTATGAATAATTATTTTGATTAATTAATTAGCTTAAAATTAACTCGTTAATTCCAAAAACTTCACTATCCATAAAAACATCTACCAAGTAATCATGGAAAACTAGTCTTAGGTGAAATAGCGAGTAAACTTATTTCAGTTGTGAGTCCCATATATGTACGGTCCTTCCGACAACTAATCTCCCAATTGAATCTAGGGCATAGATTATAAGTCGAAACTTTAAATAATTCAATAACTATGATCCTATTTCAAGTTTCAATGATTTCTGACGAATTAAAATTTATCCTCTTTTGGCCAAGATTTTTGAATCACGAACTATGAAAATATAGGAGATTTCCTTATTAAATGACAAGTGTCGAATTCTATGTTGGCCACAGACAAACCTCCATGCACATCAATGCAACATCTAACATATCCCCTTTGTGATTGTCAGGCAATCAGAAGATATATCAAAGTGCTGCAGGATGTACACAAGGCTACCATTGTGCCTTAATTCCGAGACTAGCCATGTACTATCACAATAAGAAAATTCTTTTTTTGACAGGCAAAGCCTCCAGCTAAGAATCTCCTATGGGCCATATTCATTATACTTGTTTTCTAACAAGCACCTACATACATGCACTTGCATCTCTACGCTAATGTCAATGGAATGAGGCATCCTCGTCTTACAAGCATGCAACATATGCACGAATCTTACAGGACTATTTGATGTCCCATTTCAAAAATCCCTTGACCTATAACTCATTTAAGATCAAAGCCTTAGAAGCATGTTCCATGATCGCCATCATGTGCCCAACCATGCCCTGTAGCTAAATTTGATCTAAGGACTTTATCTAATACACAGAAAGAAAATGTAGGACTTAAGATAAAGAAAGTATTTCTTTACTAATATGATTCCCAATAAGATTATCTTACGAAAGAAAATAATACAATACACCCAATCTAATTGGGACGCTAGACATCATACTCTAATAATCTCCCACTTGTGCTCTTATTTCCCATGTATCTAAGACCTATCTTTTTGAGATGTCTGTCGAATACCTTCTGTGCTAAGGGCTTATTGAGTGGGTATGCTATATTTTCTGCTAAAGCAACTCGATCCACAACGACGTCGCATCTGCCAATGATCTCTCTGATCAAGTGATATCATCTCATTATGTGCTTGGATCTTTGATGAGACATTTGTTCATTTGCTTGAGCAATGACCCTATTGTTATCACAGTAAATTATTACTGGATCAACAGTGGATAGAACTACACCCAACTCTTGAATGAAGTTTCTTATCCAAAAATCTTATTTTGCTCCATTTGATGCAATAATATATTCAGATTCGGTGGTAAAGTCTATGGTTGTATCTTGTTTGGAACTTTTCCAATTGACCGCACCACTATTTAGGGTGAATATGTATCCAGACATAGACCTCGAGTCGTCTGTATTGAACTAAAAACTAGAGTCTATATATCCCTCCAGTTTTAGTTCTCTATTGCTATATATCAAAAAGATATCCTTAGTCTTTCTCAAGTACTTAAAGATCATCTTAACAATTTTCTAGTGTTCTTCCTTTAAATTGGACTAATATCTGCTCGTAACACTTAAAGTATGTGCGATATCAGGCCTTGTACACAACATTGCATATATTATGCTCTCTATAGCAGACATATAAGGTACGAGTCATCCTTTCTCTCCCTTCAGGTATCTTGAGAGACATAGTTTTAGAAAGTGAAACCCCATGACTCATATATAGGAATCCTTGTTTGGATTTCTCCATGCTAAATCTTTTAAGATTTTTATCTATATACATGGACTGGGATAGTCCGATCATCCTTCTAGATCTATTTCTACAGATTTTTATCCATAGGATAAAAGATGCATCTCCGAAGTCCTTCATGGAAAACTATTTAGACAACCAAGACCTCGTTGATTACAACATCCCTACATCATTCCCAATGAGTATGATGCCATCAACGTAGAGCACAACAAATGTAACTGCTCTCCCACTAACTTCTTATAGACACATGGTTCATCCGGGTTCTTATGAAAATCAAATATTTTGATTGTTTCATCAAACCAAATGTTCCAACTCCTCGAAACCTGTTTGAGTCCATAAATGAATCTCTGTAGCTTACAAACCTTTTACTCCCTCCCACTGGAAATGAAGCCTTTTGGCTGCTACATATACATCATTTCCTTAATGTTTCCATTATGGAAAATGGTATTCACATCCATTAGCCATATCTCATAGTCATAAATGCAGATATGGTTAGCAAAATTCGGATGGACTTAAGCATAGCCACTGGTGAAAAGGTTTTCTCATAATCAATTTCTTGTTTCTGAATATAACCTTTTTGCAACCAGATGTGTTTTATAGATCGCTACCTCTCTATCTACTCTAAGCTTTCGCTTGTAGACACATTTGCAGTTAATGGGAACAGTTCCCTATGGTGGGTCCACCAAGTATAATACCCAAGCCTCACACTACTCACTTGGCCAATATGATTCATGCACTACATGCTACTTATATGTTAATTTTCATTAACATCTACATCGCATCTTTTATAGCATTCTTAATCATTATGCCTCCAATGCTATCACTTGATGTTAATAGTTGAGATCCTACAACCTAATTAAGTGATTCTATATTTAGATAAGATAAAGAATAGATTGATCAATATAATGGATATTCATAGGTTGTATGTTATAATTCTAGAAGTGTTAAAGGTGTCACTAGTAAGCTTGTATGATTCAATTCGATTTGATCGAGGTGTTTTAAAGGTATACATCCATAAATTAACATACTTGGGATATCGAACATGATATAATGTGATTTAAGTGTCATAATACAAGGTTCATATGTGCATGTGATTTTATAAAATGAAAACTAGACAATCATTTAAGAATCGGATGTCGATCGATTTGGAGATCAAATGAATGGTTAAAAAATTAGGGCATAATATATTATCCGATCATATGGAGATTAAAGTAGGTTGTACATAGATAAATAAGTAATGAGAAACACTAGATTAGGGCTATATAAGGTGTGAAAAATATCAGATTTGAACCACAACTTGACACCTCAAGCTTTGCCATCTCAAGCTTCTACCTCAAGCTTCCACCTCAACCTTTCTTCATTTCTACCCTTGAGCCACGACCAAAAAACTATTTTATGAGCTATTTCACTTCCAAAACCCTCATATTGAATGTTAGAAATTTCTCTCAAGTAATTCAAAGTAAAGAAAAAAAGTGAAGGAAGCAAAAGGAAGTAAGGAGGAGCAAGTTGAATCTAAAATTTGAGCATAGGTGAGCTTTAATTCATATTTTGATTTAAGTTCTTGAATTGTTTGAGGGTTTATGATTTTTAAAGCTTCTATTATTGATTATAATCATGTTAGGATGTTATTTGTAGTCTTTTAGTTCACAAAAGAAGGATTTTTAGTTGCAAAATCACAATAAAAATCACTAAGGACATAAACTGTATACGTGCTGATTTTTGATATTTATGCTTTATATATGTATAATAACTTGATTAAAACTTGTGTATTTCACCATATATGTGTTTATATATGAGTCTAGGTGATGTATGTAAGTTTAGAGAGGTTATAAATTGTAATATAGTGTGATAATTAAAGAGATGCTCAAAACTGTCTTATTTGAAATTCAGATTCTATCCTATGTTAATGGTGCTGGTTTTACATCAATAAATCCATTAGTTTTGGTGGTAATTTGACCTAGTTATCTCTTTATATGTGTTATCTAAGTATGGTGAAAATTTGGGAGTGATTGGATGTACTTAAGGGTGCCTAAACCATTAATGTCATGAAGTGTGCAAAACTGTCACGGTAGGAAAATAATCTGTTTCAGTATGATATGAAGAGAGCTGAACTTGGAAAGCTATATCCATGATTTTTAGAAATTCTATGATATTTTTACATTTATATACATGTTATCTAAGTGTGGTAAAAATTTGGGAGTGATTGGATATCTTTAGCGATGTCAAAATTATCATGCAACTAAATTGGACAGTAAGTAAATATGAAAATGTGAATCTGTCTCATTTGATAACTTAGCATATTTCAACCTAGACATGTTGCTATTGAGTGTTAACAATTAGGTACATGATATTAGAGTTATAATACTTCAATTATATGATATTTACATGTATCTAAGATGAGAAATTAAGGTATTGGAGGGACTAGATTGGGTTCTAGTTTGTAAAACCTAGATAGCTTGGTGTTTAAGGTCTTAGTATGATATTTTATACTTTCAACTTCCCAAATTGGGAATGGTGCTTGATGTTGGGTAATATTACAGGCTATTTTACATCTAAGATTGGAGGAAAATAATAAACAAATCTAGACTAAGCCACCAACCAAGTGAAAGGTAAGTAAAGATCAATTTGCAACTATAATGCAAGAACATAGTCTTGAAGAATGTATACCTAATGTATTGATGATATTAAATTTGACTGAGAGTCTTATGATTCTTGAAACATGTTGAGAGCAAGATGACTTGCATTTCATATTGAACATACCATTCATGAGCATTTACATGTGCATGCACGGCATATGAGTATAGTGGAGGTTCTTGCATGCACGATATGATTTGAGACATGGTTTTCAGAAAGAAAATATTTTGGTTGGCCACTACTAGTGTACCGAGGCATGCGAGGCGTGCTTATATAATATTTTGGGGCACCGCGAGTGTTACTTCTTAGATTTCGAAGAAATACTATGTTCATGCACTGTAGTTGTAAATAGATTTTTACTTACCTTACACTGGTTCGTATGTAGATTGATCATTGTTGTTATGATTAAGATGGAGAGGTAGTGTTGCAATAAGTGCTTATATAATGCATGTCATGGACTAGTTGTTAGACTAGTGCCCAACGTGCCAATTAATGATCATTTCTATACTATGGGGAATAGACAATCTTATTTGAAATATATTAACAAATTGGCAATTCACTATCTTTAATTATAATTAATAAATTAGATAAAGTTCCTAGACCATATATAGCTACGGGGATGGTTGTGCATATAATGGCAATCATAGAATATAACTCTATGGATTTGGGTTTAAATTAGTTTTGAGTCGAGATTTCATTGAGATAGACATCGATAAGCCTGTTACACTTGCACACATGATCATGCTCAATAGAAAGATATCTCATTTCTTAAGCATCAAACGATAGTGCACGTGTCAGGTGCTCATTTTGAGAACGAGTACAAATGAACATGTCTATGGATAATTCTCAATTAGAAACATTGTTCGTCGAATAAGAAATTTTTAGTTATGATAGTACATAAATTAGTCCTTGGACTTGAGGCATAATAATAACCTTGTGCATGATATCATGCGCTTAGATGTATTTTTCTATTGCATGAAAATTACAAGGGGTTTATATTGGGTGTATGGTCTTCGTATATGGAGGATAATGAGTGGCCAACAAAGGATCCTCACCTATCTAGTAGAATATGTGAGTCTCATAAGCATTCTACGGTCCTTAACTCAGAAGTTTTTGGCCAAAGCAAGATGAATATTAGATGAGGATTTCTTATGATTTATCATAAGTCAATGTGACTAGCAATGGAATGATAGTTATTAAGTCAATTAGGATTTCGACTAATAATCTATATCCTAGACTTGATTAGGATATTAGTTGATGAAAGGATCGGACTTGTATGGTACTCGTAATTGAAATAGGTTCGCCCGCTAAATTCACCTAAAACTAGGTAGTGGAGATGTACTGCTAGATGCTTCTCTTTACTTGTGAGGTTCTCGAATTCAAGGAGTTAATTTCAAGATGGATAAACTAAATAAATTAATTAATTAAAATATTAATTTATTCATTAAGTTGCAAGAGTTACAAGCCTACTGCTAGCTTAATTGTGAAACTAAGGGTCACACACAAAACAGAGTAGTCCACTTCTAATTTAGAAAGTAAACTAAGGATTTGGATTAAGTTAACCAATAGAGATTAATTAACTTGATCTAGAATTAATTTAAAAGTTAAATTAATTCATCCAAATAAATAATAAGAGTATTTAATTGGACCTAATTAAGACTAGGGCTTCACGGAGAGTGTATTAATTAATTGATTTGTTCATTTAATTCAGATAAGGCTTAAATTAATTTAAGGAATAATAGAATTATTTAATTAGGCCTAATTTGATTAGGTTGCCTTGATGCAACCAATTAATTAAGTTGGACTTGTTTAATTGATGAGGATCAATTAAATAGACTTACTTAATTAATTAAAATCCAAGCCCAAAGGTTGATGGGCTCATAAGAGGCTCGCTAGGATATCTTGATAGATATATGAATTGGCACATGTGGCACATATATTTGCAATATGATAATATGTTTGGTTAATATATTTTGTATTATTTTGGAGTTGTAAGTAGTTATGTGGGAGCAGTGCTAATATGTTAAGATAAAAGTCAGTTATTGCTTACAGTAGAGATACCTAATGCATTAAAACAATAAGAAGACAAACTCAATAATTTATTGTGAGAAATATCATTGCAAAGAAATAAGTATATCTACGCATTTCACAATAGCTAATGTTTATACTTAGACTCAACTTAGAGATGTATTTCAAGCGAAGGAAGTAATCTTAGAAGAGTATTTGTAAAAATCAAGTTCTACTAATTCTTGTACACTGTATATTTTATAGAATAATAGTATGGCAATCTCCAATTCGAACATGCAAGTGCTAATCATTTTCACAATTGATTTCACTTTAATTTCTACATATATCCATCTTGTACCAAAGTGAACTTGATGAAATTTCACAAATGCCTCTTGATCGCTAGTTACTATAAATCTATAATCCACATCAGATAAAATTTAGTAACATAATGCTTGATGTGTAAAGAGTACTTATAGAAGCATCATTTGTGCTATTTTTTTTAACTCAATGCATTCACGAGTGAATAAGCCAACAATATGGCTATTATATCTTTTTTAACCTTGTGCCTCTTCTCTTTATTTAGTGATTAGATTTGTTTTTCTTAAATTCATTTCCAATTGCCTTTCTATTCTTGCCTTTGTTACGAAATTGTTTATATTAAGACCCCAAAGCCCTCTTAAACTTAGATTTAGCCACAAAGCCCAAATCATTATCCTAGTAGTAACAAGTCACCTGTACAAAAGCTTAACATGACAAACATTATCTAAGAAAGTATTTCACAGTGAATAAATCAAATTTGATGTTTATTTCCTCTCATTTATTATAAATAGATAAATTAAACTTGAAATTACAACTTATCAACAAAGACATAGCCCGTTGACTGTAGGTTCTAAAAATATTTGAAAATCATCCTTAAATGCATCCTTTTTTATGTGTACAAGGTGTTTCTAGAAATTGTCAAACTATTGTCGGCTATTTAATGTCTCAATTGTACCAACATATTTCTCTTAGATACATCTATAGATCATTCATAGATTAATAGATGATTTTCTCAATCACATATAAGACCATAAATCATTCAATTCACCAAAATAGTAAAAATGGTGTACTCTTTTTCAGTTTTGGTAAACCTAATAATTGATGCCTGCGATGTGCAACGATGAACTAGCAAGTGTACTAGTCCCAAGTAATATGTGTGTGAGGTATGGGTTGTCTTATCTCAAGAAAGTGTGTACACAATTACTAAATTGTGAGACTCTAACTATATTTAACCAATCAAATGTAGAGTGAGAGTTTAAAACTAGATTAAACTAACTAAAAATGTAAATTAAAAAACCAAGAAATGCACGAATTTAAAATCAAGAAAGAAGGGCCAAAGCTTTGGGTAACCAAACTATTTCAATGTGAATCTCCACTAATTATGGTTAGGAGGAGTTCTTGAATTGTGTGACAATGGAATTTTTGATTGTACTTGATATTCTCTCTCGAGATATATCAATCCTACCAATAATTGGCAATCCACTATATCTCTATATCGGTTAATCTAATTAAAAGTGCATCAAACTCTATGAATTCCACTAGTTTTTAACATAACCAAGTTATAACCTCTCTATAGCTTCTTGGATCATTATCTAAGGGAGTCCCATTTCTTTGTTCCCTAACAAAAAATCATACCTATCAGTTATCCTTGAGACCTTTTTGAATCTATGAAGAGGTTATGCCTCAGAGGGCGCAACATTAGTTGGTGCGTCATTTACTGCGACAGTTGGGGTGTTCTGTGATTTTTGAACTTCTTCAAGCTTCACGACTTTGCCATTTCTCTCTGATAAAAATTATTCTTCAAGCAAGCTGGCATTCCTCGAAACAAACACCTTTCGTTCTGAGGTGTCATAGAAATAGTATACAATAGACTACTTTGGATACCCCATGAACTTACATCAGATGGATCTCATACCCAACTTATCTCTCACTTGCTACTTCACATAAGCGACACATCCTCATACCCTAAGGTATTTATAGGAAGGTGTCTTACCATACCATATCTGATATGGTGTTTTTGGCAAGGCTTTAGATGGTATCCTATTTATTAGGTATGTCGCTATTTCCAAGGCATAGCCCCAGAATGAAAGAGGCAATTAAGTGAATCTCATCATAGATCGAACCATGTCCAACAAGGTTCAATTCGTGCATTGCACAACTCTGTTAAGTTATGGAGTCGTAGGAGGAGACCACTGTGAGAGAATCATATTTTCTCTTAGATAATCTAGAAACTCTGTACTTAAGTACTCACCTCCTCGATCAGATCAAAGAGTCTTTATGCTTAAGTCAGTTTATTTCTCTACTTCACTTTTGAATTTTTTGAACTTTTCAAAAACTATAGACTTGTACCTTAAAAGGTACACATATCCGTGCTTAGAGAAGTCATCGTTAAAGGTTAAAAAGTAGTTATAGTTCCCTTAGGCACTAACACTTAGTGGCCCACATACATCTGTATGGATCAAATCCAATAGATGTTTGGCTCGCTCCACTTGTCCAAGAAAAGGACATTTGGTCATCTTTCCTTTGAGGCAGGACTCACATATTGACAATTCTTGATCGTCCTTTAGGTCAAGCAATTGTGTCAACTTGTTAATCATTTTTTCAGAAATATACCCTAATCTTGCGTGCCATAGGCTCATGGCACTATGATTATCTAATTTTCTTTATTTTGTTGAATTGTGAGAATAAGGTTATTGTTGGGTTCGCGCGATCCCAGGAAATGTATATGCAGTGAAATTTAAAATTTTTCAAAAACATAAATATACATTACATCACATGTAATTAAAACAAATCCCGGAACCCTTTCGCGATTACTTAGTTGTGCGTTTTCTGATAGTTAAAGTAAGAAAGTTTCTGAAACTCTTACCTTGATTTGCACTTCGACTGATGTAGGGATTGAAACGATTCAAATCGTTATCCCTGCATGAAAGTATCTCCACGTTCTTCAATTCAAAACCCCTTTGATTGAAATTTGATTCGCTTCTAGGATCCAAATGTTATCCCTCTAATGGTATCCACACCATGGATGCCACTCGCAACCGAATCCTATGCTAGTAGTTTTTGATACGATAATTCTATCACAGAACGATTTTGTTTGGAACAAGAACACACTGACAATTAGTGTTTTTGGTGTTTAATTTAATTCTTAATTCAACAATTAAATCAAGAATTAAACTAGATAAAAGGTTGGTGAACTTTTGGAGATTGAAAGGAAAGGAGGGACGAATTTTTGGGGATGAAAGAAAACTATTTTTCTTCCCAAAAATCTGCAATTAAAATCTCCATAAAAAATATCCAAGAAAATTGTCAATCAAGACTATCACAAGTTCTTTCTATATAGGACTCTTCTTCCTTTCTTATCTCCAACTCTTTTGGTAAGTTTCCTTATCCCATAAAGACTTTCCTTTTTCCTTATTACCTCTTAGAAATTAAATTCTCAATTCAACTTCCTCTAGGAATTGGATTTCCAATCCAATTCCTAATGGGCTTCCTCTAAGCCCACACCTAATGGGCTTAGGCCTAAGTAATTAATTAGACTCCACTTTAATTGATCCAATCAATTAAATTAATTCGTTTAATTAATTAGGCCCATCTTAATTAATTGATCCAATCAATTATTTAAATGTTTCAATTGGGCTCCCTAATCCAATTAGGTCCAATCAATTAATCTAATTAATTAATTGAATTAATTCCACACTTGAATTAATATAACCCCCATTAATTAATCACATTAATTAATTTAATCCAACACTTGGATTGATTTTTAGGCTAGAAATGGATTTGTCCAAGTTTTGTGTGTGACCCCTTAGGTTCACTTTAAGCTAACCGTGAGCTCACAACTCTTGTGACTTAGTTGAACAATTAATTATTCTGATTAATTAATCCAATTAAATAATTCTCTTGGAATTAACTCATTAATTCCAAGAACCCACAAGACATGGGAAGCACCTAGCAATGTATCATGACTCCTATTCTAAGGTGAATGTGTGAACCTATTTCAATTATGAATATTATGCAAGTACGGTCCTTTCGTCATCTAATCTCCCAATTGAGCCCAGGGCATGGATGTTGAGTCGAAACCCTATTAACTCAATAACTATATTTCCATTCCTAGTAGCTTGACTCGATGATGAATAATTAGAATACCCCACGTCTAATTTCCATCCAACATTGGCCAAGGATTTTAGAGTCAAGTACAGTAGAACACATAGGAGATTCACCTATTCATCTAGATAGGTGACGGATCCTTTGTTGGCCACTCATTAATATCCATACATGAAGATGTTACACCCAATATAAATCCCTTGTGATTGTCATGCAATCGGGAAATACATCAAAGCACAACATGTTATGCACAAGGTTACCATGGTGCCTCAAGTCCAACAACTAATTCTTGCACTATCATAACGAGAAAATTCCCATTCGATAATAGAATATTTCCAATTAGGAATTTTCAGGTGGGGTTGTTCAGTATACTTGTTCCCAGCAAGCACCCGCATACATGCACTAGTGTCTCCACACCAATACCTATGGAATGAGGCATCCTCCTTTCGAGCCTGCATCGTATGCGCAAGTCTCAATAGGATCAATGATGTCCCATCTCATTGATCCTTAACTTGGAATGTTTTAAGATCACAACCTTAGAGACATATTCCACGATCACCATCATATGCGCAACCATGCCCCATAGCTATGTGTGATCAAGGACTTTATCTAATTCTTATGATAAATTTCAGATAAAGATTGCCATTTAAATAATATTAATATAAATAAGAATGATTCGCAAGAGTATAAGAACGGCCAGAACAATTAGCACGCCGGGCACTACTCTAACAATCTCCCATTTTCCCTAGAGACAATTGCCCTCGTATTAAAGCCCATCTTCTGAAGATGTCCTTCAAATACTTATCTAAAGGGTTAAACAGTGGGTCTGCTATATTTTCTGCCGAGGTAAATCTTTCCACGCTGATGTTGCCTCTACCAATGATTTTCATAATCATGGTATCGCTAATCTATTTCTTCTTTTATCCTTTGATGAGACCTTGGCTTCTTTGCTTGTGCAATAGCCCCCATTGTTATCGCAGTACTCCAGTACTCAATCAACAATGGTTGAACTACGTCTAATATTTAGATTAAGTTTCTTATCCAAACAATTCATTTTTGCAGCATCGTATGCCCAGATGTATTCAATCATGGTGGTGGAATCCACGGTTGTTACAAGCTTGGAACTCTTTCCAACTAACCGTCCTACCATTTAGGATGAACACGAATTTAAACATAGACTTCAAGTCATCTACTTTAGACTAAAAACTAGATGAAGCATCTAAGTTTCAGTTATCCATCACCGAACTCCAAAAAGAAATCCTTAGTGCTTCATAAGTACTAAAGATCGTCTTTACGGCTTCTAATGCTTTTCACATCAAATTGATTGATATTTTGCTTGTAACACTTAGAGCATTTCTGATATCAAATCATGTACATAGATTTGCATATTTATGCTTTCTTTCAAGGATGCATAAAATATGAGTAATTATTTCTCTTTCATTCAAAAGTCTTTGGGGATGAGGACTTCGAAAAAAAAATCCCATGACTCATAAACAAGAATCTCTTCTTGGATTCTTTCATGCTAAATCCTTTTAGCATCTAATCTATATACTTGGATTTAGGATAGTCCAAGCATCCTTTCAGATCTCTCTCCATAAATCTCAATCTCCAATCCTAAGATGCTTATCCCAAATCCCTCTTGGAGAACTTTGTAGATGACAAGTCTCAGTTGACTGCAACATTTCTACATCATCTCTATGAGTAAAATGTCATCAACATAAAACACAAAAATCATCACCATACTCCCACTAACCCTCTTGTACACATATAGCTCATTCACATTCCTAAGGAAATCAAATCATTGATTGCTTTAGAGAATCGAATGTTCCACAATCGGAAAATTTATTTTGAGTTCTTAACAGATCTCTGAAGCTCGCAAACTTTTTGCTTGTGTTTGTTTGATATGAAGACCTTAAACCGCTTAACTTATATCCCTTTCTCAATACCCCTATTGAGAAAGACGGTCTTCATATCCCTTTGCCATATCTAGTAGTCGTAATACGTAGATATAGCTAGCATACTCTGAATGGACTTTAGCATCACATCTGGTAAAAGGTATCCTTAATAGTTAACAACTTGACTATGAGCGTAACACTTTGCTACCAGTCGTGCCTTTATAGGTCACCACCTCCCCATGTTCTCCAATTTATATTTGCAGACCCATTTGTAGCTAATGGGAACCATTCCCACTAATGGGTCCACCAAGGTCAAACCTTGTTGGAGTACATAGAGTCCATTTTGGATTGCATGACATTTTGCCAATTTTCAAATTGATGTCATACATCATTACTCCTTAGTTAGATCAATATTTAAAAGGAGATCCTCCTTGCTGCTCTCTAGCAAGAGACTCTTATTGTATAAGTAGCCCTGAGATCCTTTCAGATCTCATTAGAGGTTGTGTACTAAAGTTTTAGTAATTTGTTCATATACCATTGCCACTTGTGAGACAAACTGTGGTTCTTGAACTGTTTCAAGTTCTATGATCTAGCAATTTCTATCTAATAGAAATTTCTTCTTCTCAAGAAGGTGGTGTCCCTATAAAACAAACTATTTTGTTATTAGAAACCATAAAAATGGTATTCTTTAGATTCATTTAGATACCCCACAAATTTTAAGTTGGATTCATATCCATCTATCTCCCACTAACTGCTTTAAAGAAGTAGGCCCATTTATACCCTTAGGTATATATACGAGGGGTCTTTTACCACATCATATCACATATGATGTTTTTGAGCACCGATTTCGATGATATCCTTACTTGATAAGAATATCATTGATTCTAGGGTGAATTCCCAGAATGAAGGAGGAAATAAGTGAAACTCAACTTGGATTCACTAAAGTGAGAATCTAATTCTCCATTAGATAATCCAGAACTTACCACCTTAGTATTCTCTTCCACGATCACATCGATATATTTAATACTTTGGCCGATTTAATTCTCTACTTCATGTCTAAATTCTTTGAACCCTTCAAAGGATTTTAGAATAATGAAGTAAGAATAGTTCGCTTGTACACTAACACTAGTGTACTGCTTACATCCATTTAGATCATATCCAAAGGCGTGGTTTGCTCCATTTGTCCCACAAATGGTGATTTGGTAATGTTTTCCTAAAGATAAGATTTACAAGTTGGCACCTCATGTAAGTCCAAAAGGTCAAGCAAATGTACCATCTTTTGAACTCTTTCTTTAGAGATATGACCTAATCTAGCTAACCACAAGTATGCACTGTTTTGATTATCTAATTCTTAGATTACTTTATTGATTATGTAGCATGGAATGTTGGGATTGTATAGTTCATTTGTCAATGTAGCAAAGACAATTAACTAATACTATCCTAATTCCATCCAGAGTTAAGTGGATCATTCCTATAGCCAATAAAGCAACACTTACTTTATTCTCAAGCTTAAGGATCATCTTTTTATCTTAGTCTCCATTTTTCTTGTCATCCACTGCAACCCCTTGCAAAGATGGGATCATATCCGATATCCAATATCCAAGAAAAATTTATCAACCTTAATGGTTGATATCAACAATGTATAAACTTGAATTAAAACCCCTTCTAATTCAACTAAGCAAGTCAATACTTGTGTTTCCTCTTTCTATGCCCTAAACATCCATAATGGTGACAAACATCTGTATTGAGCTGGTAAGTTTGTCTGTTTGTCTAGATTATCCTATGGGGAATTACTAGCAATAACCATTATCCTATGCGAGGCAGAAATTTAAGCATTCATTCAATTAATATCCATTTATGATATGGTCTTTAATCATAAATGTCTCCCACTATTTTATTCAAATTCCATCACCCTCTAGATGGAAATTCGGGAAATCTAATTTCTTAGTGGGCTTGAGATCCAACTAGCCTTGCCATACACCCTAATTTTATGAGCCCATACAACAAAACTAAAAGGTAGCTAACAACATTAGCAATTGCATCCCCATGCAACCCTCAAGCTATTTTGCCTCACCTCTTCCCATACACGCCAATTTTATGAGCCCATATGGTATTAAGTGTCAAACATTACCCATCAAACATCCATGTAGATAGAGCATCTAAACGTCCCACGACTCATGGCCAACGATAAAGATGAGTCCACCCCATGGGCATCTCAATGCTTAGTAGTGGTCACAGCTTGCCTACACTTAGCACATCCCACGACTCATAGCCAACAGACTAAATGTGGTAGCGTATCGGCATGCCACTACTTTTGATGGAAGACATGGATGATTGGGTCCCACCCAATATTTCCATTTACGCCTGATATCGAACTAATAAAGGTTCTCAACTTGAAATATTTTCAAGTGATGGTCATACTAGATTTATTATACAAGGTCTCATCGTTTTCTTTTCTTGTTTATTTAATGTTCACTATCCTAATGATGACAAGCATACATCATAAGGAAGCATTAAATAAACACAACATGTATCACATACATACTAAAATAAATAGATGATCATGAGCCTTTAATCCTATGTGATCCACTCGAGCCAAAGTGGATCTAGGTCAACCTAAGGGTGATAATTAAAATGCAAATAGACCTATCTATTACATAAATATATCCCATACATTCATGGGCCTTGTTTCCTTGCTTTTCCTCTATCTTCATTCAATCTTCTTGTAATGTCTGCCAAATTACAAAAAGATTAACCTCACCGCCTAATTCTACACTCATTACATTTGCTAAAACTATAAAAACCTTGGAACAATTCCAATGGTAGATACATAGGAGGGAGATAGTAGTACATCAAGAATAAAATAGAGAAATGTGAGACTCGCAGGCCTCATTTTAATTAAAACCTAAAATAACCAATTATGCATAAAATTAAACCAATCACATTGGCCTAGGCTCCATGATCATCCAACTAGCATGCTTAACATAAATTATCACATGATAATGATAATATATAAATATATATAAATTTATCGATTATGTTATATGCAATTTCTTTCAAATTTGGGATTTTGAGGAAAAATGATTTTTCAAAAATTAAAATTAACATTTAATTTTAAAATGAAAAATCATAAACTTCATGTAACAATTATGTAACGAGGTGGGATGGACAACAGTTCAACAAGGCTACTGCCTGTCGAGTGGCTGGGCAGACCACCCGTCGGTGGCAGGGCGCCGGCACGTCGGGTGCCGACTGGCCACCTGACGCCGGCACGTCGGGTGCCGACTGGCCACCTGACGCCGGCACGTGGGCTGCCCACCCGACGTCACACGTCGGGTGGCTTGCAGCCCGCCCAACGTCACACATCGGGTGGCGGGACGCCCGCAGGCTGGGTGCCAGCGGACGACCCGGCGCCCAACTTTGGGTGGCCTGCAGCCACCCAACGTCACACGTTGGTGACAGTGGGCGACTCGGCGCCCAATAGCGGGTGGCCGGCAGCCCACCCGACATCATACATCAGGTGGCTGGGCGCCCGCACGTTGGGTGACAGCAGGCGACCTGGCGCCCACGCGTTGGGTGATTGGCAGCCCACCTGACGTCACACGTCGGGTGGTCGGCACTCCAATTTTTTTTTAATGTCCAAGAATTCAAGATTTTCACAAAATCTTGATTTCATAGTTTTTTGATCTCATCAAGAAATTTTGAAAACTTGATAAAAACTAATTTTCTTGATCAAGAAATCAACTTATTTGATTTTATTTTTATTTTTATTTCTTGCCACGTTTCTAGAAATTCAAGATTTCACAAATCTTGAAATTCTTGAAAATTAAGAAATCCAATTTCTTAACTCGTCTCAATTCTTAAAATGTTTCAACATTTAAAACGATTAATAATATTAATCCCAAACAAAGAAATTAATTGATTCAAAACCAATCACACATATAAATATTTAATCTATCACATATATTGAATAAACATAATTGAAAAATATCAGAAACGCACGAACCTTGGCTTTAATACCACAGTTGGGTTCGCGCGATCCCGGGAAACGTATACGCAGCAGAATTTAAAATTTTCAAAAACATAAATATACATTATATCACATGTAATTAAAACAAATCCCGAACCCTTTCGCGATTACTCAATTGTGCATTTTCTAATAGTTTAAATAAGAAAGTTTCTGAAACTCTTACCTTGATTTGCACTCCGGCTGATGTAGGGATTGAAACGATTCAAATCGTTATCCCTGCATGAAAGTATCTCCATGTTCTTCAATTCAAAACCCCTTTGATTGAAATTTAATTCGCTTCTAGGATCCCAAATGTTATCCCTCTAATGGTATCCACACCTTGGATGCCCACTCACAATCGAATCCTATGCTAGTAGTTTTCGATTCGATAATTCTACCCAAAATGATTTTGTTTGGAATAAGAACACAGTAACAATTAGTATTTTAGGTGTTTAATTTAATTCTTAATTCAACAATTAAATCAAGAATTAAACTAGATAAAAGGTTGGTGAACTTTTGGAGATTGAAAGGAAAGGAGGGACGAATTTTTGGGGATGAAAGAAAACTATTTTTCTTCACAAAAATCTACAATCTCCAACTCTTTTGGTAAGTTTCCTTATCCCATAAGGAGTTTCCTTTTTTCTTATTACCTCTTAGAAATTGAATTCCCAATTCAACTTCCTCTAGGAATTGAATTCCCAATCCAATTTCCTAATGGGCTTCTTCTAAGCCCACACCTAATGGACTTAGGCCTAAGTAATTAATTAGACTCCACTTTAATTGATCCAATCAATTAAATTAATTCATTTAATTAATTAGGCCCATCTTAATTAATCGATCCAATCAATTATTTAAATATTCCAATTGGGCTCCCTAATCCAATTAGGTCCAATCAATTAATCCAATTAATTAATTGAATTAATTTCACACTTGAATTAATATAACCTCCATTAATTAATCACATTAATTAATTTACTTCAACAATTGGATTAATTTTTAGGCTAGAAATGGACTTGTCCAAGTTTTGTGTGTGTGACCCCTTAGGTTCACTTTAAGCTAGCCATTGGCTCACAACTCTTGTGACTTAGTTGAATAATTAATTGTTCTGATTAATTAATCCAATTAAATAATTCTCTTGGAATTAACTCATTAATTCCAAGAACCCACAAAACATGGGAAGCATCAAGCAATGCATCATGACTCCAAGTCTAAGGTGAATGTGCGAACCTATTTCAATTACGAATACCATGCAAGTACGATCCATTCGTCTTCTAATCTCCCGATTGAGCCTAGGGCATAGATGTTGAGTCGAAACCTTATTAACTCAATAACTATATTTCTATTCATAGTAGCTTGACTCGATGATGAATAATTAGAATACCCCACGTCTAATTTCCATCCAACCTTGGCCAAGGATTTTAGAGTCAAGTACAATGGAACACATAGGAGATTCACCTATTCATCTAGATAGGTGACGAATCCTTTGTTGGCCACTCATTAATATCCATACATGAAGATGTTACACCCAATATAAATCCCTTGTGATTGTCATGCAATCGGGAAATACATCAAAGTACAACATGTCGTGCACAAGGTTACCATGGTGCCTCAAGTCCAAGGACTAATTCTTGCACTATCGTAACGAGAAAATTCCCATTCGATAATAGAATATTTCCAATTGGGAATTTTTAGGTGGGGTTGTTCAGTGTACTTGTTCCCAGCAAGCACCCGCATACATGCACTAGTGTCTCCACACCAGTACCTATGGAATGAGGCATCCTCCTTTCGAACCTGCATCATATGCGCAAGTTTCAATGAGATCAATGATGTCCTATCTCATTGATCCTTAACTTGGAACGTTTTAAGATCACAACCTTAGAGGCATATTCCACGATCACCATCATATGCGCAACCATGCCCCATAGCTATGTGTGATCTAAGGACTTTATCTAATTCTTATGATAAATTTCAGATAAAGATTGTCATTTAAATGATATTAATATAAATAAGAATGATTCGCAAGAGTATGAAAACGGCCAGAACAATTGGCACACCGGGCACTACTCTAACAGTTGTGGAGAGTAACAATATGTAAATAATTCGTCAATGAATTTGAATTGATAAAATCAGAACATTTGAAAATGGCATAATTTCTATTCTCAATGGTAAATCTAAAACCTTCTCTATCCAAAACCGGAATAGAGATAATGTTCTTAATAATATCTGGAATAAAAAAATGATTGTTCAAAACTATTTCAAAGCCATTCTCAAAAGCTAGATTAATGGTGCCTATAGCCAATGCAATAACTCTCGCTCCATTCTCCATCCTTAGAATTGTCTCTCATTCATCCAACTTTCTACTTCTTGTCATTATCTGCAAATCATTGCAAATAAGTGAGCCACAACTGGTATCTAATACCCAAGAAGTATCGTTAACATATAAGTTAACTTCAACAATATATATACTTAAACTCTTCAGGCTTGCAAGATACTCCTTGCAGTTATTCTTCGAGTGTCCTAGTTTGCCGCAGTAATTATTGTGTTTGCTATAAAAGCTTAGGCGTGCGCAGTGAAAAATTAAATTTTTTATGAAGGCATAGTTTCAACAAATAAATACATCCCCTCGATTCAAAAGCGATTCTAACGATCGCGCTTATTCAAGTGAATATATAAAAATATATATTAAATTTGGATTATACCTTCGAGCACTCTGGTTAATGCAGGGAACGAAGCAATCAATTATAATATTCTTGGCTTATCAAACTCGTAGGAATCCACGTGTCTCCCCCTTGTCAGGTCCACGATATGAAAAACAACACTAATTAAAAGGATCACTAGTATCCTTAAAATCATTTTCTAATCTAGATCCGAAGTAATATTTTTCCTTTAACCCAGTTGATGGGTCAAGAACAAGAAAATCAAGATTTTCCAGAAACACTTTTCTTTTTCTCTCTTTTCTTTTCTTTTTCTTGGAGAGAAAAATAGAAGAAAAACAAAATAATTTTTCCTAAAAATCTTAATGCAATTTTTTGCCCTTCCCTATAAATAGGGACAAAAAATTTGCCTGTCTCCAACTTTTGGAGAGTTTGTCCATTTTTGAACCACTTCAAAGCTTGATCTTGGAAGGATTCTAAATCTTTCAATAAATTTTATCTTTTTTCTCTCTAATGAATGTGAACTTATTTGAAACTACACTAGTCATAAAAATTGTCTACATATATTCTTGATATTAATTTGAACTCTTAAAATAATTTCAAGGTAGATATATATCAAATATATATACATTTATATGTCATAAAAAATTGTCATAAAAATTGTCTACATATATTCTTGATATTAATTTGAACTTTTAAAATAATATCAAGGTAGATATATATAAAATATATATATACATAATAAATACCTAAGTGGCTGATTTTTATCTCATAAAAATCGATCACTATTTATTTATTTATATATAATTATATTAATTAAATAAATCATATTTATTTTAATTATTTTCTTTATATTCTATTGGGCTTCTTAAGTGATCCACTTTAATTTTTTGGGTTTGGACTTAAAAGGTCCATGAATCAATCAAATTATATAATCCCATATTAATCAGTCGAGTTGATTAATTATAATTTACTCCAATTGGACTTCCTAATCAAATTAGGTCTAATTAAATAATCCAATTACTTAATTGAATAATTTAATTTAAATATTAAATTAAATAGAACCTTAATTAATTAATTAATCAATATCAACTAATTAATTTCCAACCATTAGAAAAATCCCAAAATAGAAATGTTACTTTCCATAAAGATATATGACCCTTTTATGTTCACTATTAAGCTAGTAGTGGGCTTACAACATTTGTAACTTGTGAATAATAATTATTTTGATTAATTAATCCTTCTTGAAATTAACTCCTTAATTCCAAGAACCTAACTATCCATGAATAAACCTACCAAGTAATCATGACAAACTAGTCTTAGGTGAAATAACGAGTAAATCTATTTCAATTGCGAGCACCATACATGTACGGTCCTTTTGACAACTAATCTTTCGATTGAATCTAGGGCATGGATTATAAGTCGAAACCCCAAATGATTCAATAATTGTGATTCCATTTCAATTTTCAATTATTCCTGATGAATCAAAATTAAGCCTGCTTTGGCCACGGTCTTTAAATCACAAGCTATGAAAACACATGAGATTCTCATATTAAAAAGACAAGTGTCGAATTCTATGTTGGCCACTAACAAACCTTCATGCACACCAGTGCAACACCCAACATACCCCCTTTGTGATTTTTAAACAATCAGAAGATATATCAAAGTGCTGTAGGATACACATAAGGCTACCATCGTGCCTGAAGTTCAAGGACTAGCGTGTACTATTGCACTACGTAAATTCTTATTTTGACAGGCAAAGACTTCAGCAAAGAACTTCTTGCGGACCATGTTCAATGTACTTGTTCTCTAACAAGCACCCACATAAATGCACTTGCATCTCTACGCTAATGCCAATGGAATGCAACATCCTCGTCTTACGAGCATGAATCGTATGCGTGACTCTTACTGGGCTATATGATGTCGCGTCTCAAAAATTCCTTGACTCAAAACTTATTTAGGACCAAAGCCTTAGAGCATGTTCTATGATCGCCATCATATGCGCGACCCTCTCCCATGGCTAAAATTGGTCTAAGGACTTTATCTAATGTACATAAAGAAAAATGAAAGACATCAGATAAAGAAAGTGTCTTTTTATTAATATGATTCCCAATAAGATTGTATTTACAAAAGAAAAGAGTACAATACACCCAATCAAATTGGGCGCTGGGTATCCTACTCTAACAATCTCCTACGTGCCCTGGCTCCAATTGCCCATGTATATGAGGCTCATCTTCTCGAGATGTCCATCGAATACCTTCTATGCTAAGAGCTTAGTAAGGCAACTTGATCCACAATGACATCGCCTCTACCAATGATCTCTCTAATCAAGTGATATCATCTCAAAATGTTCTTGGATCTTTGATGAGATGAAAGTGAGAAAGTTGGATGCATTGTGACTTGCCCTCAGATTCATAGGTCTGTATATATCTAAGTGGACTAACTCTATATGATGAGTAGCACTTTTGGCCTCTCCCAAAGGATTCTAGAAGGATTTTCACACACAAAAAGGTTGACTTTAGCAAGGTTGACCTAAAAGCCTTCTTGAGCTAATAGAGTCATCCCCTATTATCCTATATGCCATTAATAGAGTTAGAAATAACATCGATAGTAGAAAAAAACATGAGAAATGTAATCGCTGAATAATTCTAGCATACAAAATCCATTATTCATAAATCATAATCCATGAAGGTCTTTTCAAAGAAAAATAGCTAAAATAGTTCACTCAAACAAAAAAAAAACCCATGTCCTAAAAGTGTAGTAACCAAAAGTAAATTACATCGAATTTTAGGTGCATATTGCACATCACTAAGGAGTAGGTCGCCCCCTTGTGCTGAACTTGAGTTGGTATGTTCCAAACTCAAAGGACCTCCTCTTGTGCTTCATTCCCCATAGCAATATGTGGTTGCCTGCTAGATTATAATCTACGAATCCTACTCAATCCCTTGTCACATGCTCAATGATAATCTACTGAATCCCTATATCTATTATCCAATCTAGAAGAGAATTATTAGCAAAAACATGCTAACAAGCAAAAGAACTGAGAGAGCTATGAATAGGTCTTACTTTCTTTGGCTTAGTTCAATCACAAGTAAAGTGACCCAACTTTCGACAGTTATAGCACTTGACCCTACTTAGGGATTCTTCTTTCCACCCCTCTTGCCTTGGCGATGCTTCATAGCCTTGTTACCTTGTGGGGCCAAGTCTTGGATTTGGCTACTATTTTGTCCCACACTAATTTGCTTGTTCTAATTGTTAGGCTTACACTATCCAGCATGTGCGACAAGAGCAACTGTTTGTGCACGTTCCGACTCTCTACAGTCAACCTCAAGCTTATGATGATTGGCGACACTATCAAACGTCTAAACTTGCTCATTATATGTTAGCAAAAGCTTAACGTGTCCCTAAGTCTGCTCAAACAATGACCTTAGGACAACTAAACTTGTTGTTCAATAGTGAGCTCATATCCAGCATTTTGAAGATTTTGAATCATATTCTTCATCACATCAAGAAGTTTGATCATTGAGTGCTTCTTGTCAAGTGCACACTAATTAAACTTAAGGGTAAGCGCCCTCAATCTTGTAGCGAAAGTGGTACCGTACCTGGCCTTTAAAACATCTAATAGTTCCTTAGTCGTAGGTTATTTCTCAAACTCTCAAATCAGTTGTTGTGCATGCATCTTAGTATTGTAAAGCGCAGACTCACGTCCTAATCCTCCCACTTATTATATTGTTCCATTTCTCCACGATATTGGGCAGTTTGTCAATTTTTTGGCTCAACTAGCTTAGGCATGGCAGTGGTGAAATGGTTAATATCTTTTCTTTGTGAAGAATTTAATTTTTCTATACCACATTGCATAGTTTTGGCCATCAAGTTTGCTAGTGCCATGATAGTCAGAGAAAGTTGTTTAGGTCTCTATTATTGTATTTCATGCGAAATTATATTAAGTATTAGTCTAAAATTTATTCAGGATACAAGTATATTTTTGTTACTTTCTTTAATCAATGAGGTCAAAAAACCAAATTAAGATCACAATAAAAATTACCAATCCTTGAATGAAATAATATCATGTCTATTTAAAAATAATTCGGGCATGCATAACAATATGAATAAAGATAAAAAAAATTGATTGACATTTAGTGCGAAATATTGAGGTAATTTTTGGCATATGGTGGTAGTTAACAAAATATGTCCCAAAAACTATTTTGCCTCCAAAAAATATAGCCTAATAAACACGTCTAAAAAACAAAATGACATTTTTCTAAGACCTACTATATCAATCTAAAATTGGAATACTGTATTACCACCATGAACACTAATTATCTATTTAATAAATAAAATATAAAACATCACATATTATATATGACCATTCAAATACCAACTCTCACACCATGCATATTCATAAATATTTATATTAAATTGCATAATTAAAAAATTCAATCCTTAAGCATGCATTTTTCTAAGAATATGAAATTATTAAACTTATAATTTATCACCAATCATGAAGGAAGATAAAATATTTCTAGACACAAAAAATACAAATTATAAATCTGATAGAAAAATAAAAATTTATTATGCTCGTTTGGCAAATTTTTTTAATATTGATCTATTGCCGAATATCCCTATAGGACAGGGAGGCCGTGCACTACTAGTGCGCCTGCTGGTAGGTGCCTAATGGCCCACCAGCTTGGGCACTGGCTGGTGTAGGAGCAGCTAGCCTCGGGTGCCAGCTAACTGCGGGCTGATGCTTCCGTTGGCATGCCAACCCTATTGGCCACTAAAGCTAGGTGGTGCCTCTTTTATTTTGGTTTTGTGTGTTGGTCACCTTTTTCGGTGTTTTTTTGTTAGAGTTTTTTTTTTCAATAGATTCAATAAAATATCAATATTTTTCTTATTTTTGTCTATTTTCTGTACATAATATACCATTTTAGTCATCTTTCCAAGATCTACAACATGTTATCAAAATTATGCATCAAAAAATCTAAAGACATTCAATTGAGCATAAAATAAATGGGTCTCAAACTAAAGCTAAAAAGTTCTCTATAATGGCTCATCCGAGTTTCACCAAATTAAAAACATGTATTCTACATACAAAATACTTTGGTGTAAATATTTTGGCCTAATTTTTATGCTTTCTTTAAATTTTAAATTTTACAATTACTATCAAGCATAAAAAAATACACTCATGCATTCAGTCAATCAAAATGACAAGTTAGGTCCTATTAGCTCTAATATCAATATAGGAAATTATTGCACACATAAATTACAAGGTCGATCGATATAACCTTTTGCAGTGGAAGATTATCAATTCACACCAGATTAGAAACTCGCCTACAAGACCTAAAGTCCTTTTTGCTTCGATGGATTGCTACCAAAGCTATCACACGTATAGTACACCTTAAACCCTTAGAGGAATTCTTTTGGTGATGCTTCAAGAGAGTACACAATATTTGTGATGTGCTTTAGTTAGGAGATATACATCTTATTTTAAAATGTATCATCATCCTTATCACAATATCGAAATCAAGACCAAAAAAGAGTTAATTTTAGCCTAATAGGTTACACAGGCCAACGAGGCCCACTACGCACCAAGAGTTCATCTTGACGTAAGTCCCACATTAGATGCCTATAAATACCCCCTCCATACTCATTTACAAGGTACATAGTCCATTTGTTACTTTACAGCTTTAAGTTTAGTTACTATTTTCTCTCTAAAACATATATTAACTTAAGCATCGAAGGGGCTTTCTTTGGATAACCCCAGGACCCTTCAACCATCTATTTGTGTTGTAGGTAGGAACCTATCTTCTGTATAGCTATTGGGAAGCAGTTAATTCTAAGGATCTATTGCATTCTATCATAATTACAACCCAATATATTACCCCACATCATTTGGCGATGTTTATGGGGAATCCTACCCTGAGTTAAGAATGCAGACCTCGATCAAGAGTAAGAGAAATCAGCTTATCGAATGCCCACCTCGAGTAAGAGGGTAATGTATTTAAGGGCAATCAACAACCCTTTATGATGCTACTCCAGCCACCTTTGGAGCCTCAACACCAACCGGCTCCCAAAATGCCAGAACAACAAGTTCTAGCTGGGGGACCCCCAGCAGGAGCAGTTGTGCTCTAACTCAGCAAGAAAACACTCCAGGGATTATTGAATAATGCTTCATCAGAGCTACTGCGAGGGCTGTGGTGCACTATGTTTAGGCTCACCAAGTTGAGCATCATCCTATGTCATTTCATTAGAGTAGAGGATCAAACCAACCACTAGAGAACTCAAAATCCAACAGAGATGATACTGGGAGAAACCAGGAGAAAGCTCTAAAAGAAGTGACAAGTGGAGAAACTCTCCTTGGTCAAGAAACGAAGCAAGTGATCATAAAAAATGATAAGGCTCCTGCAACATCTCACCCCATCCAATAATTGGGCGAGTACTTGCCACTTGTGGTAGTGCCCCCAAGTTGAAGCCCATTTTCTGTATCTATACTTGTTGAACCCCTACCTTCTAGGATAAAGACATCTAGTGATTGTGTGTGGATGTGTAAACAATCCTACTGCAAGTGCTCAGTATCAAGTTTTAGTATAGAAAGACGAGAAATGATGTCGTGTCCCAAGAGAATATGTGCTTAAGTACTCAATATAGACATACCCGACCATATTTATCGAACAAATTAAGAAGTATATGAATTAACTAAAAAATTGAAAATAAACAATCAACAAATAAAAATAAAGTCCAAGGATGTAGGGGATGGAATTCAATAATGAGAAGAGTCAAAGCTATGGATTACCATTTCTATGTCATTATGATTTTCAAAAGTTTGTGGTTAGGATAAATATTTTGTTGTGTGATAGTGGGAATTCCCTCTTGTAAATGATATTCTCTCTCAAGACGTATTAATTTTGTTATGCCACCTCGTGCTGCGGTGCGGAGATCTGCTACCACAACACCAAAACTTTAACTTTGCTATGGACTATTTTAGCTTCTAGCTCCATGGCGTGAAATCCCCTTGGCGCTCTATACGTGTCGCGGTGCTTAAGGTGCAATTTTGGGCACCGCAGTGTGAATCAGCCGGCGCTGCAGCACAATTTCTTGCACATTTTCATTACTTTTTCATGCTTTAACTCCATATCTTCATTTCTCATACCTGCACACAAATTTCAAAAGATAAGGCAAAATTCATCAATTTATAAAAGAAAAATATTCAAATTTTTGCTTGTGGAGTGTCAAAAATGTGTTAAACTATGAGTTTATCAACTACCCCCAAACTTATCATTTGGTCGTCCTCGAGCAAAGCTAAAACATCAACTAAACATAAGCTCATAGTTCAATCTTGAATAACTCAACTTGATCAACTAATATATTTCCCAAACAATTTATACAAAACAAAAGTCTAAAGGTTTGTCATAAAGCTAATCAACACTAGAGAACTTGTGCTTCATCAATCAAGTCACAAAATCCGAATGTGTATGTGTAGTGCCAAGTTCAAGCTTCATGCTTACATTCTCGGTATGATTTATGCAATCAATGACTCTCTTGATTTAAGTAAAGCATATTTTGTTGTTCCATAGGCTTGCTTGTAATACACCTTCTCCACTATTATAGACATTTGCAAACTTACATCAATTGGACTTCAATAAGCTTATAACATAAGGCCTAGGCATTGGCTTATAAAGAAGGGGTAATGATAAACAATGTAAGAGAGTATAAAGTGTTGCATATGGAAACTCACTCCCCTCCTTTCTTTTCTCTTCCTAATTCTCTTCATTTTTCCTTTGGGATTCATGCTTTTCCTTTTCTCTTTTTTTGCTTCACTTTTTCTTCATTTCTTTTTTTTTCAAGAATCCCATAACTTCATTTCTTGTTATTTTCTTTTCACAACCTCCAAACTTAATTTTTTTTTTATCAACTTGAGTTGTGATAACTTCCTTGCACAAATATCATGCTCATGCACCTAAATGCATTCATTTTCATGCCCAAAATGTATCCCTAAGACCCCTTAATAAAATTGTGCACAAAATGTCACACATTAAACTCTCTTAGGGATAATTATTGGTTTTTCGGGCTGCAAAAGGTAGGTGTAGTGAGCTTCAACAAATGAAGTCAAATGGTGGTCATTCATATGCTTTGCATATGCCATTCTTTGAAGAAGGCTCAATGGGGGTTGCTAGTGGTGATGTGATCAAGGTAGGCTTGAAAGGCACAAATGAGTCATAGATGACCTAAATCATTTACAATTTTGCTTGTAATCTAAGGTTTCACCTCAAAGGGTATTTAAGCAAGTTCTAGAACACCTCATAATGACCACAAGATTCATTGGAAGCAAAATCCAAAACCAAGTAACCTGCAATTTACATGATTTTGATACAAGGTGCTCAATGAAGATTCATCCTTCATGATAAAGACTAACTACACACAAGAATTGCCATGTTACAAGACTAACAACCTTCCTTTCCTCTAGACTCTATGCAATATCAATTAAGATTCATCATAGGTTATTGATCATCAAGATAAATCATTCAATCTCAGAACAAGAACCTAATCAAGTTTTTCAACAAAGACATACTTGCTCTAGGACTTTCATCACACACAACATGTAATTACACACAATTCGTCCACAAAATTGAAAAAATTAGCTCAATTTTTCACAATACATAGGTCATAATTCCCATCCCCAAACTTAAATACAATATCGTCCTTAATGTTGAAAGCAATAAAGAGCATAAAGGAAAAAAGAGAAACTCCCCTATTTTTGGTGGATGTGCATCAACGGGCATGAATTTCTTTGAGTCCATGAAAACTCCACACACCACCAATGAGATGGAAACCTCTAGGGGGAGTAGGCAAGAGAGGTGGTGGACTTCTGTGCCACCCCCTAAGTATTGCTTCAACCGCTGCCTATTCACCTTAAAAATGCTCATTTTTGGAGTGAATACCTCAACAACTCCAGAAGGGAAACTTTGGTTACCATGAAAGGCCAAGATTATCTAGACTTAAACTTGCTCGAAAAGTGCCTCAACCTTGAATTATAAAATAGCACGGCATCCCCCTTGACAAACTCCCTCTTCGTAATGTGTTTATCATGCCATTGTTTGGTCGTTATAGAGTTAGCATTTTCGTAGGCTTGGATTTAAAACTCACCTAATTCATTCAATTATAATAATCTATTTTACCCTACAACTTGCATATCAAAGTTTAGAAATTTTATAGCCCAATATGCACGATGCTTATGTTTGGTTTGCTATAACATCATGGTGTGCGCAGTGAAATTTAAAAATTAATTTAAAAATATAACACATGCAACAAAAATTATTGCATCACCCTATGTTCGAAGCAATTCTAATGATCACGTGTTTTTGATAGTTTTACAAAAGTAAATAAAGTCACGGATTTTTACCTTTGATGCCCTCTGGTTGCTGTAGGGTATGTAGTAATCAATTGCTATCAGTCACTCTCAAAAAAGGTTCACAAAGGATCTAAATATCTTCCCTCTAAAGATAGTCCACACGTTTGGACTAGAACACGAATTAAAAATATCACTTGTGATTTTTAATTCTTTACTAATCTTGTTTGGAGTGATTTTTGTGTGTATTAATTCTTAATCCAACTTGTGGAAATAAGAATTTCAATATATAAATAATCAAAAAGAATTTTTGATTATCTTGGAAGAGGTTTTTGGAAGAGAGAAAAGTGTAAAAGATAAAAAACATTTTTTATGCTTAATCATTTGAAGTGGCAGAAAATTAGGATAGATACATCCTCAAATTTTTGGTCATATGAAGGAAAATTGATGGCTGAAAATTATCCAGTAATTTTCATCCCCTCTCTATATTTTCATGTGTTGAAAATTAGTTGTTCTGGAATAGTCAAACTCTCCAAAAATAACTAATTCAATGAACCTATCCCCATAGAATGAATGTGACCGATTTTGTAGTCTTCTGCAAGCCACAAAATTGGCCCCCTTATCCCTCTTCGTATTGTGTTGGTCTGTTCCAATGCAATCAAGATAGATATCTAATATCTCTAATTATCTTCATAAGATAATTAATAAGAAAATCATATTATCTTATTTTTAATTTTTTCCAATAATTCAAGAGGACCTTTAAATAAAAGGTCACCTTAATTTTGGGCTTGAACTTTTAGAACGTCCATCAATTAATCCAATTAATCAAATTAACCCAATTCTAATTAATTGATCCAATCAATTAATTACTACACTCCAATTGGGCTTCCTGATCTTATTAGGTTCAATTAAATAATCTCTTTACTTAACTGAATAATTAATTCAACTAATTGAATTAATTTAAGCCCCAAATTAATCTCTATTTAAATAAATAAATTCAACTACTTGGAATAATTCCAAGATTAGAATGGTTCCACTCCAAATTTGTGTGTGATCCTTTAGGTTCACAACTAAGCTAGTAGTGGGATTATAATATTTGTAACTTATGAATAACAATTATTCTGATTAATTAATCTAATTAATTAATCTGCTTGGAATTAACTCCTTAATTCCAAGAACATCACTATCCATGAAAATATCTAGCAAGTAATCATGGCAAACAAATCTTAGGTGAAATAGTGAGTAAACTTATTTTAGTTCTGAATTCTTTACACGTACGGTCCTTTTGACAACTAATCTCTGATTGAATCTAGGACATGGATTATAAGCCAAAATCCTAAATGATTCAATAACAGTGATCCCATTTCAAGTTCCAATAATGTATGATGAATCAAAATTCATCATGCCTTGACCAAGGTTTTCAAATCACAAATTATGAAAATACAGGAGATTCCCTTATTAAAAAGAGAAGTGTCGAATTTTATGTTGAGCATTGACAAACCTCCATGCATACTAGTGCAACACCCAACATACCCCATTTTTTATTGTCAAATAATTAGAAGATATATCAAAGTCTTGTAGGATGCACATAAGGCTACCATCATGCCTCAAGTCCGAGGACTAGCCGTATACTATCGCAACATAGAAATTCTTATTTTTGATAGGCAAAACCTACAACTAAGAATTTCCCGTGGGCCATGTTTGGTGTACTTGTTCTCTAACAAGCACCCCATATATGCACTTATGTCTCTATGCTAATTCCAATAGAATGCGACATCCTCATCTTACGAGCATGCATCGTATGCGCGAGTCTTTATTGGGCTATTTGATGTCCCGTCTCAAAAAGCACTCAACTCAAAACTCATTTAAGATCAAAACCTTAAAGGCATGTTACATGATTTCCATCATATGCGCGACCATGCCCCATAGCTAAATTAGGTCTAAGGACTTATCTAATGGACAGAAAGAAAAATGCAAGACATAAGATAAAGAAAGTGTTTTTTTAATAATATGATTCCCAATAAGATTATCTTACAAAAGAAAAGAGTATAATACACCCAATCTAATTGGGGTACTAGGCATCCTACTCTAACAATCTCCCACTTGCCCTAGCTCCAATTACCCATGCATCTAAAGCCCATCTTCTCGAGATGTCAGTCGAATACCTTATGTGCCAAAGGCTTAGTAAGTAGGTCTGCTATATTCTCTACTAAGGCAACTCGATCCAAAAGGACATCGTCTCTATCAATGATCTCTTTGATCAAGTGATATCATCTCATTATGTGTTTGGATCTTCGATGAGATCTTAGTTCCTTTGCCTGTGCAATGGTCCTATTGTTATCACAGTAAATCATAATTGGATCAACAATGGATGGAACTATGTCCAACTTTTGAATGAAGTTTCTTATCCAAACAGCTTCTTTTCCAACTGGCCGCACTACCATACAAGGTGTATGTATCCAGACATGGACTTTGAGTCGTCTATATCAGACTGAAAACTAGAGTCTGTATATCCCTCCAATTTTAATTCTCTGTTGTCGTATATCATAAAGATATATTTAGTCCTTCTCAAGTACTTGAGGATTATCTTAACGGCTTTCCATTGTTCTTCCCATGGATTGGACTGATATATGCTAGTGACACTCAGAGCATGTGTGATATTAGGACTTGTATACAACATTGCATACATTATTCTCTGTAACAGCCCTTAACCTAACTGCAGAGTCTAAACAAGCTGATACAGTTAAGTCAAGAAATGTTAATTTTTCATCATTACTAGAGTCATGATTTTTAATAAAAGTTCCCATTTTTAGCTATAAGAGAAAGAACTTGAATCGTTTTAAACACACCATATACATATATCAAAAATGAGTACATCTGTTTACAAAACCATAACATAGCGGCTTATTTAAAAACAAAACAGAGTTTTCAAAATAAACTACAAAACAGGTCGAAGCATGGCATATGAACAAATCTCTGTCCGGCCGCTCTAGAGACTCAGTCAACCTCTAAACCTGTACATTTCCACCTGCATCATATGAATCTAATGAGCTAAAGGCTCAGTAAGATGAAACTATGCAATAACAAATAACATATATGCACATCTCATAAATCATTAAATACAATATTCTATTTAATAACTTTCATTCATAAATCATTCTTTAGGGCTCTTGAAGTGTGGTACCTAACTAATAGCGATAGACCGTGGTTTTCGGAACCTATTCATAATGTTGACCAATAAGAGAACTAATACGGGGTTTTCATACTTGGTCTTTCAACCTCAGGTATTAGTCGTATTCTATCTCATTCATTGTGGCTTTCCTATACTGGTTTTTTAACCTCAATTATTTGCCACCATTTGTTGGGTCACCGGTCCCTCCCGCGTCCCTTGTCTACCCGACCATCAATCAAGTACCATACTTTCTTTTTAAAAACCTTATTATATTCTTAATAGTGTCATGCTTCATGAAACATAAATGTATCAAACATTACATCATTTGACAAATAATAACAATCACATTAAAACATGAGCAACATTATATGATTCTTGTGATACAGGAAATGAAAGCTTCAACTTACCTCAAGTCCACTTTGTGGCAAGTAAAAAGACCAATCTCTTTGAAAGATAGGATGTGTTAAAGGCCTAACATAATCAAATCATGTACCATTTAATATCCTTTTTATAAATCATTTAGTCTATTCTAGTTAAAGTTCATATACACTTTTTAATCTTTTGTAAACAACTTCATATCAATTACATAACCTTAAAAACAATGCATACTCCATATTTTACTACTAATTCAAGACATTAAACATTAGGGCAGTCATTAAATAACTAATAATTCAAACATAATTATTAGGGCAGCCCCTAAAACATGCACACAATCCAAATTAACATGACATAAATTCGATTCTAACTTAAATTGATTGTACCCTTCAATTAAGAAAACTAATTGCTATTGTTTTCAATCATTCAAAGAAACTTCCAAACACAATATAAGCATTACAAAATCAATAGAAACAAGTAAATTAAATAATTTCACAAGACTATCAATTTTGCTAAAAATTAGCTTAACTAGCTTGGTTTTGGCTTCAAGTGTAACTTACTTAAGTTTTCAATCATACAAAAATATACTAAAACATGTAACCATCTAAGATACTACAAATTCATCATAAGAAACATTGAAAAAGAATATACCTTGATTAAGTTGGATTTAAGCTTCAAAATCAACGGTTTTCAAGCTTAAAATGATGGAAACTAGTTCTAGCTTGTGTTCTATGGATTCCTATGAATTGAATTCAATTTTTGTGAGTATGAGAGTGTAGAAATTTGGGAGAAACTTAGGAGAATAAGGGATGGTCATTTTTGAGGTGCTTCCACAAGAAATATGGATGAAAATGATTTTTTTGACCTTTCAAAGAGAGGTAAGTGGAGGGTGATGATTGGTTGCATCATGCTTGGTGTCTTCTCATGCCAAAAGCCACGTTCATGGGCTAAGGAGATAACAAAAATTGATGCTTTGGTGTTATAATCAAGTGCAATGCGGTTTAGAATGGTTTTATGCAACCTAGTCAACCAACCAATCAAATTGCACCATTTTGCATACTTTTAGTTCTTAGCCAAATGTAACATATTTCAAGTAAATATTTAGGTAATTAATCATTTTAGCATATAACTAGTATGGAGCAATACAAATAATTCATTTCATGGCCATTCAACACATCAATCTTCCTTAACCGAGATACCGAGCTTTTCACTGCAAAAAGGGCACTTAAGGAATATGTTAAATCAAGAAATGAAAGTTTGATCTCATATTTCATGTACTAATGCATGTTAAATCATAACTGAAGCATATAATAACAATTATTCATGTTTGTGCAATCATGCTATTTGTATGCCATAATTCGATAATGCACATTGATTAGATGCATATTCATGAAAAATGCTTATTATTGGCTATGTAGGAAAGAATTGAGAATTGGGCATTACAATCCTTCCTTCCTTATAAAAATTTCGTCCTCGAAATTTGACGCACAAAATTTAAAAATTACCTACTTACACGTGAATGTACATGTAGTTCTAATTGTGGCTCACATCTTCCTCTAGTTTTACATCTAGTAACGGCTTAAACACCCTCTATGGGTCGAGGATATACTTTCTATCCAGTTTTCTTATAAACTGGCAAACAGAGTTTTTTAATGTTAGATTCTCAAGACTACAAAGATCATATTCATTTTGAAAATGATCCCATAAATTAAGAATTGCACGTTGTACCAATCCACATGAATGCATCTCAAGAGTCAATATAATGTGATCTAAAGACTCCTTACTCAGTCTATCCATAATGAATTTAAGTTTATCTTCTCGATTTTTAGAGACCATTCCTAAAGAACGACACTTTTTGTTGTAAGTCCATCTAGCACAATTGTGACAAACTTTCATTTTTTTCACCCTTCGTTTTTTTGAATATGTACTTTTACCAAAACCAGGCATGTATCTAGTAAGCAAATCTGGAAACTCATGTGAAAACTCACATGCTCTTACCTTTGCTTTAATTATCTATCGTATGTCCTCCGGGATGCCCTTGTGCTTATGCATCCTCAATCTTTCAATCCTGATTTTATAAATTTTCAAAATTACATTTTTTAGAAAGAAAATGAAATCGCTTCTTCAGAGTTAGAAAAATATCACCCATTTTGAAAAGAACAAGAAAAGAGAATGAGAAAAGCAAAGAAAATTTGTACAAAGATTTCAGTTGTTTGGGAAACTGACAAGTCCGACTTTTATAGCCACGGAGTACCGTTATCCACTACTTAATCGGGAAAAGAAAAAAAAATAAAAGAGAGAAAAAAAAACTTTCAAAACAAATAAAGTCAGAGAAAATGATTATATACAACACTAATCATAACAAGAGTTAGAAAGAAAAAGAATTTTCTCTTGTGAAAATTGATTTTCTAGAAATGGTTTAACTCTTTTGTCATTTACTTTGAATATGTTACCATTTCTAGAATTCTCAATGTCAATCGCCCCATAAGGATATATTTTTTTACAATAAAAGGACCACTCCACCTTGATCTCAATTTTTTAGGAAACAAATGCAATCGAGAATTATAAAGCAAAACCTTTTGACCAACCTCAAATATTTTTCTTGAAATTATATTATCATAAAAATCTTTGATTCTTGCTTTATAAATTTTAGAATTCTCATATGCATCATTTCTCAGTTCTTGAAGTTCATTGATTTACAATTTGCGCAATTTTGAATCTTCATCAAAGTTGAAGTTAAACATTTTGATTGCCCAATAAGCTTTATGTTCAAGTTCAACAGGTAAATGAAAAGGTTTTGTATAAACTATCCTATAAGGAGACATGCCTAATGATGTTTTGAAAGTAGTTCTATATGCCCAAAGTGTATCAGTAAGTCTAAGAGACCAATCTTTACGGTTTGGGTTAACTGTTTTCTTCAAAATTTGTTTTATCTCCCTATTTGCAAGTTCAATTTGTCTATTTGTCTGAGGGTGATAAGGGGTTGCAACTTTATGTATGATTCCATATTTTCTCATTAAAGTTCCGAAAACTTTGTTACAAAAATATTTTCCCCCATCACTGATAATAGATCTAGGAATTCCAAATCGACTTAAAAAAAATTCTTTCAAAACATTTATAACTATTTTATGATCATTGTTTCGATAAGGAATTGCATCGATCTATTTTGAAACATAATCTATGGAAACCAATATGTAAAAAAAACAAATGATAATGAAAATGGCCCCATAAAATCAATACCCCAATAGTCAAAGATTTCAATCACTAGAATTGGGTGTAGGGGCATCATATTTCTTTTTGAAAGGGACCCTAACTTTTGATAATTTTCACAACTTTTGCAGAAACTATAAGTGTCTTTGAAAAGAGTTTGCCAATAAAATCCACATTGCAAGATTTTTGCAGTAGTTTTATTTACAGAAAAATGACCACCACATGCTTTTGAATGACAAAATTTGACAATATTACCTATCTCATTATCAGGCACACATCTTCGAAAGATTTGATTCGAATAATATTTGAATAGTTATGGATCATCCAATAAAAGTTTTTAACCTCGGTCAAAAACTTATTTTTGTCTTGAGAGTTGTGATGACATTTTTCCTGTCACAAGAAAATTAACAATATCAGCAAACCAAGGTAAAATAGAAACATTAAATAGTTGTTCATCAGGGAAAGTGTCATTAATAGGTGTGGTTTGAAATGAGTCATCACAAATAAGTCTCGACAAATGATCAACCATTACATTCTTTACTCCCTTTTTATCTCAAATAGTAATATTAAATTCCTGAAGTAAGAGAATCCACCTAATAAGTCTTGGTTTAGCATCTTTTTTTGGCAAAAGATATTTCAAAGCTGCATGATCACTGAAAACAACAACTGGTGAACCAACAAGATAAGATCAAAATTTGTCCAATTCAAAAACTACAGCAAGTAATTCTTTTTCATTTGTTGTATAATTCAATTGAGCACCATTTAAAGTTTTACTTGCATAGTAAATAACATATGATTTCTTATTTTTTCTTTGTCCTAAGATAGCTCCAACAGTATAATCACTAGCATCATATATTATTTCAAAAAGTAAAGTCCAATCTGGAGGCTGCATGATTGGAGCAGATGTAAGCATGTTTTTAAGCTTAACAAAAACATTTTCACAATTTTCAGTCCATTCAAAAATAGTGTCTTTTGTTAGAACATTACACAAAGGTTTAGATATTATACTAAAATCTTTGATAAATCTTCTATAAAAACCAGCATATCCTAAAAATGATCTAACCTCCTTCACAGTCTTTGGTGTTGGCAAATTGGTAATTAACTCAATTTTAGATTTGTCAACCTCAATACCTTCTGATGAAATAATGTATCCAAGAACAATACCAGTTGTTACCATGAAATGACATTTCTCCCAATTGAATACAAGATTCTTTTCTTCACACCTGATCAAAACTTTTTCTAAATTAGATAAGCAATCATCAAATGAATTACCAAAAATAGAAAAATCATCCATGAAGACTTCAAGAAAACGTTCAACCATGTCACTAAAAATACTAAGCATGCATCGTTGGAATGTAGTTGGTGCATTACATAATCCAAAAAGCATCCTTCGATATGCAAAAGTACCAAAAGGACATGTAAAAGTTGTTTTCTCTTGATCTTCAAGTACAATTACAATTTGATTATACTTAGAATATCCATCTCAAAAGCAATAAATTCGTGTCCCGCAACTCTTTCTAAAATTTAATCCATGAAAGGTTATGAAAAATGATCTTTTCTAGTAACTGAGTTGAGTTTCCTATAGTCAATGCACATTCACCAACCAGTAATAGTTCTAGTTGGAATTAATTCCTCATTCTCATTCTTGACTACAGTAACTCCAGATTTCTTAGATACAACTTGAGTAGGACTTACCCATTTGCTATTAGAAATAGGATAAATGATTTCATTATCTAAGAGTTTAATGACTTCATTTCTCACTACTTCTTTCATAGTAGGCCTTCGTTGCATTTCTCTAGAAGGTTTAACATTTTTCTCTAGATAGATGTTATGTGTGTAAATGAAAGGATTAATACCTTTAATATCAGCATTGGTCCATCCTAAAGCATTCTTATACATTTTTAGAGTTTCGATCAACTTACCTTCTTGAGATGCATCGAGTTTGAAAGAAATTATTACTGGAAAAGTTACATATTCACCCAAGAAAGAGTATTTCGAATCAACTGGCAAAGGTTTCAAATCAACCACAAAAGCTTTAAGACTTGATGGAATAGATTTTACTGTTGATGATGAAAGTTCTTCAAACCTTGGCTTCCAAAAATATTTTTCTTGTACCTGCAAAAATTCAAAGATAGTATTAGTGTGTGCCTTTCTACAAATATTTTCACTTTCGAAACAAGTCTCCAAAGAATCTGAAAAGTTAGTGGTAGTAAAGTATTCATGAACAAGTTCCTCAATTGAATCCACTTTCTATACTTCGACATCTTCTGCAGGTTGCATACAAACATTAAACACATTTAGTTCCAAAGTCATAGTTCTAAATGATAACTTCAAAATACCATTCCTACAATTGATCAAAACATTTGAAGTTACAAGAAAAGGACGACCCAAAATGATAGGAATTTGTGTATGTGTTTGTGCAACAAGCTCTGTGTCCAAAATAATGAAATCAACTGGAAAGTAAAACTTATCAATTTGTACCAACACATCTTCTACTATTCCCTTTGGAACTTTAATCGAGCGGTCAGCTAGTTGGAGTACAACAAAAGTTGTTTTAAGTTCTCCCAAACCTAATTGTTCATAAACTGAGAAAGGTAGAAGATTTACACTAGCACCAAGATCAAGCAAAGCAAACTCTATTCTAGTATTTTCTATAATACATGAAATGGTTGGACAACCTGGATCTTTGTACTTGGGTGGAGTGAATTATTGAAAGATTGAACTAACACTTTCAGTTAAAAATGTCTTCTTTTGTATATGATGTTTTCTTTTGATTGTACACAAATCTTTAAAAAATTTGGCATAAAGTGGAACTTGCTTGATTGCATCCAATAATGGAATATTAATTTTCACTTGTTTAAAAATTTCAAAAATTTCAGCATTTGAGTTCAATTTCTGAGTTGCTTGCAATCTTTGAGGAAAGGGTGCTAGAGGTAAATATTTTTTTTTTCATCATTTTCACACTTACCTTCTTCAAACTTACCTTCATCGTCAAGACTATTTCCATTCTTCAATTCTGGAGGTGGATTAGAAACTTTCTCCTTGGGATGAATAGTCTTATCAATAACTTTTCCATTCCGAAGAGTTGTGACTGAATTAGCCTACTTGATTGAATTTTCACATGAAGAAGAAACATGACACTGAGTGGAAGGATTAGGTTGAGGTTGAGTGGGAAATTTACCTTTTTCATAAGCAAAGAAGCTGTCAATGTTGAAAGTGTGTTTCTGATCTCATTGATAGCTTGTGAAGTCTGATTATTGATGTTTGTTTGTTCATGCATAAATGCTTGTAAAGTCTCCTCAAGGGATTTTGTATGTGGAGCTAGATAAGAATGAAAGTTTGGTAGTTTTTGTGAATGCAGCGTGTAATACCCAAGCCACACACTACTCACTTGGCCAATATGATTCATGCACTACATGCTACTTATATGCTAATTTGCATTAACATCTACATCGCATCTTTTATAACATTCTTAATCATTATACCTCTAATGCTATCACTTGATGTTAGTGATTGAGATCATATAACCTAATTATGTAATTCTATATTTAGATAAGATAAAGAATAGATTTATTAATATAGTGGATATTCATAGGTTATATGTTATAATTTTAGAAGTGTTAAAGGTGTCGCTAGTAAGCTTATATGATTCGATTTAAATTGATCGAGGTGTTTTAAAGGTATACATCCACATATTAACATACTTGGGATATCGAACATGATATAGTGTGATTTAAGTGTCACAATATAAGGTTCATATGTAACACCCCTTAACCTAACTGCAGAGCCTAAACAAACTGATACAGTTAAGTCAAGAAATGTCAATTTTTCATCTTTACTAGAGTTATGGTTTTTAATAAAAGTTCCCATTCTTAGCTATAAGAGAAAGAACTTGAATCATTTTAAACACACCATATACATATATCAAAACTGAGTACATCTGTTTACAAAACCATAACATAGCGGCTTATTTAAAAACAAAACAGAGTTTTCAAAATAAACTACAAAACAGGTTGAAGCATGGCATATGAACAAATCTCTGTCCGGCCACTCTAGAGACTCAGTCAACCTCTAAACCTGTACATTTCCACCTGCATCACATTAATCTAATGAGCTAAAGGCTCAGTAAGATGAAACTGATGCAATAATAAATAACATATATGCACATCTCATAAATCATTAAATGCAATATTCTATTTAATAATTTTCATTCATAAATCATTCTTTAGGGCCTTGAAGTGTGGTACCTAACTAATAGTGATAGACCATAGTTTTCGGAACCTGTTCATAATGATTGGCCAATAAGAGAACTAATACGGGGTTTCCATACTTGGTCTTTCAACCTCAGGTATTAGCCGTATTCTATCTCATTTATTGTGGCTTTCCTATACCGGTTTTTCAACCTCAAGTATTTGCCACCATTTGTTGGGTCCGCCGGTCCCTCCCGCGTCCCTCGTCTACCCGACCATCAATCAAGTACCATACTTCCTTTTCAAAAACCTCACTATATTCTTAAAAGTGTCATGCTTCATAAACCATAAATGCATCAAACATTACATCATTTGACAAACAACAACAATCACATTAAAACATGAACAAACATTATATGATTCTTGTGATACACCAAATGAAAGCTTCAACTTACCTCAAGTCCACTTTGTGCTAGGTGAAAAGGCCAATCTCTTTGGAAGATAGGATGTGTTAAAGGCCTAACATAATCAAATCATGTACCATTTAATATCCTTTTTATAAATCATTTAGTCTATTCTAGTTAAAGTTTATATACACTTTTCAATCTTTTGTAAAGAATTACATATCAATTACATAACCTTAAAAACAATGCATACTCCATATTTTACTACTAATTCAAGACATTAAACATTAGGGCAGCCATTAAATAACTAATAATTCAATATGATTATTAGGGCAACCCCTAAAACATGAACACAATCCAAATTAAAATGACGTAAACTTGATTCTAACTTAAATTGATTCTAACCTTCAATTAAGAAAACTAATTGCTATTATTTTCAATCATTCAAAGAAACTTCCAAACACCATATAAGCATTACAAAATCAATAGAAACAAGTAAATTAAACAATTTCACAAGACTATCAATTTTGCTAAAAATTAGCTTAACTAGCTTGGTTTTGACTTCAAGTGTAACTTACTTAAATTTTCAATCATACAAAAGCATACTAAAACATGTAACCATCCAAGATACTACAAATTCATCATAAGAAACATTGAAAAAGAATATACCTTGATTAAGTTGGATTTAAGCTTCAAAATCAACGGTTTTCAAGCTTAAAAGGATGGAAACTTGTTCTAGCTTGTGTTCTATGGATTCCTATGGATTGAATTCAAATTTTGTGAGTATGAGAGTGTAGAAATTTGGGAGAAACTTAGGAGAATAAGGGCTGGTCATTTTTGAGGTGCTTCCACAAGAAATATGGATGAAAATGATTTATTTGACCTTTCAAAGAGAGGTAAGTGGAGGGTGATGATTGGTTGCATCATAGTTGGTGTCTTCTCATGCCAAAAGCCACGTTCATGGGCTAAGGAGATGACAAAAATTGATGCTTTGGTGTTATAATCAAGTGCAATGCGGTTTAGAATGGTTTTATGCAACCTAGTCAACCAACCAATCAAATTGCACCATTGTGCATACTTTTAGTTCTTAGCCAATGTAACATATTTCAAGTAAATATTTAGACAATTAATCACTTTAGCATATAACTAGTATGGAGAAATACAAATAATTCATTTCATAGCCATTCAACACATCAATCTTCCTTAACCGAGATACCGAGCTTTTCACTGCAAAAAGGGCACTTAAGGAATATGTTAAATTAAGAAATGAAAGTTTGATCTCATATTTCATGTACTAATGCATGTTAAATCATAACTGAAGCATATAATAACAATTATTCATGTTCGTGCAATCATGCTATTTGTAAGCCATAATTCAATAATGCACATTGATTAGATGCAAATTCATGCAAAATGCTTATTATTGGCTATATAGGAGAGAATTGAGAATTGGGCATTACATCATATGTGCATGTGATTTTAGAAAATAAAAACTAGACAGTCATTTAAGAATCGGATGTCGATCGGTATGAAGATCGAATGAACAGTTAAGAAATTAGGGCATAATGGATTATCCGATCATCTCGAGATTAAAGTAGGTTGTACATAGATAAATAAGTAATGAGAAACACTAGATTAGGGCTGCATAATGTGTAAATAACATCAGATTCGAATCACCACTTGACACCTCAAGCTTTATCACCTCAAGCTTCCACCTCAAGCTTCCACCTCAACCTTTCTTCATTTCTATCCTTGAGCCACGACCAAAAACTATTTTCTGAGCTATTTCACCTCAAAACCTTCATATTGAATTTTAGAAATTTCTCTCAAGTAATTCCAAGTAAAGAAAAATAGTGAAGGAAGCAAAGGGAAGTAAGGAGGAGCAAGTTGAAGCTAAAATCTATGTATAGGTGAGCATAACTCATGTTTTTTATTTAATTTCTTGAATTGTTTGAGGGTTTATGATTTTTAAATCTTCTATTATTGATTATAATCATGTTAGGATGTTATTTGTGGTCTTATAATTCACAAAAGAAGGATTTTTAGTTGCAAAATCACAATAAAAATCACTAGGGACAGAAATTGTATACTTGTTGATTTTTGATATTAAAGCTTTATATATGTATAATAACTTGATTAAAACCTGTGTATTTCACCATATATGTGTTTATATATGAGTTTAGGTGATTTATGTAAGTTTAGAGAGGTTATAAATTGTAATATAGTGTGATAATTAAAGAGGTGCTCAAAACTGTCTTCTTTAAATTTCAGATTTTGTCCTATGTGAATGGTGCTAGTTTTTCATCAATAAATTCATTAGTTTTGGAATTACTTTGACCTGGTTGTCTCTTTATATATGTTATGTAATTATGGTGAAAATTTTGGAGTGATTGGATATACTTAAGGGTGCCAAAACCATTAATGTCATGAAGTGTGCAAAATTATCACGGTAGGAAAACAATTTATTTCAGTATGTTGTGAAGAGAGCTGAACTTGGGAAGTTATATCTATGAGTTTTAGTAATTATATGACATGGTTACATTATTTTTGATGTTATATAAGTGTGGTAAAAATTTAGAAGTGATTGGATATGGTTAGGGATGTCAAAATTATCATGTAACTAAATTGGATAGCAAGAAAATATGAAAATGTGAATCTGTCCCATTTTATAACTTAGCATATTTCAACCTAGACATGTTGCTATTGAGTGGTAACAATTAGGTACTTGATATTAGAGTTATAGTAATTTAATTATATGATGTTTACACTTATCTAAGATGAGAAATTAAGGTATTTGAGGGACTAGATTGGGTTCTAGTTTGTGAAAGCATGATTGTTACCTAGATAGCTTCGTCTTTAGGGTCTTAGTATGATATTTTATGCTTTCAACTTGCCAAATTGGGAATGACGCTTGATATTGGGTAATATTACAGGATATTTTACATCTAACATCGGAGGGGAACAATAAACAAATCTAGACTAAGCCACCAATCAAGTGAAAGGTAAGTAAAAATCCATTTACAACTACAATGCATGATCATAGTATCTCGTGCATTATCTATATTAAAGGTGATCCTTATGTCTTGATGTGTGTATTGTGAGTATTATACATATCTTATAGTGCATATGTTGCTTGGATGATGGGATATAGGATCTATTGTGTTATTGGACATGTCATTCATCAGCATTTACATGTCCATGCATAACACGTACTCACGGTTGAGGTTTTTGGCATGCATGACATTATTTTCAAAAAGAAAATATTTTGGTTGGCCACTACTAGTGTACGAGGCCTGTGTGGCTTATTTATATGATTTTGGAGCGCTGCGAGTATTACTTCTCAGAGGATCATAGAGATTAACAAGGGGTGTGCCTCTGTGGTCACGAGAGGGTGGACCACTTGACTGTGCCTTTATTGACGCCGCTGGTGGGAAGACTTCTGGAGGGTCACAGGGAAAAACAGGGGCTGGACCTCTAGTGATCCCAGGAGATGGCCCCCGGACTGTGTCAATCTATTTATGGTCATGTGATTATTGATATTATTGAGAGTTCTATCCGATATATAGTATGTAGGCCAAGGGCCTAGTGATGGAAAGTGATTTTGAATGAACTATTTTATGCATAAGTTGCATTCTTGTCATGATCTCATAGAAATGCATTGCATTTATATTGGATTATCTCTTCAGCATACATGATTTTCATTACTGAGCATTAGCTCACGTAATTCATGCATTGTAGGTGAGTTTGATGATACTTGAAGCCATGGACTTACTGAGCGAGCGAATAGAGCTCTTACAAGTTCTGAGGATCAGTGTACATGGATGACGACCTGTTGGGCTGGTTGTTAACTTATTTGATTTTGGAGTCTATTGTATTAGGTTTTGGAATTTGTACTGTGTGTTACTTTTAAAACTTTTCTGTACATGGGTATGGAAATGTTATGGTTGTTATGGGTCCTCTGCAGGTATATGTATATTAGTTTGTGAGTGGAAAAAATAGTTTATTATTTATTAAGTTGTTATAGGGAAAAGAAAAAAAAATTCATACAAGCACACATGATTTATCATGTCAAAATTATTATATATGTATATATATATCTATAGTAGGGGGTGTTATATAGCGGTTGGGCACGATTATCATCTCGCCAACTGAAATTGAGATGATTTCTCCATTGTGGATTGTAAGTTTCAGAATATTAAGAATGGAAAGATTTTTTAAATGTGTTCATGAAATTTGTTTGTATTGGAATGTTTGGACATTCATTGGTGAAGTGCCCCAAAAGTTCACAATTACTACAAACTTCTTCCTCTTGCACATATTTGATTTTCTTTACTTTTTTAAGTTCCATAGCTTCAACTTTTCTTGTTAAACTAGCAAGTCTAGCATTTAGATCATCTTCTTGGCTAAGGTAATATTTTTCTTTATTACTATTAGCAAGATTAGATCTAATAGAACCTTCGAAAGAATTAATACTATGCTATGATTGAGAGTTTTCTACCAAATGATATAGATATTGTAGGGCTTCATCAGGTTCTTTATTAAGAAACTCACTATTACACATTGTTTTAATAAATTATTTTGTTTCAGAAGTTAATCCTTCATAAAAGAAACTAATTAAGCACCATTTTTCAAAACCATGATGTAGGCATGAATTTAACAAATTTTTAAATTTTTCCCAACATTGAAAGAAAGCTTCATTAGAATTTTGAGAAAAATTTTGAATTTGTCTTTTCAAAGCATTAGTTTTATGAGTTGGAAAAAACTTTTTCAAAAATTCAGCTTGCATTTCTTGCCAAGTGCCAATTGACCTAGGTTTTAAAGAATTAAGCCAATTTTTTGCTTTATGTTTTAAAGAAAAATGAATAATTTGAGCTTAACAATCTCATTTGTGCAAGTTTGATCATCAAAAGTGGTACATACTTCATCAAATTCTTTTAAATGCAAGTAAGGGCTTTCAAAGTCTAAACCATGGAAATTAGGAAGTAAAGGAATCATACCTGACTTGAATCAAAAATTATTTACATTCAGAAGAAAAATGAAACAAGAAGAAGAAGAATTTCGAGGAGGTTACAAGTAATAATGCATGGTACGCACCTGTTGATTCTCATTTTCATCCTAAACACTTTCATTTTCAGCCATGGTAGAAGTGTGTGGAGATGATTCAAACAAATTTCCAAACAAAGTTTCAGAATTATTTCGAACTAAACATCGAGAATTATGACTATGATACCATATAACCATATATCCATAAAGAAATAAACAAACTATATTTACAAAGGAAAAATATTAACAAACCTGAATACTTACCTTGCCTTCCCCGACAATGGCGATAATAACTTGCTACAATTTTAAGGTTGCAAACCCAAGTGCAGGTTCTATTAAGTAATAAATTTCTCGTGAGTTCGAGGTCAATCCACAGGGAAGTTGTTTGAAGAATTCAAGTTTATATTTCTAAAAAGATGGAGTTTATATGAATCAAAATATATGAACAATTAATGTATACTATAACTGAAGAAAAATCGAAGTAATAAAAGTATTGAGGATTAGGGATCCACTCTTAAGTTTGGATTGAGAAATGATTATTTATTCTTTTTACCTCTATTAATTGCCACAATTGGAATCCATACATAATGAAGGTTCCAATGGGAAGATATTATCAAATAACTCATGCAATAAGGTAATCATGATATTATCTTACTATTGCAAATTATCTCTTAACGCCAACACTTATTTATGGGATCAAGTATTTATGCACACCTTCGTCAACAACAAATCAAGGTTTCACATTAGCAGTCGGTGGGGTAAAATCGTACAATAAGCTAAATGAACCCAAGTATTTGTTGTGTCATTGGAGATACATATATCAAAAATCACCACAAAACAAGTAGGGTTTAGATAAAAAATAAAAATAATAATACAACATACTTAAACATTTTCTACCCTTATAACCATTCCTCTTCCTCCATCAAGAGGTTCACCCTTTTTCCTTAGCAAAATGAAATTTAGAAAGAAATAATAAAAGTAGCAAAGACTAAAAATATAAGAGAAACTAGAGAATGCATTTCTATTACTACTAGAAAACTTACAATACTAGAAAATATACAAACTAGAAAACTTATCCTAAAGAAACCCTCTACCCCCCATCTCTTGCAAGCATACATGGCCTATTTATAGTACTTGGAGTAAGCTAGAGGCCAAACAAATAATGGAGGGGTTAATCAAGTGGTATGCTAGTTGCCAATAGTTGGTAAGTTATTACACCAAGTTCTCACCCATTAAATTGAATTGCATTGTTTGGTTAGATACAACCAGATTTTGAATATGCATAAAAAATCCAAATTGTAGCTCTTTTGGTGCTTATATATTTTCATGTATCTTTTGTCAAATTTGGCGGTCGAATGAATGAGATATGGTCAAATTACCGAGTCATGTCCAAGAGTCATCCTTTAATAGTAGCAGCAACTTGCAGCCTATGTTTTTACCATTTTGACACATTGTCTCACCATCTTGTCTTCAGAAAACTTGTTTATTTACCTCTTGTGTATAACATATCCAAATTTTAGTCCAAAATACTTTTGGACTCAAGAGACATAACCCAATTGGTAAAATAAGTCAATATTGTGTTGAACTCTTATCCAAATTTTGGTGATCCATTTTGTGCAACTACTTGGATGAATTTTATACTATAATAAAGACTAAATTAAGCTGAGCTTACAACATAAAAATTGTACCTCTATCTCTTGGCTTTCAAATGAAATAAGCTTCAGGTCAATAGGGTGTTTGATCATGAAGTTATGCTCAAATTACAAAAACTGCACAAGTGTGGAAACATGCTTCCATTTATTCCCTAACACAAAATATTAATAAAATAATAATATTAACAAGAATAAAGTAAGAAAAGTATGAAGGATTTGATACAAAAATATATCAAAATATGCACTTATCACAAGCTTCCGCTTGTAGACCTATTTACATCCAATGGGAACAATTCTCTATGGTGGGTCCACCAAGGACCATACTTTGTTAGAGTACATGGAGTTCATCTCGGATTGCATAGCTTCTTGCCATTTCTCCGAGTCAATGTTAGACATCGCCTCTCCATAGCTTCTTTAATCATTATCCAATGGGAGTCCCTCTTCTTTGTTTTCTAATAAAAGGCCATATCTATCAGGTATCCTTGAGACCCTTTCAGATCTGCGAAAAGGTTGCGCCTCAGAGGGTCCAGCATCAGTTCGTGTACCATTTACTATGTCAGTTGGGGTGTTCTGTGGTTTTTGAACCTCTTCAAGTTCTACAACCTTGCTATTTCCCTCTGAAAGAATTTTTTTTTCAAGGAAAGTAGCATTCCTTAAAATAAACATCCTTTGTTCTGAGGTGTCGTAGAAATAGTATCCAATAGACTCATTTGGATACCCCACGAACTTGAATAAGTTAGATCTGATATCCAACTTATCTCCCACTTGCTGCTTCACATAAGCAACACACCCCCATACCCTAAGGTATTTATAGGAAGGTGTCTTTCCACACCACATCTCATATGGTGTTTTGGGCACGACTTTAGATGGCACCCTATTTAATAGGTATGCCGCAGTTTCCAAGGCATAGCCCCAGAATAAAATAGGCAATGAAGTGAAGCTCATCATAGATCGAACCATGTCCAACAAGGTTTGATTTCTACGTTCTGCAACTCCATTGAGTTGGGGAGTAGTAGGAGGAGTCCACTGTGAGAGAATCCCATTCTCTTTTAGATAATCTAAAAATTCTATGCTTAAGTATTCACCTCCTCGATTAGATCGAAGAGATTTTATACTTAATCCAGTTTGTTTCTCTACTTCGATTCTGAATTCTTTGAACTTTTCAAATACTTCAGACTTGTACTTAAAAAGGTACACATAACCATACCTAGAGAAGTCATCGGTAAAGGTTAAGAAGTAGTTATAGTTCCCATGGGCACTAACATTTAGTGGCCCATATACATCTGTATGGATCAAATCCAATAGATGTTTAGTCCATTCCACTTGTCCGACAAATGGAGATTTTGTCATCTTTCCTTTGAGGCAGGATTCATATATTGGCAGTTCTTGCTATTTCTTTAGATCAAGCAATTGTGCCAATTTGTTAATCCTTTTCTTAGAAATATGTCCTAATCTTGCGTGCCACAGGCTCATGGAACTATGATTATCTAATTTTCTTTTATTTTGTTGAATTATGAAAATGGGGTTATGGAGAATAACAATATATAAATAATTCATCAAAGAATCCAAATAGATAAAATCAGAACGTTTGAAAATGGAACAATTTCCATTCTTAATGGTAAATCTAAAACCTTCTCTATCCAAATTGGAATAGAGATAATGTTCTTAATAATATTCGGAATAAAAACATAATTGTTTAAAACTATTACATAACCATTCTCTAAAACTAGATTAACGGTCCCTATAGCTAATGCAGCAACTTTTGTTCTATTCCCCATCCTAAAGACTGTCTCTCCTCCATCTAGCTTCTTACTTCTTATCATTATCTGCAAATTATTATAAATATGTGAGCCACAACCGGTATCTAATACCCAAGAAGTATTATTAACAGACAAGTTAACTTTAACAAAATATATACGTGAACTCTTCAGGCTTGCAAGATACTCCTTGCAATTCCTCTTCCAGTACCCTGGTTTACCGCAGTAATGGCACTTATCATTGGCTTAAGAAGAAACCTTCTTGACACCAACATTTGCCTTCAGCCTGTTGGGTTTAGAGGAACCCTTTCCTTTCTTCTTTCCTTTCTTGGGCTTTTTAGCCTTTGATCCGGAAGAAGATCCAACAAGCAGAACTAGCTTGTCCTTTTTCATGGTGGACTCATCTGTCTTTAACATGTTCACAAGCTCAGCGAGACTAGTCTTCATGTTGTGCATGTTAAAGTTGACAACAAAGGTGTCAAATGATGGAGGCAGAGACTGTAGCAGAAGGTCCTTATAGAGTTCATTCTCCATAACAACTCCAAGGGATGCCAGCCTTTCAATGAGGGCTATCATCTTCAATCCATGATCATGGACTGAAGAGCCCTCAGTCATATGACATCTGAAAAGCTTTTTTGAGATCTGATATCTTATCTGTCGAGTTCTTTCACTATATAACTCTTGTAGGTGAATGAGGATCCCATAAGCAGTATCTTGATCTTTGTTCTGCCTCTGCAGCTCATTTGACATCGATGTCAGCATGTAGCATCGAGCCTACAGATTGTCATCAACATCCTCTGGTGGAACCAAAAGAGGCGTAGTGTCGAGGACATATGCCATCTCTCCGACTGAAGAACTATCTTTAGGTTTCTTAGCCAATCGATAAAGTTAGGTCCAGTTATTTTATTTTGTTCAAGGATGATTGCAAGTGGATTCATTACCATTTTAGTAGAATATTCTACAAAACATGCACAAAGCAGAAAATGAGTAAACTATGAGAAAAACATATTCATTTAATATAAGGTATTTAATACTAAATGTCTCCCACTATTTTCTTCGAATTCCATCACGCCTAATGGAATTTTGGGAAATAAAATTTCCTAGTGAGCTTGAGGTCCAATGGAAATATTTCACATCTCAATTTTATGAGCCCATGAAATATTTCTATTGGTAGTTAACTCTTTGACGATTGTATTGCTATACAATCCTCAAGTTTGTTTTGCCTCACCTTTTCCCATATATCCCAATTTTATGAGCCCATATGGTACTAAGTGTCAATCAATACCCATCAACATTCATGTAGATAGATAATCAAGATGTCCCACGACTCATGGCCAACATAATGACGATTCCATCCCACGAGCATCTCAATACTTGGTAGAGATCACAACTTTCCAACATAAGACCATCCCATGACTCATGGCCAGTGATCAAGTGCGGTAGCGGTCGTCATGTCTCTATCTTAGATGGTAGGCATGAAACGATAGGTCCTACCTAACTTGTCCATTTTTGTTAGAAATTGAATTTTCTAAAAATTATTTTACTTAATTTTAGTAAATTAAGTGAGGTTTAATTTTATCCAATACGTCATCATAATTTAAATTAGGTTGGTTATTTAATGCATGACATCATAATATCATTGCACAAGAATCAAAACATTAAATAAAATCCTAAGCATCTATCTAATACACACTTAAATAAATGGATGATCATGAACCAGTCTTATGCAGTCCATTTGAGCAAAAAATGAACCTAAGGTCAGTCTAAGGGTAATAAAATAGAATAGAACCTATTCTATTACATAATTGTATCTCATACAAACATGGGCCTTCTTTGGAACCTCCTTCTTAATTCTCCTTCGTCTTTCAAAGAAAAAGAAAAACCTCACCATCTATTCTACTCTCTTTACAGAAAATAAAATAACTTACATAGGTGAAATAAGAGGCTCGTAGACCCCATTTTAAAATCCAAAAATATTAAATAAAAATAATCACATTGGTCCAATGGCTCATGATCATCCCATACATGCTCATAATTAACATCATATGTAATTATCAAAATATATAAATTTACCAAATTGTAACTTAGTATAATTTTTAATTGCTTGAAAAATAATTTTTCTTTGAAAAATAATTTTTCAGAAATTATTAAAATTAACATTTCAGAAAATAAAAAAAATTAAAAATAAAAATAGACCCAGAACAATACGACGAGCAGCGCCACTGCTGCCGGTCGGGCGCGCGTACTGTCGGGTGCCTGAGCGCGCTGCATAGTGCCCAGAGCAGGGTGCCCGCACGCGCGTAGCTTTCTTCACGTTTTTCTATTTTTTATATTTAAATAATTTAAATAAATAATTAAAATTATTCCAATTAAAAATCGATGAAACTATGCAAAATCAAATTTTATTTAATTAACATGAATTTAAATAATTTAAAAACATGCATTCATGAATCCGAAATTCACTAAATAAGCAAAATTGTGGCTCTAATACTACTGTTGGGTTTGCTATAATGACAGGGGCATATGCAAAGAAAATTAAAATTTTTATCAAACATAAATTTAACCCCTCGATTTGAAAGCAATTTTAACAATCGCACTTATTCAAGTGAATATATAAATAAATATTAAATTCAGATTATACCTTCCATGCACTCCGGTTATTGTAGGGAATGAAGCAATCAATTGCTTATCTTGAACTATTAGAACTCGCAGGGATCCAAGTGTCTCCCTTCTATCTAGTCCAGAATACGGAAGAGTAACACCAATCAAAAGGATTCGCTAGTAACCTTTTAATTGTTTTCTAATCTAGAATCAGAGTAAATTTTCAAGAATAATAAATATTGATTTTTTAAGTTCTTGAAACAATAATATAAATAGAATAACAAGAAACTGATTTTCTTTTAAAGAACAAGAAAATCAAGATTATAAGAAAACACTTTTCTTTTTCTTTGTTTTCTTTTTTTTTCTTGGAGAGAAAAATAGAAGACTTAAACAAAATAATTTTTGCTTAAATTTTCTGAATTACTTTTATAATTTTTGTCCATAAGTATATATAGGACTGAAAATTTGATTTTTCTTCAACTCGTGGACAATTTGTCAATTTTGAACTATTTCAAAGTCTTGTCTTGGAAGGATTCCAAATCTTCCAACAACTCTTCTATTTTCTCTCTCCTATGTATGTGGACTAATTTAAGACTACTCTAATCATCAAAAATGTCTACATACATTCTTGATATTAATTTGAACTCTTTCAATAATATCAAGATAGATATATATCAAATATATATTAAATTATATTTATATACAAATTAAATCTTAGTAGCCAATTTTATCCCATAAAATCAATCACTATATTTATTTATCTATAAATATGTAAATTAAATAAATTATATTTATTTAATTTATTCTCTTCATATTTTAGTATGCTTCTTAAGTGATCCACATTAATTTTAAGGCTTGGACTCAAAAATCCATAAATCAATCCAATTAATTTAATTCCAATTTAATCCATTCAATTGATTAATTTAATTTACTCCAATTGGGCTTCCTAATCAAATTAGGTCCAATTAAATAATCCAAATATTTAATTGAATAATTTAATTTAACCATTAAATTAAATTGAACCCTTAATTAATTAATTAATCAGTATTAATTAATTCATTTCCAACCATTGGATAAATTCTAAAATTAGAAATGTTACTTTCCATAAAGATGTGTGACCCTCTTAAATTCACTACTAAGCTAGTAGTGGGCTTGCAACATTTGCAACTTATGAATAACAATTATTCCAATTAATTAATCCGCTTAGAATCAACTCCTTAATTCTAAGAATCTCACTATCCATGAAAACACCTAGTAAGCAATCATGGCAAACTAGTCTTAGGTGAAATAGTGAATAAACCTATTTTAGTTATGAGTACCATACACGTACGATCCTTTCGACAACTAATCTCCCGATTGAACCTAGGGCATGGATTATAAGTCAAAACCCTAAATGATTCAATAACTGTGATCCCATTTCAAGTTCTAATAATTCTTGATGAATCACGATTCATCATGCCTTGGCCAAGGTCTTTGAATCACGAACTATAAAAACACAGGAGATTCTCTTGTTTAAAAAGACAAGTGTCAAATTCTATGTTCGCCAATTATAAACCTCCATGCACATCAGTGCAACACCCAACATATCCCCTTTGTGATTGTCAAGCAATCAAAAGATATATCAAAGTGTTGCAGGATGCACATAAGGCTATCATCGTACCTCAAGTCCGAGGACTAGTCGTGTACTATCGCAACACAAAAATTCTTATTTCGACAGGCAAATACTCCAGCTAAGAATTTCTTGTGGGCTATATTCGGTGTACTTATTCCCTAACATGTACCCACATACATGCACTTGCATCTCTACGCTAATTCCAATGGAATGTGACATCCTTGTCTCACGAGCATGCATCATATGTGCAAGTCTTACTGAGTTATTTGACGTTCCATCTCAAAAAACTCTCGACTCGGAACTTATTTAAGACCAAAGTCTTAGAGGCATGTTCCATGATCATCATCATATGCACGACCATGCCCCGCAACTAAATTTGGTCTAAGGACTTTATCTAATATGTAGAAATAAAAGATGCAAAACATAAGATAAAAAAATACCTTTTTACTAATATGATTACCAGTAAGATTGTCTTTACAAAAGAAAAAGAGTATAATACACCCAATCTAATTGGGGCATTAGGCATCCTACTCTAACACTTACTTTCTCCATCTTTTTTTTGGGCTTCTTCATTGCCTCTTCCATCTTAAGAGAATGCATAAACCCTCTCCTCTGCTTGGGGTGACTTGTTGGCTCTTGAGACTCCATTTTTTGCTTAACTAAGCATAGGGTGATGATGCAACATTCTCTTCTCATTCATTGATCTATTATTGCTTCTACTCCTTGAGAACTCAGGAAAAGTGCTTTTCTAGCATGCTCGAGTCTCCGCTCATTGGTCCGCTTGGTATGTCTCCTATTATCCCTACCAATGGGTAGTTATCATCTTTGCAGCTCTCTTTCTACTTTCTCTTAGCTACTAACATAGAATGACTTTGGGAAGAGTTATGTCAGGCAATGTATTATCTCCTTCGGTGTCCTTAGGGTGTTGATTCACAAACTTTGTTATGTGCCCCTTTAGGATTTCCTTCGTCAGATTGGGTGATTAACCCAACTCTTGTTGCTTAGCTATCACTAGCATTTCAGACATCTTTGTAGTGAGGGAAGCGTGATGAATATAAGTGGAATGGAGTGCAAGACGTCTTCTTTCCTTCTTCTTGAGCTCCCTTCTTTCCTTGGGCCTTTTTATCTATCCTTAACTCCTTTAGAAAGGAGATGCCTTAGCTTCGAGATACTTCATGGGCTCTCAGGTTCTCTAGGGGATGGTTCTTAGCAGTATGTTGGGAATGCGCTCCATGAGGATACGTTTGTCGCTATATTGAATGATGGCGTTCCTAAGGAGGATACTCAGCTTTCTGTTATCTCCTTAAGTCATATCCTCTTCACTAAGGACTCTTCTTACTTCTGAATCATTTACTTGGGGATCGACCAACCCCATAACACTTGGTCTATTTGAATGCTCAATAGCTTATTGCAATGTTGCCCTTGCCTTGCTTTGGTGGTTCTTATGTGAGGGGCTTATACTCCTCCAAATAGCCTTCTATGTGAGTGGATTGCGAGTTGTTGTTAAGGACTTATTGTCGTCTTCATGTTCCACTTTGTGTCATCATCCTAGTAGTAGTACATGGTTGCTACTCTTCGAGTATGGTGTTTTCCCTTTCGATACTCTTCTTACCTTGATTTTTAACGAGTAGAATCTTAACAAATAAGTTTCATGCACCCAAACGATGTATATAGAGACTGACATTCAAATAAACTTTTGACTAGGGTTTGAATTTTCACAATATATACAAAACATATTATCATGAAACTTTGCAGATCATTTCTACCATATATGAGCATGCTTCTCTTAAAAAAATCACGACATAATATGAAGTATTTAAGCATTTTCCATTAAAAACTCACCAAATATTCATAAACAGATTGCATGGTTCAACCATATACATTCATAAACAGAGCCAGAATACAGTAGAAATTCAACCATATATGGTTCTGATACTAATGACGACAATCAAACACCATTTAGACTATGCAAGTTCAAGAAAACTTACCAAACCACTTTCATTTAAACCCAATCACAACGGAAGGGGTTTTAACACACAATCCAAATGCCTCAATTTGGAGTATAATCTTAACCAAAATCATCACTCTATTGCCTTCATAATTAAGCCCATCTTTCATCCACAAAAAATATATATTTTCCATATATTTTTGTGTGATTATGTTATTTCATGTGTTAGTTTCATACTTAAGGGAGATGAAGGGAGTTATGCATATATTATATGGTGGTTCCATGCATTTAAATTTAAATACCAATCATTCCTCCTTTAAACTATTTGAAATATGGGTTGGATCTATCCTTATGAACCATATTCCTATTTTCCTACATATATCATATGTAGTTTTCATATTTGATAATCTCCAGACCTCCAATAGAATAAATTTTGATAATTTATTACTTTTAGAAAATTGAGTGCACACATAGACAAATAATATGTGAATTGATATTACATTTTTAAGGCAGCAAAATATTAATTGATTCAACCCGGATTTGTAACTCGCCTACAAGCCTTCACGAATGCTACGAACATAATTATGTCAGACTCTTTTTCATTCCAATGAATACTACTAGAGCATCCACCATATTTTCACACCCCTTAAACCCTTGCAAAACAAATTTGGTGATACTCTGAGAGAGACGTAGAGAGAAAGAGAGGAGGGAGAGTGTATTATAGAGAGAATGTAGTATCACGTTATTTTGTAATGTCTACTAGTTGAGAGAGATAATATTATTTAAAAGACATATCTCCATCCTATCACAGTTGGAATTCGATTAGGAGAGGTACAGAATCACAATAGGATTCCAAGTTATCTCAAATATGGATATAATCCAAATGCACCAACATCTCTTACTCATACATATTTGACTCGACTCATTCGAATCACATTGTCATAGTTCTCATCTCACATCCCTTCTTTCATATAGGGAATAAGGCATGCACCAAGTGAGAAAGGAACACGTGATAAGAGTAATATTAAGTCATCACCAAACTAATATATACTACAACTCAAAACTCACTATGTACCCCAAACTATGTGGTCGCACCACATAGTTATATGTTTATATATAATTCTTATATAATATATTTATACCTGTTGTTTATTTTTATACTATTTTCTTTTTTTTACTTACTTAAACTAAAAGAAAAAAGAATACAAATATATTTATTATTTTATTATTTGATTAAATATAATTTTTATTTTTTATTTTTTTTTAAATTCAATTAGAGGAAAAACCTAATCGAAAAATCAAAAAGCTCGGTTATTATCATGCCCTGGCCCACGACGTAGGGGGCTGAAAGTGAGATTCTAGCACAACGGGCTATGTTAGCACCTATTTCATGCTCGTTCTCTTTTTGCGAAAATAGTTAATCAAGTTATTAGATGAGTCCATTATACCCACTTATAAACTACTTCAAATATCTCACATAATTAATGGGATATCACAATCACCCCTCATTGGACACTCGACATTCACATTGCTTTCCTTTTATGATCCAGGATCACCCCTAGTACATATTCAACCAGACCTCTTGCCCTGATTGTACCCCGAGGGTCGGCTCTCATAGCAATTGTCATGCCCCGAGCCCACAGGGTAGGGGCCCGAATATGAGACTCTGGCACAACTGGCTCTTGTAACAACTACTTCGCGCTTGTCCTCGCTTTACGAAAATTATTAACCAAGTTGATAGAGCAGTCCATTGTAACCACTTATAAAACACTTCAAATGTCCCCACATAACCAATATGATATATCACAGTTAAAACCGAATCAAATCGATTAAATTGGTTGAGTGTTCAGTCTATGATTTTGGCCAATTGAACCATTTGATTCAACAGAATGAACACCCCTAATTTTAAGACCTAAACCTGAACCCAACTCGAACCTAATCCCTTAAAATATTGAATTAAATATATAAAAAAATATATGTATCTTAGATATATAATCATATATAAAATATAAATATAATACTCTTACAAATTAAAATAATAATATAAAATTAATAAATAGTTAAATATATAAGAGTAACAAGTATATTTTCAATTTTTAAAATTAGAATATGTATATATAAGTTAAATAATTAGTTTTTATTAATAATATTATTTTCTCATATTTAAAAACTATGGTGATGTTATTGAATATAAAAAAAATCTCATGGTCCAATCCACTAATTATTGAGAGGTCAATTTCCGTCCCCAAGTTAATGATTGAATTTTTTGTCGGCTCACTTTTTCCTCAATCACAGTTATGTAGTGGCTGAGTTCATTCTGTCAAAAATAAATAATTAAATAAATAAATAAATTTGGGCTTGTGATTAAATTTTGTATATTTTAAAATGTGATTAGTCCTATAACAATGAGATCAAAATTGTACAAACCTAAATTATGGGACGAAAAAATACAATTTTCTCAAAACTTTTGTGATAAGTTATAATACTTAATTTTATGGGAGTGACCTTGCTTGCTTGCCCATGTCAACTGGATGGTTTGGTAAGAGACTCTCATGGAATCAATTTTAATGTTTTTTATGGGCAAGGAAACAAGAATTTTGCTCATGAAGTGGTGAACAATGAGCACAGTGATGAATCAATTTTTTATTATTTAAAATTTAGAACACATAATTAAAATTAATTATTAGCTTAAATTTGAGTTTGAGTTGGAATACTCAGCTTGAGTTTAAACTCGAGTTTCACTTAAGAAATAGGCTCATCAAATCCAAATTCATAATTCTGTACTCGAAATAGAGCTTACAAATTTTATCTTAGAGGGTGTTTGGCTAACCTTGTTTAAAAAATCTTATAATATTTTTTTGAAATGTATAAGATGCTAGATCTTATTTAATATAAATTCTTGAAGTGTTAGGATAAATTAAGATTATGGAATTTATAAAATCTTAATAATGGCAATTTTATAATTAATATGATTAAAATTATAGAATTTGTTAATATTTTTAAAATAAATTAGGAACTCCTTATTTTTTTATAAAAAAGAGCTTATAAAAGTTTAACATTTTATTTCGAGCCTTTATAAACTCATTTTTTTAAAAAAATTAACAAACACTTTATGATATTTAATTAAAATATTTTAAAGAGCTCACCCTTAAGTCAACTTATTTAAGTCCTAAATATAAGACATGCAAATGTTTTTGTATATCTCCAAAGATAACAGGTATTCACGTTGTTATTTTCATTACAGTTAGCATTTAGCAGTGATATTTCTCACTGACAAAAAAGAAAATTAAGAAAATATGTGAGAATCAGAAAGTGAAAAGACAACACCGCTGCTATTTTATTACTAGTAACTAGTAATGATAACAATCAACTTTAAGAGTCTACGGGTCTAGGTGTTGAAAATAAACCTATTTAAGTCCAAATTTTAATCAAGCCCATATTAGCCTAAGTTTAAGAAGTTTCTAATTTTAGGTAAGGTAGGTAAAGTTGGTGAGATTAATAAAAATTATGTGATAATTTAGTTGACATGTATGGTTGTGATTTTAAGTTGTTTGTTTATTTAGTAGTAGAGATTTGTTATAAACTAGTATAAATAAAGTTTTCATTTGGAGTGTTATATCATCAAACAAAGAGAGAAAAACAAGAGTGATTAGAAGCAAAACTTCTAAAGAGAGTTTAGAGAAATATTTAGAAAGTTTGTAAAGAGTGAAGTTGTATTGAGTGTTCTCTCTTGTAACAATATTTGAGTGATCAATATTTTTGAGTGATAACTTTCCAACAGAGTGGTATCAGAGCCACACACACAAAAAAAAAAAAAAAAAGTTTGTTGAGACGAACACGCTATCGAAGAAAAAAAAAATCACCAAAATTGGAGTTTTAGAGCGTCATTACGTTGCACCAGAAGTTTCTAAGCTAACTCACCGAGTTGAATCGAGTCAAACTGAGTCATCTAACCCATTGACCGAGCATTGACCAAGTCAAATAGTTGACTTTGATCGTTGACCACTGTTGATCAAGAGTTGACCAGGCATTGACCAAACCCAAAATTTAACCGAAGTTTATAAAAAAAAATTTGGTGCTCCAGATCCATTCATATAGTCATAATTTTAAATTTCACACTCTATTGAGAGTTAATGGCAAATAGCAACTTAACAGCATTCCAAGTTCCACAACTCAAGGGATGCGACTTTGACAATTAGAGTATCAACATGAAGGCACTCCTTGGAGCACATGATGTATGGGAAGTCATGGAGAAAGGGTATGATGAACCCAAAGACGAGTCAACACTATCCGCCACACAAAAAGATAGTTTGAAAGACTTAAGAAAGAGAGACAAGAAGGCTCTCTTCTGCATCTACCAAGCTTTAGATGATGATGGCTTTGAGAAAATCTCAAGTGCTACCTCCACCAAGGAAGCGTGGGACAGGCTCCAAGTCTCTTACAAGGGAGAAGAAAAGGTTAAGAAGGTATGACTTCAAACTTTAAGAAGAGAGTTTGATTCGTTGCATATGAAGGAAGGTGAGCTTGTTTCTGATTACTTTTCTAGAGTTTTAACCATTTTCAATCAACTAAAGAGAAATGGTGAAAAATTAGAAGATGTAGCTATCATGGAGAAAAAATTTCGATCTTTAGATGCGAAGTTTGATAGTATCACAAACAATTATCGAGGAAACTAAAGATCTAGAAACAATGATGATTGAGCAACTCTTGGGTTCGCTGCAAGCTCACGAAGAAAAGAAAAAGAAGAAAGGAGTCGTTGATCAACTACTTAAAATAGAAGTCCAACCAACTAATAATGAAGAAAGATTCAACAATAATAGAAGCCAACATGGAAAAGGTCGTGGACAAGGACAAGGTCGTGGACAAGGTTGGAATTTCAACAATAACTCCAACAACTATGAGAAAGGCGAAAGCTCTACGAAGGGTCGTGGCAGAGGCAATTCAAACTCGAGGTATGACAAATCTCAAGTTTGATGTTATAATTATCAGAAGTTTGGGTATTATGCTAGAGATTGCAGAAACCCCAATATTAAAGTAAATGAGAGAGCCAATTTTGTGGAAGAAAATAAAGAAGGTGGAGGTAAAGTTTTATTACTAGCATGCAATGACAATAATGAAGGGCAAGAAAATGCATGGTACCTCGACACTGTTGCTAGCAATCATATGTGTGGGAAACGATCAATGTTCGTGGAACTTGATGAATCAATAAGTGGGAATGTCTCTTTCGATGATGATTCCAAGGTAGCAGTAAAATTCTTATTCGCTTGAAAGATGGGAGACATCAATTTATTTCAAATGTTTATTATGTACCCAATATGAAAACAAATATTTTGAGTTTGGGACAACTCTTAGAGAAAGATTATGATATTCACTTAAAAGACAACAACCTTTCTATAAAAGACAATATGAATAACTTGATTGCGATGGTACGAATGTCAAGAAATAGAATGTTCCTACTTAAGATTCAAACAGATGTGGCTAAATGTCTCAATGTGTGCTATAAAGATTCATCGTGGCTATGACATCTGAGGTTTGGACATCTCAACTTTGGAGAACTATAGTTATTATCCAAGAAAAAGATGGTGAGAGGTTTGCCTTGCATCAACCACCGACCAACTTTGTGAAGGATGTCTACTGAGGAAGCAATTCAGGAGAAGTTTTCTGAAAGAGTCAAACTCTAGAACGCAGAAGCCACTTAAGCTCATACATGCGGATGTTTGGGGTCCTATCAAGCCAAGTTCATTCGGTAAAAGTAATTACTTTCTACTATTCATTGATGATTTTTCAAGAAAAATATATATTATTTCTTGAAGCAGAAATCAAAATTTTTTGAAGCATTCAAAAAGTTTAAGGCTGCAGTAGAGAAAGAAAGTGGTCTTCAGATCAAAGCCATGAGATTTGACCAAGGAGGAGAATTTACTTCGAAGGAATTCCAAGAGTTTTGTGAAACAAATGGAATTCGGCAACCACTCACTGTTCCAAGATCCCCCAAATAAAATGGAGTTGCAGAAAGGAAAAACAGAACGATTCTCAATATGGCACAAAGCATGCTCAAAAGCAAGAGAATGCCAAAGGAGTTCTGGGCAGAAGTTGTGGCATGTGCGATGTATTTATTAAATCGCTCACCAACAAGAAGTGCATGGGGCAAGACACCACAAGAAGCATGGAACGGAAGAAAACCTGGCATTTCCCATTTGAGAGTTTTTGGAAGCATAGCCCATGTACATGTACCATATGAGCAAAGAAGCAAGTTAGATGATAAAAGCGAGAGAAGTTCATCTTCATTGGTTACGATAATAACTCCAAAGGCTATAAGCTATATAATCCTAATAATGCAAAGATAATCATCAGCCGTGATGTTATTTTTGATGAAGAAGACGAATGGGATTGAGGACCACAACATAAAGATTACAACTTCGCCCTTGAATTTGAAGATGATGAACAAACAACTGTCGAGCAACCAAGAGAAGAGCCTGCTACACCACTTGTTTCACCGTTGTCAAACGATGATAGAAATTCACCACCATCTTTCTTAGCTGAGAGGAATGAAGAACGTACAAGAAGTCTTCAAGAACTCTATGAGGTAACTGATAGGCTTGAAAATCTTACCCTATTTTGCCTCTTCGCAAATTGTGAGCCTGTAAACTTTTTAGAAGCTCCATAAAATGCAAAATGGAGAAAACGCAACAGATGAAGAAATTAGAGCCATCAAGAAAAATGACAATTGGGAACTTGCTCCACTTCTCAAAAGTCATAAAGTCATTGGTGTAAAGTTGGTATACAACGTGAAAAAGAATGCTACTGGAGAGATTGAATGATACAAGGCAAGACTAGTTGTAAAAGGCTATAATCAAAAAGCTGGCGTTGACTATGATGAGGTATTTGTTCTAGTTGCTTGATTAGAAATAATAAGATTAATTATTTCTTTAGCATCTCAAAATAAGTGGAAAATACATCAGATGGATGTAAAGTCAGTCTTCCTTAATGGAGTGCTGGAGGAAGAAGTTTACATTGAACAACCAATGGGCTATGTGATAAAAGGATAAGAAGATAAAGTCTTAAAGCTAAAGAAGGCTCTCTATGGGTTGAAACAAGCACCGATAGCATAGAATAGCAGAATTGACAAATATTTGCAAAAGAAAGGCTTTACCAAATGTCCTTATGAGCATGCACTCTACATCATGAATAACAAAGGTGATGTTTTGATTGTTTGCTTGTACGTTGATGATTTGATCTTTACAAGGAGCAACCCAATTATGTTCAAAGAATTTAAGAAAGCAATGACAAAGGAGTTTGAAATGACCGACATTGGGTTGATGGCGCACTACCTCGGTATCAAAGTCAAGCAAAAAGAAGATGGAGTTTTTATCTCACAAGAAAGCTACACAAGAAATTCTTAAGAAATTCAAGATGGATGATTGCAATCCAATAAGCACACCGGAGGAGTGCGGGGTAAAATTATTCAAGGATGATAAAGCAGATAAAGTAGATCCAACATTGTTCAAGAACCTAGTTGGATGTTTGAGATATTTAATATGTACAAGGCCTGACATTCTCTATGCAACTCGACTCGTGAGTAGCTACATGGAAACTCCAACAACAACACACTTCAAGGCCGCAAAAAGAATTCTTCGTTACCTAAAAGGTACAATTAACTTTGGCTTGTTCTATTCAATTTCTAATCAGTATAAACTTGTTAGATATAGTGATAGCGATTGGGTTGGAGATACCGATGATCGTAAAAGCACAACTGGCTTTGCATTTTTCATGGGAGACACTGCATTTACTTGGCTATCGAAGAAGTAACTAATTGTCACCCTTTCAACATGTGAAGCTAAGTATGTGGCTGCTACATCATGTGAGAGTCATGTAATTTGGCTAAGAAATTTGTTGAAAGAATTAAACATGTTACAAGAAGAGCCATCAGAGATTCATGTCGACAACAAATTAGCAATAGCTTTGGCAAAAATTCTAATTTTTCATAATCGAAGCAAGCATATTGATACTCGATACCACTACATCAGGGAATGCGTTACGAGAAAAGAAATTCAAGTAAAGTATGTGAAATCGCAAGACCAAGTTGCTGACATCTTTACCAAGCCACTGAAGTATGAAGACTTTGCAAGATTGAGAAACTCACTTGGCATCATAAAATAAATTTAAAGGGGAGTGTTGAAAATAAACTTGTTTAAACCCAAATTTTAACCAAGCCCATATTAGCCCAAGTTTAAGAAGTTTTTAATTTTTGGTAAGGTAGGTAAGGTTGGTGAGATTAATAAAAATTATGTGATAATTTAGTTGACATGTATGGTTGTGATTTTAAGTTGTTTGTTTATTTAGTGGTAAAGATTTGTTATAAACTAGTATAAATAGAGCTTGTATTTAGAGTATTATATCATCAAACAAAGAGAGAAAAACAAGAGTGATTAGAAGCAAAACTTTTAAAGAGAATTTAGAGAAATATTTAAAAAATTTGTAAATAGTGAAGTTGTATTGAGTATTCTCTCTCTTGTTACAATATTTGTATTTGAGTGATCAATATTTTTTTAGTAATAAATTTCCATAACTAGATACATTGATATCTGAAACTGCTGATATCGAAATTCAATTCTTTTCATTCCATGTTTCCAAAGTAGAGAATTTGAAGGGTTTGGGAAGCATTTTTCCCTCTTCGAAGCAGAGAATATAATGGGCTTTTGAAGCATATTTTTTCCTCTTCATATATCATAGACCAAATACATGCTGCAGTAGTAGAGTGTGTTTTGGAGGAGAAGGAGAAAAGCGATTCAGAGCCCACATCTCTTCTTGCTAACAATGGGTTTTTGGGGTAAGTGAAATTGGGTTCCTTGTGTTGTTATTATATTATCTCTTTCCTGTCTTGTCAATTCTCTTGTGTTCATTTTTATTCTTGGACTCTTTAGCCTGTTTTCGGTTCTGGTTTGTTGTTCTTTGTCTACCCTTATTATGTTCTGATTAGAGGGAAGAAGAAGATAAAGAAACAGGAGTCATGACAATAAGATGTAGACTGCATGGACTAAAAAATGATGGAATAGATATAAAGAAAAAAAGTATGAAGAACAAACTTAGAATGAACACTATTGGGACAAAGATATGAGTATGAATTTGTATAATGAAAGGAAAAAATATCTGTATTTTTTTTGTTTTAAATTTTTAATTAGTTTTTAAAACTCCATGTTCTTACGAGCAAAGTATATAGAAATAACACTTCCACTTACTAAATAACTGACTTTGGTGTGCAGAAAATAGTGTGAGTAAGCTGGTGGCTACTCGTGGGATGCATGATGCTCTGGATATATAAGTTTATAATGGTTTTTTTAATTGAGTTGTGGCCAAACTAAACATTTTAGTTCCTTTAATTTTGTCCCTCTATAGCAGAACATGTTAGATTTATTGGGGGACTAGTTTAGCAACTGCTACAATAATATGCATCTCTTAATGTTTCATGTGAAAGTAACTTCAAGATGTAGTCACTGTCTGCTTCTTGAATTTTGCATGCAACATGTCATACAATTGCTAAATTATAATGAATGGAGAAAAACCTCTCAGGTGGATATATCACCCCCCACCTCCAATGCCAGGATCTGTGTTTGCAAACTATATGTTTGTCCTTTTATTTCTTTTACATTTTATTGTTAGATTTATTCTAGTTTTTAGTAGGTGTGCCAAAACACATGCATTAATTTCCCTTTGTCAGGACCTACATGATATCTATTTGTTTGACTTACATTTATATGTGTTGTTATTTGAAGGAGTTGAGGTGAAACCTGGGAAGCCGGTTATCCATTCCTGGAGAAAAGCTAAAAGGGTTCGGATCACCCAGGTGAGACCATTTACTCATGCCTGCTTAAAAGAAAACTAAATTTTTCTCTTTTCCAAAGGAGCATTTATGGACCCAGTTTTCTATATTAAATCAAAATATGAATAGGAAAGAATATTTTGAAATTAAAGCAAAATATGAATGCAAAAGAATATTTTTGGTATTATTTGTATAATGCAGTGAGAAAACACAAAAATATTTTATTTTGTTTGATATTTAGGAGAAATGATTTTTGTGTCTCTTGATATATATTTATTTAATGTTGTGTACGATAAACTCAGAGATTTTACTAAATACTTGTGTCATCTATTATTTTGGTTGTTTAGGCAACTTTGGGAGTTGGTAATGCTACAAAAAAGAGTTTGGTGCAATGTGTTGTGGGGAGGAAGAGTCCAGTTTTCTTATGTTCTTTGTTGCCTAATGAAGCCGAATCATGCTATTTAAATTTGGAATTTGAGGAGGTAGTTGACGTGACCTTCTCAGTTATTGGCCCCCGAAGTGTTCACCTGACTGGCTATTATGTACATCATAATCAATCTTCATATCTGTGGAGTGATACGTATCCTTTTTCACGTTTTAGTCTTTTAGTTAAATCATTGCCATTTGGAGGCCACCCAAAAAATTTTGTATTGCGATTGGATACTTTTTTGGTTTGTATTCAAAGAGATCCATTTACTCTTGAAATAAGCATCTCTATTTCAATGTTGAGGCCATACATGTACTGTGTCTATGTCTCATGAGTATATAGAGCTAGGTTGCATTTAATACTTCTACGACACAGTGACATGTTAAATAGTTTTGAGCCTTCCTTTACTTCGAGATAATAGAGAATCATATGGAATTGATATTGAGAACACTGAAATGGAGAATAGTCTGCACACTAAAGATGACAAGTATGAGGATAGTTTCATTGATGACAGTGAACTACCTGTTCCAGCATCTTCCCCAACTTCGTGTCGCCGAGGTTTGTCTATGCATTAGATGTTGATTCTTCATTTTAATTTTATGATGTGCAACGTACATTTAATTCTTAAGATTATTATATTTCTTCAGAAATTTTCTTTAGTGGTAAGTTTCATTCTTATGGCATTAGTTAGAGAACTTTCTCTGTAAATAATGCTATATGTTTAATTATAAATTTTAACATGCTCAGTATGTCATGATTTTTAAATTATTTTTTTTCACTAGTAGATGGATTATTTTGTTCTTCTCTTCTATTGGTGCTTTTACATACTTGTATGAACATACACACATATATACATATATGCATACTAACTGGAAATAAATTTTTATAAAGTATATTTTTCAATTTCTTTTTAGTAGTTCCTTATTTTTATTATTAGTTTTCTGAGTATTTTCAGGTATATTTTTTGTATGTCTTTTATTCTCACATGAGAAGGTTAAGGAAATGTTATTATTTTTGTTTAGGAAATAGTAAATTATGTGCATGTTGTAATTAGACTTGTTAATAAACTTTTGTAATTTTTTTTTATTTTGAACCATTATTATATTTTTTTATTAATACTTTTAAATTGATGCATATCCTTCCTAATTTGATAAAATTGTGAATGTATTGATCTTGGACTCTTAATACTGGAGATGTTATTCCTATGTCTTAATAACATGATTCATATAATTCACATTAATATTGATGTATAAAATTTGAAGTCTATATATCATCTCATAGTTCTCTACATATATGAAACATTTGCAAGTTTGTCTAACAAAATCATGAATGCATCACAATTAGACTCAATTTTGTAGATACTAAAATCATGTGTGAATTTGTTGGACACAAGATTAAAATGATAAGCAGTGTAATGTAGTACCTTATTTGGAATATGAAATTAGTAATAAAAATGTAACAAATTACCATTCTTGTTACTTCTATCCATCTTTTTATGGGCTATATTAATCTCCAAAGACAATCAAAAACCATCTTCCCTACTTCATTAGTCTGACAATGTTTTAAAAGGCAAAAAGGCGTGGGTGTGTATGCTTCATGAGTTTTCATATATAGTATTTAAAAAATATAAAATATTGTTATTAACTTTAAATTTAGGTAAATAATTTAAACAAGTATGAAATAGATTATGGAAGAAAATGTGAGATCTAAATGGCACAAGAACTTATTTTATCTAAACTTGATTTGTAAAAGCAAACAGTCCTATTTAAGGCGTATTTACTTGAGTTTAACTCGCCTCAAAATGTTAAAAGTTTTATTGAATGTGTTAATTATTTTCATTAATAAGTAGCATTTTTGTTTAACTGAATTTAGTGTTAGTTATTGTAATAAAAAATAGTAATTTTGCTTATCTAAATTCGTTACTTCATTAAGAAATTTGAGAACCCTGCATATGTGCGTGTGTGTATGTATGTATTAGTCCAAGAGCAATATTCTTTTGATTTTCAGTTATTTTTCTATTCTAACTCAGATTATGTTACTATAAAACTCTTGCTTAGCTCCAAATAAAGTTCCAAAGTTGCTGCATATCTATGATAATGGTACAGTAATTTCTCAGATGTATTTCTGGTTCCTTTTTTGTGTTTCTCTAAAAGTAGATTACTTGGGTTCCAAAGAGTTTTAGTGTAACCAAACCCTATAATTGAACTAAAAAGAGTAATGGACATGAACCCAACTCGTGAAAGAAGATGGCTAATGAATTTGTGAACTGAAAGTTATGTTGGTTATCTTTAGCTTAATTTCTGTATATACTTTATATATTACATACAATTTGCTAGAAACCTCGCAATATTTGGTCTCTCTTGTCGTTTGATTTTTGGTCAAATATTGTTGGTTATCTTAGTTTTTTGGCTATATACTATCTTCCTATTTAGTATCTTTTTAGTAAACACGATGTTCTTCCTTTTCTTCATTTTTCTTCTTTGGTTCTTTTGCTTTTTCAATTTCTCATTTATTTTGTTTGTTTTAGGTTTTAGTTTAACTTGGCTGATAGAGTTATATGTATGTGATACACCTTGACTCTCGATAACTTTATTATATGACATTCTCTTCAAAAGTGAGCTTCCAAATTTGTCTAGAAAATGTAATTTACAGTACATAATATGAAAATTAGCTGTTACACAGTCCTGGATTTGTTGTTTATACATGCGCTTATTCATTGCCAAGAGAGTTTTAGCTCGTAAGGTATTATTTCCTATATGTGGAAGTGAGAGTAAACTGTCTTATAAGAGTTTGACTTGAAAGGTTTATTAGTAATTGACTGTTTTAGATATACATTTCTCTTTAGTATATTGTTTGAAGTGTTCATATAATGATACCAGAAAAGAAGCGTAAGAACAAAAAAGATAGGCGTAAACAGCTCAAAAAGAAAAACCAAGTCATTGAGTCGGATGATGATCCTACGTTGCAGGAAAGAGATGATGAAGATGGTTACCTATTATCCGTGTTTAAGAGCAAAAAACCTGTGAAGACAATGGTAATAGAAAAAGAAGGCATTACTGAGAAAAAAGTTGAAATCGGTGACAAGTCAGAAGATGATAGTACTCATGGCTGTGAATTAAAGGAAAACGATTGTGAACAAGAAAGGTAATGTGCGCAATTGATTCTAGCCTTAAAATTACTATTCTTGCATATTCACCTATATATTGTCTTAGTTTTGCATCCTTTGGCCAAGAAGGATAATTTCTTTATATTTGTACCAAATCCAGTCATATTGAATATTTTACTGATTATTGATGATATTTCATGGTTTTTGTCATGTTTATATAGAGAGGAAAAGCTGCAATGCGGGTCATTACCTCATTGTGATGAATTTTGCCATGATAGATGCACAAAATCTGAGGACCAGAGAAATGATATTCCTCATAAGACGGGGCCTCCTCTAGAAGGTGAGATTGCCAATAAAGAAGATGCCATTTTAGATTATGAGATCCTTGAGTACAAGCCTTTACAAAATGATGTCAAGCAGGATCTGCCAATTGATAACAGTAAAGATCAGATTCAAGATCAACACGCGTAAGCATAATTATTACTGAGGTGTTTTACCTATTTTATATATTTTGCCACTATATTGTTGCACGCCTTATTTTTATTTGCTGCTTTCAGGGGGCCTGAGATAAGTGGAATTCCAAATAGGAGATTGAAAGACCAAGATGAGGAGGATAAAATGGCTGTAGTTGAAATTGTCAACTATAGTGTCATTGGGGAGGACAAAACATATGCAGCTCACTTCATGCCAGATCAGATTCAACCAAAGCCGTCTATCAATGTGTAAGAATGCCTTTTCCTTTGTACTCTAAAACAGAAAAAAAGTTTGCCACTATATTCATTCTTCAGTGCATGTATTTTTGAGTCGAACTGGTTTGTCTGCCCTATAGTTATTTTTAATTTGTTTTTGACACAGTGTTTGTCTTATAACATGTCTTACAACATTCATTTAAGCAGGGAAGATAATGACGGCATTTTGGTGCTCCCTGTTGAGGCTAACTCTGAAAATGATCGGCAGTCAAAGCAGATAATGAAAGAAGTTATGTTGACAGGAACTTTAGCTGAAAGTGATGCTGTAAATTCCAATAGTACACCTGAAGATGGAATAATGAAACAAGATTTTCAAAGTTCTGATGGGATACAGAAGGATCTTCCCGTACAAACACCAAATCATGAGAAAACAATTGTTGATGCGTGAGTATTTATCTTAAATCACTCCTGTGGATATCAGGCGTATAAAGTGCCTAAAATTTTCTTATTCCTTTATTGTTCATTTGGAAGCTGTATCATCATTGTTTTCCATTTCATATTACTTTTTTGTTGAGAGCATATTTCAGTTATAACATTGCCGTAGAGAAGCCAAATGTTGACATGATCTCCAGCTGGATTTGTATTTTCTGTGCTGTCATTTGATGATAGATTTTTTCAATTTGTAGTGATATTAACATCATATCTGACTCACATCCCAACGGTAGTCAACCCAAGAAGAGAACAAAGAAGAAGAAAACTTTAAAGAAGAAAAGTAAATCCCAGGGGGATGGTAATTTTGGCACAAGCATGTCTGATTTGGCAAAGAAAGAGGAAGATGCATTCATGAATGACCAGGAGGATGCAAATGAAATGTCACTTGGAACAAAGACTTTATCGAATGGGTTGGTTACTGAATAATTTTGTCTTCTTTGTTCAAGAATCATAATTTCTTTAAATTTGCAACACTTCCTGTCGCATTGAACATTTTATTAATGATATTTCGTGGTTTTTCCCATATTCACACAGAGAGGAAAAGTTGCAATGCAAGTCAATACGTCATTATGATGAATTGGGCTCTGATAGATGCACAAAAAAAGAGGTGCAGAGAAAAGAAATTGCCCAGGAGGTGGTGCCTCTAAAAGTTGGCGGAGTTAATAATGCCCTTGAAGACAATGCTATGGAAACTGATGTCACCCAGGATCTGCCTATTAGTAATGACAAAGACCAGATTCAAGTGCAGAATTTGTAAGCATCAATTTTACTGGGCCATGTTACCTATTTCATACATTTAGCTACAATCTCTTAACATGTCATTTGCTTATTTGCTGGTTTTTTGAGGCCTGAATTAAGTGTGAATCCAAAAAGGAAACGGAAAGACCAATATGAGGAGGATAAGATAGTTGTAAGTGAAAATGTCGACAATATTGGTGTCCTGAGAGAGGATGAATCACTGATGGACATGTCAGATCATATTCAATCGAATCCATCTATCATTGTGTAAGATTGCCTTTTCCTTTGAATTCTAAAACTGAAAGGTTTATCACTGTTTTCTTGCATCAGGACATGTATTACTGCGATGAACATGTTTTTTTCCCCATGTCTTTTTTTATATTTGATACTAATCATTGTTGTTTGATAACATGTCTTACAACAAATATTTAAGCAGGGAAGATAATGTTGACCTTTTGGTGCTCCCTGGTGAGGCTAGCTCTGAATCTGGTCGGGAGTCAAAGAAAATTAAGAAAGAAGTTATATTGACAGAGACTTCTGCTGAAGGTAATGCTGAAAATTCTAACAATACACTTGAAGGTGGAATGTTGAATCAAGAATTTGAGCTTTCTGACGAGATGGAGAAGGATCTTCTGTCAGATACCCTAAATCATGACGAACCAGTGGTTGATGCGTGAGTATTTTTATTGTCTCACTCCTGATGATATTTGGAGTACACAGAGCCTGAAATTTTGATGTTCCTTAATTATCTGTCCATTGGTTTCCAGTTCGCTTAACTGTTTTACCAGAGCACATTCCAGTTATAACATTGCTGTAGAGGAGCCAAATGTTGAATTAATCACCTGCTAGATTTTCATTTCCAGCGCTGTCATTTGATGATAGATTTTTCCGTTTGCAGTGACAGTAACATTATATCTGGCTCACTTTCAAATGATAGTCAAGGCAAGAAGAGAACTTCAAAGAATAAGAAAAATTCAAAGAAGAAAAGGAAATCCCAAGTGGATGGTAATTCTGGCACAAGAATGTGTGATTTGGTAGAGAATGAGGAAATTGCATCCATGAATGACCAGGAGGATGCAAAAGGAATGCCACTTGAAGCAAAGACTTTATCAGATGGGTTGGTAATGGAAGATCTGGCAAAAGGAGACCCTAATGCAAAGGTAGCTGCGCCAGGGAGAAAGGTTTGTTCGTGTCAACTTAATGTGTGATATATACCATTTTGTGTTAATTTTGCATTAACGTATACAGATTTTGGTAAGGTATATTTACTTATACATTGGGTTCAGGTCAAAGTTCATTTCACTGGAATGCTGAAAGAAAATGGGTACATCTTTGAGTCTAGTGTTGGCAAAACTCCCTGCAAATTTCGCTTAGGTATAAAACCTTGTTCTACATAACACCTCTCATCCCACTCCTAGGTTTCTCTTTTTGTGTCAATGAATGAAGGAATGTGATCAAATTTATTGACATATTATATTTGTATTTGTTACCCTTTGTGTTGTGTTCAAACAGGTGACGAACAAGTAATTGATGGTTTTAACATGGGCATTGATGGTATGATACTGAAATTGAATCTTGATAATACTAACTATGTAAAGTATTCTCTCTTCATACTCAATGCTCGTAATATAGTTTCACATTTACTTCCAACATTATTATCAGGGATGCGGGTTGGTGATAAGAGGAGACTCATTATCCCACCGTCAATGGGGTACGTTCTACCTCTTAAAACTATAAATAGCTCCAGACTTTGTTAGATTTTCATGTTTGAATTGCTTGTAGTGCAAATAATTGCAGAAGTACATTATTTGTGTTCCTTGTTTACTATGGTGCAGTTTTGGAGAACATGGACATGGAGAGATTGTACCACCTAACTCATGGCTTGTGTATGACGTTGAATTGGTTGGCGTTCGCCGTTAACCTGGCTTAGTTTTTGTTTGTCTCTGGTTTTCGTTGTGCTTTCTACCTTATAGCCCTCTGAAGTGCTGGAGCAAGGAGTATTGCTTTTGAATATTAGCATTTTTTTTTTCATGTTAAAGGTCTGCTGAAGAAGTTGCAATTGGGTTTTGCTATCTTATTATTCGTATGGTTTGTTTCGGGTACTATTTTGACACTTAACATACGATAAACTTTAATGATGTATCCTGGCATGGCAAGATGTGTATTTATCCGTTTCATTGCTAACATTGCTAGTGACTTTTTCTTAATCTAAGTTGATTATGGTCGGTTGAACGTCTATTGAGATGTGCTTGCCTATTGTGTTTGTTAATTATTGGTATTTCTTGATAAATCTGTTATTTGTTAAAGCTTGAAATCTTCAGTACCCCAGTTTCCCAAGATGTTCATATTTTAGTAAAAAAGCCTTGTTGTTCACAGTTTTGAATCGATCTTTTGAACAAACCCATGGGAGAATGGTTTTCAATTTCATCACTTTGAACAAGTTTTGGTTCTGAGTAAGCTGCCTCATGAAACTAAAATCTTGGTTTTTGATCTTATATAAGAAATGGTAAATTCTGAGATTTCCCATTGTTTATAACGGGAGAACTCTAAAGGCAAGTGCCACAGCCATGAGATCCCACTACAGAGTCAGTCAGCTTGTCTGCTGCGTAAAAAGTAAATACGGCACCTGTTACGATTGAGATTTAAACTAGCATTTTTAAGTTCATGTTAAAATATTTGTTTGGTATAATTGTGCTAGAAATATCTATACTTCCTTGGGTTTAATCTCAAAGACTCATCAATTAATTTTATTATGAGAAAATTATTCTTCCAAAGTTAACAAAATATTTAGGTACACAGATATTTATATGAATTTTTACTTGTGTACAAATGTGATATAATATATGGATAATATATCAATATTATGTTATAACAAATATTAACACAAATATATTCTTATATACCTTGTATATGTGTTTAAAATATAATATATCAATATATATGTCTTCAAATGTAATTATATATTTACTTTTGTATATAATGAAAATCAATACAAAATACTTAAATATATTGCTTAATTACAAAGAAATTTTATATATAAATAACATATAGTGTTTTAAATATTAGGCTAAGTAATGTATATTTATTTTTATATTTACATATTTTGATATATAATAAATATTTATCTTTAAAGTATAATATACACTAACGAATACTACACAATTATATTTATAATTATTAGTATATATAATATATTATGAATAAGTATTTGATGTGGAAAACTTTTTAGGTCCTCGAGAGTCTTGGGAGCTTTCATTGTTAGGTGATACTGCCTGCGGCACGAATTAGTTTCATTAGGTATACCGAGTTTTTCAGTTTTGTTAGGTATACCGGAGTTGTTCAACAGAAATCGAACTAGTTTTGTTAGGTATGCTAGAGTTGTTCAAAAGAAACTTTCGACGCCCAAGTCAGGATTAAAGTGAAGAACATTGACAATAAATAGAACGTTGAAAATTGCCAAATTAATTGATGTACCTCTGAAAAATGGAATGAGGGTACTTATAGTTGTTTGAACGAGAGTCGTATTCTGGTGTAGCATGGTGCATTGACCATTAGGGTCTTTTAAGCTTGTGGGATCGAACCAACCTTGATGGGCCTCTTGGGTAATTTTTAGGCTTTGCTATAATTAGGTCCATCGTACAGTCGCACCACCCAGGTAAGTTTGCAATAAGGAGGATAGCGGGAGTATAATGCTCAATCAGTTGGGATTTCAAAGAGGTTTACTCTCAATCTATGATGTGTGCAAGTCATTAATTAATGTCCTTTTCACTTTAAAATATTTCTCTTTCCTACTTGTTTCTCTTATACACATGAAGTGAGGTTGGAGATATTTTACAAGCACTTAGGACTTTTTTTGAACACTTGTGTGTTGGCTTCGCTATAATCGTAAAGGCATGCGTAGGGAAAAATTATTTTTTTTATAGAAACATATATTTATCAACTAAATACTCTTTTTCGATTCGAAAGCAATTCTAACTATCGTCCTTATTCAAGTGAATATATAAACAAATATATCAGTTTCGGATTATATCTTTGAGCACTCTGGTTGCTGTAGGGAACAATGCAATCAATTGCTATATTCATTGTTTATCAAACTTGTTGTGATCCAAGTATTTTTCCTCTATCAGGTCTATGATATGGAATACAACACCGATTAAAGGGACTCACTTGTATCCTTAAAATCATGGTCTAGTCAAGAATCGGAGTAAATTTGCCCTTTAACCCAATTGATGGATTAAGAACAAGTTTTCAAGAATAAGAAAGATGAATTCTTTAAGTTTTTGAAATTTTGAATTGAAGAGAATATCAAGAAAATAATTTTCTTTAAAGAACAAGCAAAATGAGATTTTCAAGAAACCCTTTTCTTTAGTTTCTTTTTCTTTTCTTTTCTTGAAGAGAAAAATAGAAGACAAGACAATATTTTTTTCCAAAAAGCAATGAGATTTTTGGCCCTTACCCTATTTATAGGGGCCGAAAATTTCATTCTCCAACACTTGGAGAGTTCTATCAATTTTAAATGACTTTAAAGTTTGATCTTGGAAGGATTTTAAATCTTCTAATAAATTTTATCTTTTCTTTCTCAATTTTTTTAAGTTGTTACTTTTTAAGTAGAAAAAAAAGTATTATAAGAAAGTTTGTTTTGGAGTACAATATAACCTTTGTGCTAAAGTAAATTGTGGTCCCAAATTGCATGGTTGCAATATGATCTCCACTTGGAATGAGAAAATGAAATAAAAGAAACATAGTGGAATACTGGTTTCCACCCTTTTGCTCCTAGAGGTGCAGTTCTGGATGAGAATATTTTTAGAACACCTCTTACCAAATCGAGGCAATTCATGAAATACCTTCTGCATATTGTCAAGACCAACATTGAAGCACAATAGCTATGGGCAAGACGAGGGTACTTCTTTGAACCCTGCCTCGACTTACCAGTCGAGGCACATTTATCTATCTTAGGCAAGGCTTTCGGCGCTAGTGTGAAAGAAGGAACTATTTTTAGCTTAAAGTCTTTTGCTACTTTTGAGGATGTCATGATGGAAAGGGCGATGATGGTTTATTATCAGACCATATGCGACTGTCGTCACGTGTTGAGATAAGTTGGCCAATTCAGTGAACATCCTGCTATTAAACCCCTCATGCTAGAGATCAAGGATGGTGAGGTCGTTATGCAAAAGCGGGCGGTGGGAATTGCAGAGGCGATGGATATTCCTCAAGACGTACCTACAAGGGGTGGAGCTCCCTAGGACGCAGCTGTTTGGGGAGCTTTGATGTTTCTTGTTAGGAATTATCCATATAGGACTAATGCTTTCTCCAACCTTTTGATTCTATCTTTATGATTTCTTGGCTAGTATTAGTAGTTTTTATTTTTCTTTGGTTTACATATCATAGTAGGCAACTATAATTGTTTACGACAACCTTTTCTTATTTTATGCTATTATACTTTATTGAGTTATTATTCACATCCATATCCTGACTTGCCTCACCTCATTACGTGAATCAGGCAGCTTGCCCATAGCCTCACGCCCGCCATAGGTAGTGATATCTTAGGCTTGTGTCTGCTTTCTAATTTTACACATTGTAAGGGGAGTTTACCCCTCGTCTTTTTCTTCTTAAATCATTGGGTTGAGGGGATTGTCCCTCATCCTCATAAGAGGTCTGATTGAGATGACTTATCTCGACTTCCCAGGAGTTTGGTCGAGGAAGCTTTTCCTCAATCTTAGTAAAAATTTGGTTGAAATAACATCCCCTCAGTCTTACAAGTGTTGGGTTGATGGTATCTCGGGCTTGTGCTAGTCTTACGGAGCTGGTTCAGGCAAGACATTGCTTCACTCGCACTTTGTCTGGATGAGACATCGATTCACCAATGTTTATGTTTAAGATATCGCTTCAACCAGGGTTAAGTTGTGCTCGGTGAAGGGTAGCTTTGCTCAAAGTTTGTGCCTGAGGATAGGTAGTCTCGCCTAGGACTAAGTTGTGCCTAAAGGGATAGATCGCTTGGGGTTAAGTTATGCCAAGGGAGGGGTAGCTTTGCCAGAGACTAAGTTGTGCTTGGGAAGGGGTAGCCTTGCTTAGGACTAAGTCATGCCCGGGGAGAGGTAGCCTTGCCTAGGGTGAAGTTGTGCCCAAGGAGTGGTAGCTTTACCTGCGCCTTGCTTGCCACTATTTTTTACAGTTTCTCTTACTCAAGTTTACATAAATCTTAAACAAAGAAATTAAGAATTTAATTGCTAGTCAAGCTAAATTTTTACATAAGAGACACATAAAAGTAAATAAGACTCTAAATACAAAGAGTTAATCCCTGACATTTAACTTTAATGCATTACCATAGGAATAATAAGAGTAGCACTTCCTAATATTAGCCATGCTACCTTTTACTCTTTCACGACCTCTTTCATGGTTCCCTGGTTGCTCTAGTAGTTAAACCAGAGCTCGTGAAGTCCCCAGCTATTGAGAATCTTTGATGGGCTTGTGGGTGTTGGCCTACGAACTCCTTCAAGTCTCCATTTCCCTTTCATATTAACTTCTCAATCTATTTTTTGAGGTAGTGACACTCGTTGGTAGTGTGTCCTGAATCTCTTTAGGTTATCATTTATCTTCTTAGGCTTAGGACTAATCTTAGTTTCCTAGCTACTGCCAAAATCTCAGTTCGAGTCACGTAATAGGGGTACACAGTAGGGGTCACATGACGATGTTCCTTCCTCTTCATCGCCTCAGCTCTTTCCTCATTTCTAAGCTTTCTTTTACTAGCTAAGTCTGTGCCAACATCAATTCTTCTCCTTGTAAATGGATTTATCTATATGACCCTGGGAATCTCCTATCCTCTTGTATGCTGACAAGTTTGCCACCTTGATCCTTGGAGGGGGGAGTTCTAACATGGTAGTATTAGAGAAGGAGCTACGCTTCAGGGGTGCTACCTCCAAGGACGTGTACTCCTCCACATGGCCCTTTGCATCTAGTAATTTGCAATGCATGGGACCTATCTAATCTTTTTAGTTTCTGCCTTATGTAACCACTCAAAAGAGATACTTGACTACCTTCTTGGGTATCAACTTCTCTCATTCTCAACTCTTCTCATTTTGACATCATTTTATCGAGCTTGAAGATGAGCTCCGCCTATTCCTATGCTGGTACTAAGTATATTTTGTCACCACCCTTGCTGCCGTTCTCGCTGAGGCATCCCCAATCAATGCTAGAAAAACCTCTTGTGTGATCTATGGTACTGCTAGTTGAGTTGGCTCTTCTTGACATAGTGGTGGTGGATCATGCTTGTGAGGAAGCTCATGTTGTTGGTCTATTCTATTATTATTAGTTTTTCTTTATTTGAAGTGTTGGGTCATTGGTTTCCTGAAGTGTTTTTCATCCAATTATGATAACTCATCATACCTATTTCATAGGATGACTCATATTAAAAAACTTAGAATTTATAGTGGAGTTTACTTTAATATTGGGCTCTCATCTCACTAAATAAACATAAATTTAGAGTGGATATCTTAGTATATCCACCTTAAACCTATGAAGTAAACGACCTCCAAATGTTTTGTTAATCATAAAGCATATTGTTTATAAAATACAATAACTCGGGAAAAGGGTTTGCTTCCACAATTCTATGAATGAATGGATTTGTTTAACATTTATGTATTTTATAAAAGTTTTGTTTATTAATCATAAAGCATTAATAAGTAATAAATATAATAATATGTAAATATGTAAATATCTAAAATAAATATACATTAGTTATCTTAATATTTTGAAATACTACAAATTATTAATATAAAATACAGAGTATATTTTATTGTATATTATATTTTACAGACAAATATTTGTTACATATCTAAATATGTAAATATTTAAAATAAACATATATTACTTAGCTTAATATTAAAACATAGAAATTTAATACAGTTGACAATGTAGTTCAACAAGTCGCACGAGATAAAAGGTAACTTTGAGTATTGAACAAATTAACAACCAGTTCTTCAAGGGAAATATAAAATACAATTGAAGCCATATATAGTAATATTCAAATCTCTATCTATTTATCTATTTATCTATCTATTATTATTATTAAAAAGCAAGAATTACTCATAAAATTTCTTGAAATTTTATATATTATCTATTATACCCATAATTAATAACTATTAAATAGCAAAAAATGGGGGTATAATCAATTAGATTTTATTAGTTTTAATTGGTATAATTTAAACATATCAAATTTCCTTTTTGATCTCAAACTCTTCTTCCAAAGCTACCAGTCTCTATTCTTTCTAATACCTAAATTCTTAAAAAAAATGATTTCATTTAAAACTAGGGTTGGAGAGCTTTCCAACCATATATCATGGGTGCTCTAAGGCTAACTATCCAAAGGGATTTAGGTTTGTAAAAATTAACCCAACAACATTTATATATTCACAAATTGATTCGCGTGATCTTCTTCTCATCAGCTGAAAGCGTGTGAGGTGAAACTCCTTCAATCTTACTCTATACAAATCAAATAAAACATAATCAATCTCTCACGGCAATGAGATACATGAGCTACTTTATGTTAATGTTACCATTTTAAGGCTTGTTTGGTTTTATTTTTAATTTTTTTTTTACTATGTAAAATACTAAAATCATGTTTGTTTTATCTCATCTCACTAGAAATACTCCATTTTACTTTTCTCATTTTTCCACTAAAAATACTTCTCAACCCTAATTTTCAATTTCAATCCTATATTATCAATTTTCAACCATGTATTACACTGCTAAGACCCAGTACTATCATCTATATTTATATAATATATCACTATTTTTAAATAATATCATTATAATGGTTTCTACTACGTACAAATTATCCTAATAATTATCTTATTCAAATTAAATATTCAAAGTGGACACACCACTATCAATTTTATTTAATTAATATCCTGTATTTTCAAACAACATTATTTTTATGGGATCCACCGCTTATATATCATCCAAATAAATTATCATATCTAAATTAAATATTCAAAGTGGACTATAATAATTTTCTCCCTCCTATTAATTTTTTGGACTTTCTACTTGTGCTGGAAATTAGCCAGGAGTAGGCCATTTGACTCGTAAGCTTAACTTTAAATGATGGAATGTGTCGTTAGTTAAGAGTTCATCTTAAACGTGGTACCGCTTTGTCTGGTAATCGTGCATGTTGGCCTCAGATTGCAAACTCCTCAAGTTGTGAGTGTAAGCCTTTTAGGTCTTAGGCGTGTGTAAACTCCTCAAGTCTTAAGCATGCATAAGCTACTCGTGTTACGGCGGGGGTACTTTATGTTGGGAGCATGATCATTAACTTTGCTTTAACTTAACTAAGTGTTGGGTCAAGGAAGCTTTGTCTCGACTCTATGTTTAGTGTTGGAGTCTAACGCACTATGTGTTGGGATGAGGAATATTTTCCTCTAATGCACTACTTTGAGCTTATATCTGGAAAATTTTGATGTCTAGCTAGGGATTTAAAATTTTTCTCTCTTGAGAGTTTGAGTTTTTTCTTTTTGTCCTTGAGTTCTCTTGTTGACACGTGTCGTGCATTGACTAGTCGAGTGATTTTTACGAAGTCGAGGGGGTGTCATGTTTTCATCAAGTTGGGTCTATGCGAGTCAAACATAGAGCTCGACACATGCATTGCTGGGAAAACATCAAGTATGGGGATCGACTTGCCAAGGTGCAGCACAAGGGCCACCTCAAGCTGCCATGCGCGTGGAGTCGTGGGTGGCTCCTAAGCTACAGGTCAAGACTCCATCTTCCTTAGCCAGGTCGAGCAACCTGGGGGCTGTGCACTAGGTCAAGCACATGGTTGAACCTGGCCTTCTAAGGCGAGTCAAACCCGATATTTTTTTTTCTTTCATCATTATGTCTGGTTTGGGTACTTTCTCTGGATCCCTTTAGTTGATGGGGGACAGACGATAGTTTTATTTCCTTAGATTTTTCTATGATCGACAAACTTAGGGATCTTCAATGTTCTTGTGAATCTTTTAGCTTAGAATAGCCTAGGAGTTTGATGGGAGTAGAATCTAGTAAGTCATGCTCTTTGAATCATAATATCTTGCTAGTCTTTTTGTGGGACATTAAGTCTTTCCTCGTCGTACAAGTTGGTGCTTGTTCGGGTTGACTAGAGAATGCTTCACCGTTTAGTTGACATATTTTGCTTTGATTTTTAGTTTTGTGGTGACTCCGCTTTTATTGGTTCATAGTTAAACGAGTTGATCTGGGAGTTCTTTTTCTATAGATAAATCCACTATGAGGGGTCCTCTTATTGCTTGTTGGTTACCGCAACCATCTTCTCTCACTGCTCTTGCCGAGAGGGGTCGTTCCTTATTCGAGGAGATGTTGTACCTCGCATTGATGAGAGTCAAGGGGCAACACCTTCTATGGTTATCAAAGGTCTTTGCTCCATGCCTTATGATGCCAATATTGGTTCTATCCATCAAGTTGTTTTAGTCAAGCTGATAAGTGAGCAAGCTCTCTAAGGGACTGTCTGCTTACCATGTCATGTTAGTTTATGGTCTTAACTCCTTGTACATCTACTACTATTTTACTTTTATAGTTGATACACTTATTGTGCTAGTTGGCCGATATGGCATCAGTTTTTATTTTTGGCACTTGCTTTTTACAGGGGGATGTCATTCATTTATCCAAAGATGCCTGATATTATTGAATTAGCTGCCGATGAGTTTTCTCCTTCTCAAGTTGATGTTGTTAGTGCATAGTGGTGCCTTTAGATGATGGAGCCCCCAAGATTGAGGCTTTATTTCGATTGTTATAAGCTTGTTGTTAGCTTCTATGCCATCATCTTTATCACTGATGTGTTTTACTTTTTTTTTATTGATGTACGTCTTGCGTCTGTAAGCAGGCTTAGTGTTTGTCTTTACTCCTTATAGCCTGATGAAAGACTTATGGTACATTCGATGTTATTATTCGAGGGTCTTGTTGTAACTTTGTCCTTGCATCTTCATTTCGCTTATCGAACGAATTGCAAATTTTCTTGCCTCTTTTATTTTGTTGAGCTTATTGATAGACTATTAGGTGTATCTTTCCTTATGTTCTTCATTATACTTCTCATGGAGCTTTCATGCATTTTATCTTCGTTGGGGGACTTAGTAGAAATTCTCTTCGTTTAGTCCCTTAAGGACTATAAGGTTTAGGTCATAGCCTTGGCGTCTTCATATTTAGTAGGTGCTCGTCAAGAAAAGTTTGCAAGATATTTGTCTATATAATGCTGCTTTGAGCATTTTATCATAAAGATGCTGGTTGAAACATAGATTTTGCTTTTAAGCATTAACTCTAAGGCTATGTTTGAAATATCCTCACTTATTTGAAGTGTTATCATAGAGGTGTGGAGTGTTAATACTATTTAAATTACTGGCTTGATAAGTGATGTTGCTTACAATATCGATGTTATTTGAAGCATCATTTAAAGAAATCATTTAAAGTGTCCATACTATTTGAAGTGTTGACTTAATAGGTGATGCTATTTAAAGCTTCGATGTTGTTTGAAGAATCAACTAAAGACACTGTTTGAAGTGTTAACACTATTTGAAGTGATTTGATTAAGTGACGTTGTTAAGCATTAATAATGTTTGAAGCATCGACATTATTTGAAGTGCCGACTTAAAGATGTTTTTTTGAAATGTCAACACATTTGTATTGTTGGCCTTCTAAGGTGGTGCTGTTTGAAGTATCGATGTTTGAAGTGTCAATACTATTTGAAGTATTTTAATAAATGACATTGTTAGGCATTAACGTTGTTTGAATCATCGACAGTGTTTCAAGTGCCAGCCTAAAGATATTGTGTGAAGCGTCAACATATTTGTAGTGTTGTCCTTTTAAGGTTGTGTTATTTAAAGCACCAATGCTATTTCAAGCATCAACACTGTTTGAAGTGTTTTGATTAAATGATTCCATTTGGCGCTGATGTTATTTGAAGTGTCGACATTATTTGAAGTGCCAGCCTATGACCTTGATTGGTCTGTGACTTATGGTATGAGAAGAAAAGAAAGAAGAAAAAGAAAATGAAGAAGAGGTAACTTAAACGTGAGATCTTATTAATAAAGATACGGCAACTTACTAGGCCTTAACGGGAGTTTAAATTTCTTGCTAGGAAAAAAGAAGATCCTATGTTAAGCCTTACTTCACTAGCTTTCTTTGAATGGTCCTCTGGAGTTTTTTCATCCTCCAGTAGCACTTTGCAATCTTGTTCCTTTCCTCTTTAAAGCTCAAGTCTCAATAGCGTAACTTGCCTTTTCTTTCCCCCTGTTCAGTTCTCTCGTGAGATGGGGATAACTCCCTAATTGCTTGGAAGAATGAGAGAGCTCATGGTTTGCCAAGTTCCTGCATATTGGGCTATGGCTTTTGTTGTTGCCTTTATGGGAGCTTCTTTGATCAACTTAGAGAGAGTCTCTTAAGTGAATTGTAGTATAATTAACTAAGGTGGCTCTCCCAGAGGTGGTGGCATTGGATTACTTGGATGAACTAGCGTCGCTTTCTAGTTTGCCTTATTGTTGTGTACCCTCTCTTCCTAGGGGATTACTTGATAGTTTTATGCTCTTCTTCCTTGTCAATTGCTTTCTTTACTCTTCTTCTAGGTAGGCCATGAGAGTGGGGGTGCAACGTGTTGTGAGCTTACATGTCTTTGCTACTATCGCTAACTTATTTTTCCAAACTACACCTCAGGGCTATGTTCTAGGTGGTAGCCTCCTCTAACATGGAGTAATCTCCCTTAGTAATATTGATGTCCATGCACGTTTCATCTTTCAGCTTGAGGGCTTTACTTGTGCTGACTTTTTATCCTAGGGATTGCAATGGTTGTTCCTGCTTGGGTGCTATAGGCTTGATTACCTTCTTCTTTAAGGGTTCTTCGAGAAGCCTTAGTCTTACTTCCTTAATCTTTTTTTTTCGGCTTGAGGAGTGCCTCTCCCACCTTGACATAATGTATAAACCCTCTCCTCTGCTTGGGGGTGACTTGTTGGCTCCTGAGACTCCATCTTTTGTTTAACTAGGCATAGGGTGCCGATGCAATATTCTCTTGTCATTCATTAATCTATTATTGCTTCTCCTACTCCTTGAGGAGTTAAGAAAGAGTGCTTTTCCAGCGTGCTCGAGTCTCCGCTCATTGGTCCATTTGGTATGTCTCATATTATCCTTGACAATGGGAAGTTATCATCTTTATGGCTCTCTTTCCACTTTCGTTTGGGTGCTAACACAGAATGACTTAGGGAAGAGTTGTGTCAAGCAGCGTACTATCTCCTTTGGTGTCCTTGGGGTGTTGATTCACAAACTTTGTTATGTACCCCTTTAGGATTCTCCTTCGTCAGGTTGGGTGATTACCCCAACTCTTGTTGCTTAGCTATCACTAGCATTTTAGATATCCTTGCAGTGAGGGGAGTGTGATGAATATATGTGGAAGGGATTGCATGACGCCTTCCTTCTTTTTTCTTGAGCTCCCTTATTTCCTCGAGCCTTTTTATCTATCCTTAACTCCGTTAGAAAGGAGATGTCTTAGCTTCGAGATACTTCATGGGCTCTCTAGTTCTCCAAGGGATGGTGCTTAGCAGTGTGCTGGGAATGGGCTCCATGAGGATGCATTTATCACCGTAGTGAATGATGGCATTCCTAGGGAGGATACTCAGCTTTCTGTTCTCTCCTTAAGTCATATCATCTTCAATAAGGACTCTTCTTACTTCTGAATCATTTACTTGGGGATCGGCTAGCCCCCCAACACTTGGTCTAATTGAATGCTTAATAGCTTATTGCGACGTCGCCCTTACCTTGCTTCGGTTGTTCTTGTGTGAGGGACTTATACTTCTCCAAATAGCCTTCTATGTGAGTGGATTACGAGTTGTGTTGTTTAGGACTCATTGTCTCTTTCAGGTTCCACTTTGTGCCATCGTCTTGGTAGTAGTACGTGGCTGCTACTCTCCGAGTATGGTGTTTTCCCTTCCAAGGCTCTTCTTACCTTGATTTTTAATGAGTAGAATCTTATAATATAAACTTTCGACTAGGGTTTGGATTTTCACAATATACACAAAACATATTATCATGAAACTTTGCAGATCATTTCTACCATATACGAGCATGTTTCTGTTAAAAAAATCACAACATAATATGAAGCATTTAAACATTTTCCATTAAAAACTCTCCAAATAATAACAAATGGGTTGCATGATTAATAACATCTAATTAGGCATTTTAACATATGAACAGAGCCAGAATACAACAGTAGAAATTCAACCATATATGGTTCTAATACTAATAACGAAAATTAAACATCATTTAGACTATGCAAGTTCAAGAAAACTTACCAAAGTTCGGATATTTTGCCATGGTTGAATTACTGATATTTTCTTCCATCTTTGAAGGCTCACTTTTATTTAAACCCAATCACAATGGAAGGAGTTTTGATGCACAATCCAAATGTCTCAATTTGGAGTATAATCTTAACCATCATCATCACTCTATTGCCTTCATAATTAAGCTCATCTTTCATCCACGAAAATTATATATGTTCTATATATTTTTGTGTATATTATGTTCTTTCATGTGTTAGTTTCATAGTTAAGGGAGATGAAGGGAGTTATGCATATATATGGTGGTTCCATGCATTTAAATTTAAATATCAATTATTCCTCCTTTAAACTATTTGAAATATAGGTTGGATCTGTCCTTATAGATGAACCATATTCCTATTTTCCTACATATATCATATGTAGTTTTCATATTTGATAATCTCAAGACCTCCAATATAATAATTTCGATAATTTATTACTAGTAGAAAATTGAGTGCACACATAGACAAATATATGAATTGATATTACCTTTCTAAGGCAGCAGAAGATTAATCGATTTAACCCGGATTTGTAACTCGTCTACAAGCCTTCCCGAGTACTAAAAATAGAATTACGCCAAACTCTTTTTCACTCTAATAAATACTACCAGAGCATCCATCGTATTTTCACACATCTTAAACCATTGAAGAACAAATTTGGTGATACTTTAAAAGAGACGTAAAGAGATAGAAATGAGGGAGAGTGTATTCTAAAGAGAATGTAGTATCTCGTTGTTTGTGATATCAGTTAGTTGAGAGAGATAATCTTATTTAAAAGATATATCTCCATCCCTATCATAGTTGGAATTCGATTAGGAGAGGTACAAAGTAACCATCACCCTTATCATAATAGGATTCCAAGTTATCTCAAATATAGATGCAATCCAAATGCACCAACATCTCCCACTCATACATATTTGACTCGATTCATTCGAATCATATCCTCATAGTTTTTATCTCACATCCCTTCTTTCACATAGGGAATAAGGCATGCGACCAAGCGAGAAAGGAACATGTGATGAGAGTTATATTAAGTTATCACCAGACTAATATAATACTACAACTCAAAACTCACTATGAACCGTGAACTATGCGGTCGCACCACATAGTTATATGTTTATATATAATTCTTATATAATATATTTATACCTATTGTTTTTTTTTATACTATTTTCTTTTTTTTACTCGCCTAAACTAAAAATATGAATAAAAATATATTTATTATTTTATTATTTGATTTGTATATATATATATATTTTAAAAAAATCAATTAGAGGAAAAACCTAATCGAAAAATCAGAAAAATTTAGTTATTATCATGCTCTGGCCCATGAGATCGGGGGGGCTGAAAGTGAGATTCTAACATAATGGATTATGTTAGCAACTACTTTACACTCGTTCTCGCTTTGCAAAAATAGTTAATCAAGTAATTAGACGAGTGCATTATGCCCACTTATAAACCACTTCAAATATCTCACATAATTAATGGGACATCACAATCACCCCCCATTGGACACTCGACATTTTCACCGCATTCCTTTTATGATCCAGAACTACCCCTAGTACATATTCGGCTGAACCTCCCATACTGATTGTACCCCAAGAGTCGGCACTAATACCATTTGTCATGCCCCGAGCCCACAGGATAGGGGCCCGAATATGAGACTCCGACACAACTGGCTCTCTTAGCAACTACTTCGCTGTCGTCCTCATTTTGCAAAAAATATTAACCAAGTTGATAGAGGAATCCATTGTAACCACTTATAAACTATTTTAAATATCCCCACACAACCAATGTGGGTATCACAGTTATAACCGAATCGAATGGATTAAATTTCGCTTTATGATTTTGGCCAATCAAACTATTTGATTCGGCTGAATAAGCACCCCTAGTTTTAAGACCTAAACCCGGACCTAACCCGAACTCTATCCCTTAAAATACTGAATTAAATATAAAAAAATATATATGTATCTTATATATATAATCATATATAAAATATAAATGTAATACTGTAATGCCCAATTCTCTCCTACATAGCCAATAATAAGCATCTTGCATGAATATGCATCTAATCAATGTATATTATTGAATTATGATATACAAATAGCATGATTACACGAACTTGAGTAATTATTATTATATGCTCTAGTTATGCTTTAACATGTATTAGTACATGAAATATGAGATCAAACTTTTGTTTCTTGATTTAACATATTCCTTAAGTGCCTTTTTGCAGTGAAAAGCTCGCTATCTCAGTTGAGGAAGATTGATGTGTTGAATGACCATGAAATGAATTATTCGTATTGCTTCTTACTTGTTACATTCTAAAGTGATTATTTTCCTAAATATTTGTTTTAAATATATTACATTTGGCTAAGAACTAAAAGTATGTAAAATGGTACAATTTGATTGGTTGGTTGACTAGGTTGGATGAAATCATTTTAAACCAAATTGTACTTGATTATAATACCAAAGCATCAATTTTTGTCATCTCCTTAGCCCATGAACGTAACTTTTGGCATGAGAAGACACCAAGCATGATGCAACCAATCATCACCCTCCACTTACCTCTCTTTGAAAGATCAAAGAAATCATTTTCATCCATATTTCTTGTGGAAGCACCTCAAAAATGACCAGCCCTTTTTCTCCTAAGTTTCTCCCAAATTTCTACACTTTCATACTCACAAAAATTGAATTCAATCTATAGGAATTCATAGAACACAAACTAGAACAAGTTCCACCATTTTTAAGCTTAAAAACCGTTGATTTTGAAGTTTAATTCCAACTTAATCAAGGTATATTCTTTTTCAATGTTTCTTATGATGAATTTGTAGTATCTTGGATGGTTATATATTTTAGTATATTTTTGTATGATTGAAAACTTAAGTAAGTTACACTTGAAGCCAAAACCAAGCTACTTAAGCTATTTTTTAGCAAAATTGATAGTCTTGTGAAATATGCTTAATTTACTTATTTCTATTAATATTATGTTTGGAAATTCCTTTCAATGATTGAAAACAATAGCAATTAGTTTGCTTAATTGAAGGGTACAATTAATTTAAGTTAGAACTGAATTTACGTCATGTTAATTTGGATTGTGTGCATGTTTTAGGGGCTACCCTAATAATTATGTTTGAATTATTAGTTATTTAATAGCTGCCCTAATATTTAATGTCTTGAATTAGTAGTAAAATATGGAGTATGCATTGTTTTTAAGGTTATGTAATTGATATGGAATTATTTACAAAAGATTGAAAAGTGTATATGAACTTTAACTAGAATAGACTAAATGATTTATAAAAAGGATATTAAATGGTACATGATTTGATTATGTTAGGCCTTTAACACATCCTATCTTCCAAAGAGATTGGTCTTTTCACTTGCCACAAAGTGGACTTGAGGTAAGTTGAAGCTTTCATTTGCTGTATCACAAGAATCATATAATGTTTGTTCATGTTTTAATGTGATTGTTATTGTTTGTTAAATGATGTAATGTTTGATGCATTTATGGTTTATGAAGCATGACATTATTAAGAATATAATTAGGTTTTTAAAAATGAAGTATGGTACTTGATTGATGGTCGGGTAGACAAGGGACGTGGGAGGGACCGGCGGACCTAACAAATGGTGGCAAATACTTGAAGTTTAAAAATCGGTATAGAAAAGCCACAATGAATGAGATAGAATACGACTAATACTTGAGGTTGAAAGACCAAGTATGAAAACCCTGTATTAGTTCTTTTATTGGTCAATCATTATGAACAGGTTTCGAAAACCACAGTCTATCACTATTAGTTAGATACCACACTTCAAGGGCTCTAAAGAATGATTTATGAATGAAAGTTATTAAATAGAATAATAGATTTAATGATTTATGAGATGTGCATATATGTTATTTGTTATTGCATCAGTTTCATCTTACTGAGCCTTTAGCTCATTAGATTTATGTGATGCAGGTGGAAATGTACAGGTTTAGAGGTTGACCGAGTTTCTAGAGCGGCTAGACAAAGATTTGTTCATATGCCATATTTCGAACTGTTTTGTAATTTATTTTGAAAACTCTATTTTGTTTTTAAATAAGTCGCTCTGTTATGATTTTATAAACAAATGTACTCAATTTTGATATATGTATATGGTGTGTTTAAAATGATTCAAGTTATTTCTCTTATAGTTAAAAATGAAAAGTTTTATTAAAACCATAACTCTAATATTGATGAAAAATTAACATTTCTTGACTTAACTGTATCAGCTTGTCTAGCTTCTACATTTAGGTTAAGGGGTGTTACAAATACTCTTATAAATTAAAATAATAATATAAAATTAATAAATAGTTAAATATATAAGAGTAACAAGTATATTTGAGATTTTGAATTTTAAAAAATTAGAATATGTGAATATAAGTTAAATAATTAGTTATTTATTAATAATATTATTTTCTCATATTTAAACATTATGATTATGTTATTTTTTAAAAAATATTTTTTAATATTTTTAAAATTATAAAATAGGTTTCATGGATCTAATCCACTAATTAAATTTGAAGGAGTTCAAGTTCAAATTCAAGCACATAATAAATCTGAAAGAATCGAGTTTTTAAATTTTACAACCCAACACAAACCTCACTCGTTGTCGTTGCTAAGCTTTATTGAACATTTTTGTTATATATAGTGCCCCAATGTTCCTTTTTAAGTTATGAGAGGTCAATTTCCGTCACCCAAGTTAATGATTGAATTTTCAGCCCAATCTGCTCACTTTTTCCCTCAATCACAGTTATGTAACGGCTGTGGTGATTCTGCCAAAAATAAATAATTACAAATGTGATTAGTCCTATAACAATAAGATCAAAATTTTACACAGCCTAAATTATGGGACAAAAAAATACAATTTTCTCAAAACTTTTGTGATAAGTTATAATACTTAATTTTATGGGAGTGACCTTGCTTGCTTGCCCATGTCAACTGGATGGTTTGGTAAGAGACTCTCATGGAACCAATTTTAATGTTTTTATGGGCAAGGAAGGAAGAAGTTTGCTCATGAATTGGTGAAAAATGAGCACAGTGATGAATCAATTTTTTTTATTATTTAAAATTTAGAACACATAATTAAAATTAACTATTAGCTTAAATTTGAGTTTGAGTTGGAATACTCAAATTTGAGTTTGAGTTGGAGTTTCACTTAAAAAATAGGCTCATCAAATCCAAATTCATAATTCTGTACTCGAATTAGAGCCTACAAATTTTATTTTAGAGGGTGTTTGGCTAACCTTGTTTAAAAAATCTTATAATATGTTCTTGAAATGTATAAGATGCTAGATCTTATTTAATATAAATTCTTGAAGTGTTAGGATAAATTAAAATTATGAAATTTATAAAATCTTAATAATGACAATTTTATAATTTATATGATTAAAATTATAAAATTTGTTAATATTTTTAAAATAAGTTAGAAACTCCTTATTTTTTATAAAAAAGAGCTTATAAAAGTTTAACATTTTATTTCGAGCCTTTATAAACTCATTTTTAAAAAAAATTAACAAACACTTTATGATATTTAATTAAAATATTTCAAAGAGCTCACCCTTAAGTCAACTTATTTAAGTCCTAAATATAAGACATGCAAATGTTTTTGTATATCTCCAAAGATAACAGGTATTCACGTTGTTATTTTCATTACAGTTAGCATTTAGCAGTGACATTTCTCACTGACGAAAAAGAAAATAAAGAAAATATGTGATATTTGTCTCCCGCGCTCGCAAGTCCATATGGAGAATCAGAAAGTGAAAAGACAACACCGCTGCTGTTTTATTACTAAGCCAAAGCCCCTTGCACCAGTCTTTTCTCTGAAAATAGGAAACTAGATGTAAGTTTGAAGCTTAATATGGTTGAAAACCTAATTGATGAAGTCGTTTTGATGGATCAACATATAGATAATGTTGAGACTGCATGGGGGTACTGTTTAGTGAGTTTCTTTGCCGGAAGATTTTCAGGTAAATCTACACTTTTTAAATTGTGTGACTCATGGAAGGTTGGTTGCAATTATTTTGTATATAACCACTACAATCAACTTTAAGAGTCTACGGGTCTAGGTACATTGATATCCGAAACTGCTGATATCGAAATTCAATTTCTTTTCATTCCATGTTTCCAAAGCAGAGAATTTGAAGGGTTTGTGACGCATTTTTCCCTCGTCGAAGCAGAGAATATAATGGGCTTTTGAAGCATATTTTTTCCTCTTCATATATCATAGACCAAATACATGCTGCAGTAGTGTTTTGGAGGGAGAAGGAGAAAAGCGATTCAGAGCCCACATCTCTTCTTGCTAACAATGGGTTTCTGGGGTAAGTGAAATTGGGTTCCTTGTGTTGTTATTATATTATCTCTTTCCTGTCTTGTCAATTCTCTTGTGTTCATTTTTATTCTTGGACTCTTTAGCCTGTTTTCGGTTCTGGTTTGTTGTTCTTTGTCTACCCTTATTATGTTCTGATTGAAGAAGATAAAGAAACAGGAGTCATGACAATAAGATGTAGACTGCATGGACTAAAAAATGATGGAATAGATATAAAGAAAAAAAGGATGAAGAACAAACTTAGAATGAACACTATTGGGACGGAGATATGAGTATGAATTTGTATAATGAAAGGAAAAAATATCTGTATTTTTTTTGTTTTAAATTTTTAATTAGTTTTTAAGACTCCATGTTCTTACGAGCAAAGTATATAGAAATAACACTTCCACTTACTAAATAACTGACTTTGGTGTGCAGAAAATAGTGTGAGTAAGCTGGTGGCTACTCGTGGGACGCATGATGCTCTGGATATATAAGTTTATAATGGTTTTTTTAACTGAGTTGTGGCCAAACAAAACATTTTAGTTCCTTTAATTTTGTACCTCTATAGCAGAACATGTTAGATTTATTGGGGGACTAGTTTAGCAACTGCTACAATAATATGCATCTCTTAATGTTTCATGTGAAAGTAACTTCAAGATGTAGTCACTGTCTGCTTCTTGAATTTTGCATGCAACATGTCATACAATTGCTAAATTATAATGAATGGAGAAAAACCTCTCAGGTGGATATATCACCCCCCACCTCCAATGCCAGGATCTGTGTTTGCAAACTATATGTTTGTCCTTTTATTTCTTTTACATTTTATTGTTAGATTTATTCTAGTTTTTAGTAGGTGTGCCAAAACACATGCATTAATTTCCCTTTGTCAGGACCTACATGATATCTATTTGTTTGACTTACATTTATATGTGTTGTTATTTGAAGGAGTTGAGGTGAAACCTGGGAAGCCGGTTATCCATTCCTGGAGAAAAGCTAAAAGGGTTCGGATCACCCAGGTGAGACCATTTACTCATGCCTGCTTAAAAGAAAACTAAATTTTTCTCTTTTCCAAAGGAGCATTTATGGACCCAGTTTTCTATATTAAATCAAAATATGAATAGGAAAGAATATTTTGAAATTAAAGCAAAATATGAATGCAAAAGAATATTTTTGGTATTATTTGTATAATGCAGTGAGAAAACACAAAAATATTTTATTTTGTTTGATATTTAGGAGAAATGATTTTTGTGTCTCTTGATATATATTTATTTAATGTTGTGTACGATAAACTCAGAGATTTTACTAAATACTTGTGTCATCTATTATTTTGGTTGTTTAGGCAACTTTGGGAGTTGGTAATGCTACAAAAAAGAGTTTGGTGCAATGTGTTGTGGGGAGGAAGAGTCCAGTTTTCTTATGTTCTTTGTTGCCTAATGAAGCCGAATCATGCTATTTAAATTTGGAATTTGAGGAGGTAGTTGACGTGACCTTCTCAGTTATTGGCCCCCGAAGTGTTCACCTGACTGGCTATTATGTACATCATAATCAATCTTCATATCTGTGGAGTGATACGTATCCTTTTTCACGTTTTAGTCTTTTAGTTAAATCATTGCCATTTGGAGGCCACCCAAAAAATTTTGTATTGCGATTGGATACTTTTTTGGTTTGTATTCAAAGAGATCCATTTACTCTTGAAATAAGCATCTCTATTTCAATGTTGAGGCCATACATGTACTGTGTCTATGTCTCATGAGTATATAGAGCTAGGTTGCATTTAATACTTCTACGACACAGTGACATGTTAAATAGTTTTGAGCCTTCCTTTACTTCGAGATAATAGAGAATCATATGGAATTGATATTGAGAACACTGAAATGGAGAATAGTCTGCACACTAAAGATGACAAGTATGAGGATAGTTTCATTGATGACAGTGAACTACCTGTTCCAGCATCTTCCCCAACTTCGTGTCGCCGAGGTTTGTCTATGCATTAGATGTTGATTCTTCATTTTAATTTTATGATGTGCAACGTACATTTAATTCTTAAGATTATTATATTTCTTCAGAAATTTTCTTTAGTGGTAAGTTTCATTCTTATGGCATTAGTTAGAGAACTTTCTCTGTAAATAATGCTATATGTTTAATTATAAATTTTAACATGCTCAGTATGTCATGATTTTTAAATTATTTTTTTTCACTAGTAGATGGATTATTTTGTTCTTCTCTTCTATTGGTGCTTTTACATACTTGTATGAACATACACACATATATACATATATGCATACTAACTGGAAATAAATTTTTATAAAGTATATTTTTCAATTTCTTTTTAGTAGTTCCTTATTTTTATTATTAGTTTTCTGAGTATTTTCAGGTATATTTTTTGTATGTCTTTTATTCTCACATGAGAAGGTTAAGGAAATGTTATTATTTTTGTTTAGGAAATAGTAAATTATGTGCATGTTGTAATTAGACTTGTTAATAAACTTTTGTAATTTTTTTTTATTTTGAACCATTATTATATTTTTTTATTAATACTTTTAAATTGATGCATATCCTTCCTAATTTGATAAAATTGTGAATGTATTGATCTTGGACTCTTAATACTGGAGATGTTATTCCTATGTCTTAATAACATGATTCATATAATTCACATTAATATTGATGTATAAAATTTGAAGTCTATATATCATCTCATAGTTCTCTACATATATGAAACATTTGCAAGTTTGTCTAACAAAATCATGAATGCATCACAATTAGACTCAATTTTGTAGATACTAAAATCATGTGTGAATTTGTTGGACACAAGATTAAAATGATAAGCAGTGTAATGTAGTACCTTATTTGGAATATGAAATTAGTAATAAAAATGTAACAAATTACCATTCTTGTTACTTCTATCCATCTTTTTATGGGCTATATTAATCTCCAAAGACAATCAAAAACCATCTTCCCTACTTCATTAGTCTGACAATGTTTTAAAAGGCAAAAAGGCGTGGGTGTGTATGCTTCATGAGTTTTCATATATAGTATTTAAAAAATATAAAATATTGTTATTAACTTTAAATTTAGGTAAATAATTTAAACAAGTATGAAATAGATTATGGAAGAAAATGTGAGATCTAAATGGCACAAGAACTTATTTTATCTAAACTTGATTTGTAAAAGCAAACAGTCCTATTTAAGGCGTATTTACTTGAGTTTAACTCGCCTCAAAATGTTAAAAGTTTTATTGAATGTGTTAATTATTTTCATTAATAAGTAGCATTTTTGTTTAACTGAATTTAGTGTTAGTTATTGTAATAAAAAATAGTAATTTTGCTTATCTAAATTCGTTACTTCATTAAGAAATTTGAGAACCCTGCATATGTGCGTGTGTGTATGTATGTATTAGTCCAAGAGCAATATTCTTTTGATTTTCAGTTATTTTTCTATTCTAACTCAGATTATGTTACTATAAAACTCTTGCTTAGCTCCAAATAAAGTTCCAAAGTTGCTGCATATCTATGATAATGGTACAGTAATTTCTCAGATGTATTTCTGGTTCCTTTTTTGTGTTTCTCTAAAAGTAGATTACTTGGGTTCCAAAGAGTTTTAGTGTAACCAAACCCTATAATTGAACTAAAAAGAGTAATGGACATGAACCCAACTCGTGAAAGAAGATGGCTAATGAATTTGTGAACTGAAAGTTATGTTGGTTATCTTTAGCTTAATTTCTGTATATACTTTATATATTACATACAATTTGCTAGAAACCTCGCAATATTTGGTCTCTCTTGTCGTTTGATTTTTGGTCAAATATTGTTGGTTATCTTAGTTTTTTGGCTATATACTATCTTCCTATTTAGTATCTTTTTAGTAAACACGATGTTCTTCCTTTTCTTCATTTTTCTTCTTTGGTTCTTTTGCTTTTTCAATTTCTCATTTATTTTGTTTGTTTTAGGTTTTAGTTTAACTTGGCTGATAGAGTTATATGTATGTGATACACCTTGACTCTCGATAACTTTATTATATGACATTCTCTTCAAAAGTGAGCTTCCAAATTTGTCTAGAAAATGTAATTTACAGTACATAATATGAAAATTAGCTGTTACACAGTCCTGGATTTGTTGTTTATACATGCGCTTATTCATTGCCAAGAGAGTTTTAGCTCGTAAGGTATTATTTCCTATATGTGGAAGTGAGAGTAAACTGTCTTATAAGAGTTTGACTTGAAAGGTTTATTAGTAATTGACTGTTTTAGATATACATTTCTCTTTAGTATATTGTTTGAAGTGTTCATATAATGATACCAGAAAAGAAGCGTAAGAACAAAAAAGATAGGCGTAAACAGCTCAAAAAGAAAAACCAAGTCATTGAGTCGGATGATGATCCTACGTTGCAGGAAAGAGATGATGAAGATGGTTACCTATTATCCGTGTTTAAGAGCAAAAAACCTGTGAAGACAATGGTAATAGAAAAAGAAGGCATTACTGAGAAAAAAGTTGAAATCGGTGACAAGTCAGAAGATGATAGTACTCATGGCTGTGAATTAAAGGAAAACGATTGTGAACAAGAAAGGTAATGTGCGCAATTGATTCTAGCCTTAAAATTACTATTCTTGCATATTCACCTATATATTGTCTTAGTTTTGCATCCTTTGGCCAAGAAGGATAATTTCTTTATATTTGTACCAAATCCAGTCATATTGAATATTTTACTGATTATTGATGATATTTCATGGTTTTTGTCATGTTTATATAGAGAGGAAAAGCTGCAATGCGGGTCATTACCTCATTGTGATGAATTTTGCCATGATAGATGCACAAAATCTGAGGACCAGAGAAATGATATTCCTCATAAGACGGGGCCTCCTCTAGAAGGTGAGATTGCCAATAAAGAAGATGCCATTTTAGATTATGAGATCCTTGAGGACAAGCCTTTACAAAATGATGTCAAGCAGGATCTGCCAATTGATAACAGTAAAGATCAGATTCAAGATCAACACGCGTAAGCATAATTATTACTGAGGTGTTTTACCTATTTTATATATTTTGCCACTATATTGTTGCATGCCTTATGTTTATTTGCTGCTTTCAGGGGGCCTGAGATAAGTGGGATTCCAAATAGGAGACACTTCATGCCAGATCAGATTCAACCAAAGCTATCTATCAATGTGTAAGAATGCCGTTTCCTTTGTACTCTAAAACAGAAAAAAATGTTGCCACTATATTCATTCTTCAGTGCATGTATTTTTGAGTCGAACTGGTTTGTCTGCCCTATTTTTATTTTTAATTTATTTTTGACACAGTGTTTGTCTTATAACATGTCTTACAACATTCATTTAAGCAGGGAAGATAATGACGGCATTTTGGTGCTCCCTGGTGAGGCTAACTCTGAAAATGATCGGGAGTCAAAGCAGATAATGAAAGAAGTTATGTTGACAGGAACTTTAGCTGAAAGTGATGCTGTAAATTCCAATAGTACACCTGAAGATGGAATAATGAAACAAGATTTTCAAAGTTCTGATGGGATACAGAAGGATCTTCCCGTACAAACACCAAATCATGAGAAAACAATTGTTGATGCGTGAGTATTTATCTTAAATCACTCCTGTGGATATCAGGCGTATAAAGTGCCTAAAATTTTCTTATTCCTTTATTGTTCATTTGGAAGCTGTATCATCATTGTTTTCCATTTCATATTACTTTTTTGTTGAGAGCATATTTCAGTTATAACATTGCCGTAGAGAAGCCAAATGTTGACATGATCTCCAGCTGGATTTGTATTTTCTGTGCTGTCATTTGATGATAGATTTTTTCAATTTGTAGTGATATTAACATCATATCTGACTCACATCCCAACGGTAGTCAACCCAAGAAGAGAACAAAGAAGAAGAAAACTTTAAAGAAGAAAAGTAAATCCCAGGGGGATGGTAATTTTGGCACAAGCATGTCTGATTTGGCAAAGAAAGAGGAAGATGCATTCATGAATGACCAGGAGGATGCAAATGAAATGTCACTTGGAACAAAGACTTTATCGAATGGGTTGGTTACTGAATAATTTTGTCTTCTTTGTTCAAGAATCATAATTTCTTTAAATTTGCAACACTTCCTGTCGCATTGAACATTTTATTAATGATATTTCGTGGTTTTTCCCATATTCACACAGAGAGGAAAAGTTGCAATGCAAGTCAATACGTCATTATGATGAATTGGGCTCTGATAGATGCACAAAAAAAGAGGTGCAGAGAAAAGAAATTGCCCAGGAGGTGGTGCCTCTAAAAGTTGGCGGAGTTAATAATGCCCTTGAAGACAATGCTATGGAAACTGATGTCACCCAGGATCTGCCTATTAGTAATGACAAAGACCAGATTCAAGTGCAGAATTTGTAAGCATCAATTTTACTGGGCCATGTTACCTATTTCATACATTTAGCTACAATCTCTTAACATGTCATTTGCTTATTTGCTGGTTTTTTGAGGCCTGAATTAAGTGTGAATCCAAAAAGGAAACGGAAAGACCAATATGAGGAGGATAAGATAGTTGTAAGTGAAAATGTCGACAATATTGGTGTCCTGAGAGAGGATGAATCACTGATGGACATGTCAGATCATATTCAATCGAATCCATCTATCATTGTGTAAGATTGCCTTTTCCTTTGAATTCTAAAACTGAAAGGTTTATCACTGTTTTCTTGCATCAGGACATGTATTACTGCGATGAACATGTTTTTTTCCCCATGTCTTTTTTTATATTTGATACTAATCATTGTTGTTTGATAACATGTCTTACAACAAATATTTAAGCAGGGAAGATAATGTTGACCTTTTGGTGCTCCCTGGTGAGGCTAGCTCTGAATCTGGTCGGGAGTCAAAGAAAATTAAGAAAGAAGTTATATTGACAGAGACTTCTGCTGAAGGTAATGCTGAAAATTCTAACAATACACTTGAAGGTGGAATGTTGAATCAAGAATTTGAGCTTTCTGACGAGATGGAGAAGGATCTTCTGTCAGATACCCTAAATCATGACGAACCAGTGGTTGATGCGTGAGTATTTTTATTGTCTCACTCCTGATGATATTTGGAGTACACAGAGCCTGAAATTTTGATGTTCCTTAATTATCTGTCCATTGGTTTCCAGTTCGCTTAACTGTTTTACCAGAGCACATTCCAGTTATAACATTGCTGTAGAGGAGCCAAATGTTGAATTAATCACCTGCTAGATTTTCATTTCCAGCGCTGTCATTTGATGATAGATTTTTCCGTTTGCAGTGACAGTAACATTATATCTGGCTCACTTTCAAATGATAGTCAAGGCAAGAAGAGAACTTCAAAGAATAAGAAAAATTCAAAGAAGAAAAGGAAATCCCAAGTGGATGGTAATTCTGGCACAAGAATGTGTGATTTGGTAGAGAATGAGGAAATTGCATCCATGAATGACCAGGAGGATGCAAAAGGAATGCCACTTGAAGCAAAGACTTTATCAGATGGGTTGGTAATGGAAGATCTGGCAAAAGGAGACCCTAATGCAAAGGTAGCTGCGCCAGGGAGAAAGGTTTGTTCGTGTCAACTTAATGTGTGATATATACCATTTTGTGTTAATTTTGCATTAACGTATACAGATTTTGGTAAGGTATATTTACTTATACATTGGGTTCAGGTCAAAGTTCATTTCACTGGAATGCTGAAAGAAAATGGGTACATCTTTGAGTCTAGTGTTGGCAAAACTCCCTGCAAATTTCGCTTAGGTATAAAACCTTGTTCTACATAACACCTCTCATCCCACTCCTAGGTTTCTCTTTTTGTGTCAATGAATGAAGGAATGTGATCAAATTTATTGACATATTATATTTGTATTTGTTACCCTTTGTGTTGTGTTCAAACAGGTGACGAACAAGTAATTGATGGTTTTAACATGGGCATTGATGGTATGATACTGAAATTGAATCTTGATAATACTAACTATGTAAAGTATTCTCTCTTCATACTCAATGCTCGTAATATAGTTTCACATTTACTTCCAACATTATTATCAGGGATGCGGGTTGGTGATAAGAGGAGACTCATTATCCCACCGTCAATGGGGTACGTTCTACCTCTTAAAACTATAAATAGCTCCAGACTTTGTTAGATTTTCATGTTTGAATTGCTTGTAGTGCAAATAATTGCAGAAGTACATTATTTGTGTTCCTTGTTTACTATGGTGCAGTTTTGGAGAACATGGACATGGAGAGATTGTACCACCTAACTCATGGCTTGTGTATGACGTTGAATTGGTTGGCGTTCGCCGTTAACCTGGCTTATTCCTGCCCTCGGATGTGCTGGAATGACTAGCTTTGCTTTTGAATATTAGCATAAAATGTTTTTTTCATGTTAAATTTCTGCTGAAGTAGTAGCAATTGGGTTTTGCTATCTTATCTTTTTACTGGAAAATGTGACTTATTCGTATGGTTTGTTTCGGGTACTATTTTGACACTTAAAATGCGTAAATTTTAATGATGTATCCTGGCATGGCAAGATGTGTCTTTATCCGTTTCATTGCTAGCATTGCTAGTGACTTTTTCTTAATCTAAGTTGATTATGGTCGGTTGAACGTATATATCAGTATGTGCTTGCCTATTGTGTTAGTTAATTGTTGGTATTCCTTGATAAATCTGTTATTTGTCAAAGCTTGAAATCTTCAGTATCCCAGTTTCCCAAGATGTTCCTATTTTAGTAAAAAAGCCTTGTTTATAGTTTTGAATCGATCTTTTGAATAAACCCATGGGGAGTGGTTTTCAATTTCATCACTTTGAACAAGTTTGGCTCTGAGTAAGCTGCTTCATGAAATAAATCAGTGCGTAAGTGAATAATGCTAAAATCTTGATTTTTGATCTTATTGAAGCAATGGTATTTCTGAGATTTCCCAATGTTTATAACGAGAGAACTCTAAAGGCAAGTGCCACAGCCATGAGATCCCACTAGAGAGTCAGCTTATCTGCTGCGTAAAAAGCAAGTACGGCACCTGTTACGATTGAGATTAAACTAGCATTTTTAAGTTCATGTTAAAATACTTGTTTGGTATAACTGTGCAAGAAATTTCTATACTTCCATGGGTTTAATCTCAAAGACTCATCAATTAAATTTATTGTTGAGAAAATTATTCTTCTAAAGTTAACAAAATATTTAGGTACATAGATATTTATATGAATTTTTACTTATAAGTGTATAGATGTGATATATGATAAATATAATACAACATAAAGTACATAATGTGGATAATATATCAATATTATGTTATAACAAATATTAACACAAACATATTCTTATATACTTTGTATATGTGTATAAAATATAATATATCATTATATATGTCTACAAATGTAATTATATATTTACTTTTGTATATAATGAAAATCAATACAAAATACTCAATTATATTGCTTAATTTCAAATATATTTTTTTATATAAGTAACATGTATTTTCAATATTAAGCTAAGCAATATATATTTATTTTTTATATTTACATATTTAGATATGTAATAAATATTTCTCTGTAAAGTATAATATACACTAATGAATACTACACTATTATATTAATAATTATTAGTATATATCATATATTATGAATAAGTATTTGATGTGGAAAAGCTTTTAGGTCCTCGAGAGTCTTGGGAGCTTTAATTGTTGGGTGGTACTGCCTGCGGTACGAACTAGTTTTGTTAGGTATGCTGGGTTGTTCAAGAGAAACTTTCCGACGCTAAAGTCAGAATTAAAGTCGAGAACATTGATAATAAATAGAAAGTTGTAAATTGCCAAATGAATTAATGTACCTCTGAAAGACGGAATGAGCTGGTGTAGCATGGTGCATTGACCATCAGGGCCTTTTAGGCTTGTGGGATCGAACCAAACTTGATGGGCCTCTTGGGTAATTTATAGGCCTTTGCTATAATTGGGTCCATTGTACAGTCGCACCACCCAGGTAAGTTTCACAATAGGGAGGTTAGCCGGGACTATAATGCTCAATAGGTTTGGATTTCAAAGAGGTTGACTCTTAATCTATGATGGTGCCTCTCATTAATTAATGCCCTTTTCACTTGAAAATATTTCTCTTTCCTTCTTGTTTCTTCTTATTCACAAGAAACGAGGTTGGAAATATTTTACAAGCACTTAGGCCTTTTTTGAACATTGTGTGGCCTTCAAAGTTCCCACCACGAGAGGGGACTTAGGCTCAGTTCACCACATTCCACAACAACACCCTTTCGAGGCATTCATTAAACACCTTCTGCATATTGTCAAGACCAACATTGAAGCACAATAGCATGGGCAAGACAAGGTCACTCCTTTGAACCCTTTCTCGACCTACAAGTCGAGGCACCATTGTCTCTCTCAGGTGTGGGGCAACATCGGCTTTTCGCTAAGGCTGCATAGTTTGGAACCCATCTAGTCAAGTTAGTTCGACTTGATTGTTGCAAATGGCTTTCAAGGCCGAGCCCTTATCTTGACTCCATATAGAATTACCCGGTAGAGGCTGTGACGGGGATTGCTTGATTTTAGATATTATTGATGATGTGGGAGGTATCAGCAGTGACGGTGAGGTTTTCCTTGTGGTATAATTGGAGGTGGTGGTGTCAGTAGGTATTTTGGTGGTTGAGAATTGGAGGAGCCTGAGAAAATTTCCAAAGCTACTGTGGAGCTGGTCAAAGCTTGAGACTCTTCCACTCAATATTTTGCCATGTGATTTCATATATATTGTTGGTTGCTTCTACTTCTTTCATGGTTATGTTTTCATTTAGGTTCGACTTGGTTCTTCAGAAGTGGAGGTCGTTGCATTGACTGTGAGACTTCAAGCGGGAAATTTTTTTGGAGTCAAAGTTGGCGAGGCTTTCGGCCCTAGTATGAAAAAAGGAGCTATTTTTTGGTTTCAAGTCTTCTTCTACTTTTGAGGACATCGTGATGGAAAGGGTGATGATGGTTTATTATTAGACCATATGTAACTGTAGTCGCGTGTTGAGAGAAGTTGGTCGGTTCAGTGAACGGATCTATTAAACCCCTCAATACTAGAGATCGAGGATGGTGAGATAGTTGTGCCAAAGCGAGCGGTAGGTATTGCAGAGATGATAGATGTTCCTCAGAACGTACCTACAGGGGCTGGAGCTCCATAGGGCGCAGTTGGTTGGGGAGCTTTGATGTTTCTAGTTAGGAATTATCGATCTAGGATTAGTGCTTTCTCCAACCTTTTAATTCTATCTTTATGATATATTGGTTAGTGCTAGTAGTTTTTATTTTTATTTTGGTTTACGTATCGTAGTAGACAACTATAATTGTTTACGACAACCTTTTCTCATTTTATGCTATTATACTTTCTTGAGTTACTATTCATATTTGTATCCCGACTTGCCTCGCCTCATTACATGAATCAGGTGGCTTGCCATAGCCTCTCGCTTGACATGGGTAGTGATGTCTTAGGCTTATGTCTACTTTCTAATTTCACATCGCAAGGGGAGTTTCTCTGTAATGCCTAATTATCTCCTACATAGCCAATAATAAGCATCTTTCATAAATATGCATTATCGGATTATGGCATACAAATAGTATGATTGCACAAATATGAATAATTGTTACTATATGCTTTAGTTGTGCTTTAACATGTATTAGTACATGCAACATGAGATCAAACTTTTGTTTCTTGATTTAATATATTCCTTAAGTGCCTTTTTGTGAAAAGTTCGGTATCTCGATTAAGGAAGATTAATATGTTGAATGGCTATGAAATAAATTATTTGTATTACTCCATACTAGTTATATGCTAAAGAAATTATTTGCCTAAATATTTGCTTGAAATATGTTACATTTAGCTAAGAACTAAAAGTATGCAAAATTGTACAATTTGATTGGTAAGTTGACTAGGTTTCATGAAATCATTTTAAACTGCATTGCACTTGATTATAACACCAGAGCATCAATTTTTATCATCTCCCTAGCCCATAAACGTGGCTTTTTGCATGAGAAGACACCAAACATGAGTCAACCAATCATACGCCTCCACTTACCTCTCTTTGAAATGCCATAAAAATCATTTTCATCAATATTTTCTTATGGAAGTTCTTGAAAAAAACCAGCCTTTCTTCTCCTAAGTTTATCCCAAATTTCTACATTCTCTTACTTACAAAAATTGAATTTAATCTATAGAAATTCATAGAACACAAACTAGAACAAGTTTCCACCATTTTAAGCTTGAAAACCGTTGATTTTGAAGCTTAATTCTAATTTAATCAAAGTATATTATTTTTCAATGTTTCTTATGATATGTTTGTAGTATCTTAGATAGTTACATATTTTAGTATATTTTTGTATGATTGAAAACTTAAGTGGGTTACACTTGAAGTCAAAACCAAGCTAGTTAAGTTAGTTTATAGCAAAAATTGATAGCCTTATAAAATATGCTTAATTTATTTATTTCTATTGATCTTATAATGCTTATATTGTAATTGGAAGTGCCTATGAATGATTGTGAATAATAACAATTAGTTTGCTTAATTGAATGTTAGAATTAATTTAAGTTAGAACCGAGTTTACGTCATGTTAATTTGAATTATGTTCATGTTTTTGGGGTTACCCTAATATTTATGTTTGAATTATTAGTGATTTAGTGGCTACTATAATGTTTAATGTCTTGAATTATTAGTAAAATATAGAGTATGCATTGATTTTGAGGTCATGTAATTGATATGGAATTGTTTACAAAGGATTGAAAAGTGTATATGATTTGATTATGTTAGGTCTTTAACACATCTTATATTCCAAAAAGATCGACCTTTTCTCTTAGCACAAAGCGGACTTGAGGTAAGTTGAAATTTTCATTTGCTATATCAGAAGAATCATATAATATTGTTCATGTTTTAATGTGATTGTCATTATTTGTCAAATGATGTAATGTTTGATGCATACATGGGTCATGAAGCATGATACTATTATTAAGAATATAATGAGGTTTTTGAAAAGGAAGTTTGGTACTTGATTAATGGTCGGGTAGGCAAGGGATGCGGGAGGGACCGCCGAACCCAACAAGTAGTGGCAAATACTGGAAGTTGAAAAATCGGTATATGAAAGCCACAATGAATGAGACAGAATACGACTAATATCTGAGGTTGAAAGACCAAGTATGAAAACCCCGTATTATTTATCTTATTGGCCAGTCATTATGAACAGGTTCCGAAAGTTACGGTTAGGTACCACACTTCAAGGGTTCTAAAGAATAATTTATGAATGAAAGTTATTAAATTGAATAATGCATTTAATCATTTTTGTGATTTGCATGTACGCTATTTATTATTGCATCAGTTTCACTTTACTGAGCCTTTAGCTTATTAGATTCTTGTGATGCAGGTGTAAATGTATAGGTTTAGAGGTTGATTGTGTCTCTAGAGCGGCCAGACAGAGATTTGTTCATATACAATGCTTTGAGCTATTTTTGCAGCCTATTTTTAAAACTTTATTTTATTTTTAAAGAAGCCGCTCTGTCATGGTTTTGTAAACAGATGTACTCAGTTTTGATTTATGTATATGGTGTGTTTAAAATGAAATGAAACAACAAATGAATTCAAGTTCTTTCTCTTATAGCCAAAAAAGGGGAATTTTATTAAAACCATATGTAACACCCCCCAACACTAAATATAGATATTGATATAACAATAATTTTGACAAGGTAGTACATGTATGTGCATGTGTGTATATATATATATATATATATATATATATTTTCAAATATAGCACTTTGAGAAAACAGTAAAATATTTTCTCACATATAATCTTGTATATAAAAAAATCATTGTTTATTTAAAAACACAACACCCATCACAGTCACGCTATTCTGAGACTTATTTACTATAAAATTTCAAGAGTTATACAGGACACGGCATCCCAAAGTTATAATACGATAGACTAAAAAATTAAAATAATAACCTATACTTTTAGAAGAAGTAAGGACATTTTGTATTTTGTAACCCTTTACATATAGACAATAATTTACACAATAATAATGATTGTAAAAACTAGAATATGCCCACAACACAACCAGTAGGTTGTCATCCATGTACACTGATCCTCATAACTTGTAGGAACCCCAATGACTTGCCCAGTAAGTCCATGGTATCAAGTATCACCAGACTCACCTACAATGCATAAACTATATGAGGTAACGCTCAACAAGTAAAGATTATGCATGTCAAAGAATAATCCACAACATCAAGTCATGCATCTCAAAATGCAATGCCCATAATGCAATTCCATGCATCAAAATATTTCTCTCAAAATTATTTTTTTCTTGGGCCCCTAACCAATGCTACTATCTCATGCACTGAAAAAGAGCTCTGTGCACCGTCATAATCCAATGACCAATAATGATATAAGCATGCAAATCCATACATACTCATACATATGCAAATCCATGCACGCGAACCTACAAATCCATGCATACAACCATGCAAATCCATGCATGCTCCGGTGCACTAGTAGTAGTTAGCAAAATATTTTTCTTTTTCAAAATCATGCCGTGTAATTCAAGATTTATCACAATGCTCGTATATGATGCATGCACGTGCTAATGCCCATGTATGTATGCTCAATGAACATGAATGACAGTAATGCGTGCCATCTGCTATGCACATATGATCTATGGTATTATATATAAATCACACATTTACTATATCTATGCACTGTAGATACAAATGAATCTTTACTTACCTTTGATCCGTTGTGTGTTACTTCTTGGTTTCTTAAGTATTACTCCCCAACTCTTGATATGAAACAATCTGTAAAAATATAAGATATCAATCACCATCCTCTTATATGTAATTTCTTCTTATTTAAATATAAAATCAACTACTTTAATTTAGGGAATTCAATAACTAATATCGTGCAAGAGCTTCAGAATTAATTTTAATATTCAAGAATGTCGTATAAAATGAAATAATTTATGCAATGTCAATAGAAAGGTAAGTAGCATATAAAATGAGCACGTAATGCATGAATCATATTGACCAAGTGAGTAGTGTGAGACTTGACTATTACACCATAACTCTAGTACTGATGAAAAGTTAATATTTTTTGATTTAACTGTATCAGCTTGTTTAGACTCTGCAGTTAGGTTAAGGGGTGTTCCATTCTCCCTCGTCTTTGTCTTCTCAAAGCATTGGGTTAAAGGGATTGTGCCTTATCCTCATATGACGTTTGATTGAGATGACTTATCTCGACTTCCCAAGAGTTTGGTCGAGGGAGCTTTTCCTCGATCTTAGTATAAATTTGGTTGAGGTAACATCCCCTTAATCTTACAAGTGTTAGGTTGATGGTATCTTGGGCTTGCACTAGTCTTATAGAGCTGGTTCGGGCAAGAAATTGCTTCGCCTGTACTTTATCTGGATGAGACATCGATTCAACCATGTTTAGGTTTAAGATATCACTTTAACTAGGGTTAAGTTATGCTCGAGAGGGGTAGCTTTGCTCGGGGTTTGTGCCTGAGGATGGGTAGTCTCACCCAAGGCTAAGTTATGCCTGAAGGGATAGCTTGCCCGGGGTTAAGTTATGCCCAAAGAGGGGTAGCCTTGCCCAAGACTAAGTTGTGCTTGGAAAGGGGTAGCCTTGCCTGGGACTAAGTCATACCTGGGAGGGGTAGCCTTACCTGGGGTGAAGTTGTGCCCAGGGAGGGGTAGCCTCACCCACAACTAAGTTATGCTCAGACAAGAATGACATGCCACTATTTTTTACAGTTTCTCTTACTCAAGTTTACATAAAGCTCAAATAAAGAAATTAATAATTTTATTGCTAGTCAAGCTAAATTTTTACATGAGAGATGCATAAAAGTAAGTAAGGCTCTAAATACAAAGAGTTAATCCCCTTCTGACATTTAAATTCAATGCATCACCATAGAAAGATAAGAGTAGCACTTCTTGAGATTGGCCATGCTACCTTTAACTCTCACGACCTCTTCCTCATTTCTCTCCCATAGGTCCGACTTGTTGGTGGGTTTCTTTGGTAATCCGGAAGAGCACCTATCTCGAATTAGGAAGGGTCTCTACTTCCTGACCCTTTCAAGATCACTGAATATCTCCTATCTTGGGGAGGCTGTTATTGTCATGGTTCTCTGGCTGTCTCCTTTTGGTTGCTCCAGTAGTTGACCTTGAGCTCGCGAAGTCCCCAACTCTTGAGAATTTTTTATGGGCTTGTGGGTGTTGGTCTACGAACTCCTTCAGGTCTCCCTTTCCATTTTGTATTAACTTCTCGATCTCTTTTTCGAGACAGTAGTACTCATTGGTAGTATGTCCTAAATCTCTTTGGGTTATCCTTTATCTTCTTAGGCATAGGACTAATCTTAGTTGCCTAGCTACTGCTAAAATCTCAGTCCAAGTCATGTAATAGAGGTACACAGTAGGGGGAACATGACGATGTTCTTTTCTCTTTATCCCCTTAGCTCTTTCTCTATTTCTAAGCTTTCTTTTACTAGCTAAATTTACGCTAACATCAACTGCTTCTCCTTATAAATGGATTTATCTAAGTGTCCCCAGGAATATCCTGTCCTCTTGTATGCTGACTAGTTTGCCACCTTTACCCTTGGAGGGGGGAATTCTAACATGGTAGTAGT